>CM038795.1:129842991-130442991 GCA_021764765.1 Vicia sativa
AACTGGCATGGTCGGGAATTTCTCAAAACCAGATCTTTGAGTTGAGAAGGGATACCCATGAAGTTGATTCGGATAGTCTTTCTAGAAGCCATAATCCCTACAAAACAGAAAGCAAAGATAAACCCTTGTGGTCCTTTGAAATAGTTAGAAATGATATGCAATGCGAATGATGTCATGATGTCATGTTTAGCACACACAAACAATTCACACATGAGCCTAGGGTTAATATTGCAAGAGGCAACAGTGATTACCCTACCAAAAGTTTGAGTTGGTTCATCCCGTCCCATAATAGTAACCTGGTTCTAGGAATCTCATATCACGATCTTTCTCGAGGTGCTTATTTCAATGACGACGCCAAGTGGTCGATCCGAAATGTCCCAAAAGTCTGATCTCAATGAGCGAGCATCGAGTATCAACCAACCTCGGTCTACACCAAAGCCGCCATCTCACTACCTTCTAATGGCTAAGATGGTCAATTAAGGTTCTAAAGTTTAGTTAGCGCTGATGACACCACGCAGAAGCCAAATACTATCTTCAACTTGGGAATGAAGAGTATCGACAACCAAAGTTTCACGCCAACGTAGCCATCATGTTGACCATTTAGTTATAATGGCCTAGCGGCGCGATGATCTAATGCCACTTACCTAAAAGGAACCCGATCCGGGTGTAGGATCCCCACAAATAATCACCCAAACAACCTTAAAGATAAAGCATACAAGTCAAACAAAAGCAATAAAGTTATCTAGAAATCCCTAAGGCATTTCTCTTTAGGTGTAGTCCCACAGAGTCGCGCAATCTGGATACGGTGAACCGACTTTGTAGGATTTTGTATCCAATGTGCGGATAGCAAGAGTCGCCACCGACTTTATTTTTATCCAATTAGGGAAGGTAAAGTAACGTAAAGACCTTCGTTAGACTTCTCGGCACGGAGAATGGTTATGAAAAGGGAAGGTATTAGCACCCTTTCCATCCGTAGTTATTCACGGGCTCTTAGTTGCTCTAGATCACCTTTTAAAATTGTGCTTTCGTGTGTTTGACAAAAATGTTTTGAAAAGGTATTTCTTTGACTTTGTAATGATTCATGAGAATGTATACAAAGTGTTTGGAAATGTTTTGTTTTGGAAAGAAGTTTGAATTTTGAAAAGAGTGTGTGTGAAAAGCATTTGATAGAGCAAGCAACAAAAGTCTTATCACCCACTCAAAATTGGTCGCTTTTTTGTATTGTTATTCCTTTAGTAGCGCTAGCCATACCATTAGTTTAGTAGGTAGCTCCATTTGTTGGATGTTACGGACATCTGAAGGGACATCGAATGGTCATAGAAGGCAACTTGTAGGAAGTATCCTAGCACATATCTGGCGACTATCATCATTTGTAGGCGACAATCGAGGGTCAAGATCATGTATCGAGGCGACATCGCGGGTCTTATGATCTTTGTATCAAGGGACTATGATGATTTGTTTGAAGGCAACGGTGCTAGAATACCTCTACGCTCGAGGGACATGACCATTTTGAATTGGAAGGCATCGAGAGAATTACCCTAAGGCGCGTGTGAAAGAAGTGTGTTGATTTCTGAATATGTTATCTTGAAAATTAGTGGGCTATGTCAATGAATGTAAAATGCGGAAAGTAAATGCGGAATGTAAATGCGGAAAGTAAATGTCCCACGCTATTACAAGGCTTTGGGGCAGTATACATAATTTAAAATGCGAAAATAAAATCCTAAATTAAACTATTACATCCCATGAACACTTACATTATTGGAAAATAAACGATAAAAGAAAAACGTCCAATCGGAGCAACCCGTGAAAGAATAAGAAAATCTAAAATATGATGAAATCGAATAAGAGAAAATGTTAGAAAAATGCAATTTTAAATTGGGAAAAATATGACATGCGGAAATAATGTAAACATGCTAAAATAATTTTTGGGATTTTTAGATGCAATTAAGTAATTAAAAATTAACAATGATTTAAATGCAAAATTACAAATAAAATAAATATGCATGCAAAATGTATTTTTAATTTATTAAATTAAATAAAGATTTTCTAAAGTAATGCAAAAGAATAAAATGTTTTGTAATTTTTAATGCAGAATAAAATTATGAAAAGAAATTAAAATAATTGCAAAATATTAAAAAAAACATGAAAATATGAAAATAATTGAGTTTGTGAAAGAAGCGTAAACCGCCCCTGGAGGATTCGAACTCGTGACCCGGCTTCAATCCTTGAAAACCAACGACCAATTGAGCCAAGTGTGTCAACTGCTTTGAAACGGATCGAGTGGAATTACACGTTGTTTCTTTCTTCGCAACGAACTCGCGCCAATCATCGTTTCTTCATTTCAAATATTTGAAAGAAGGCCGCCATTGTTCGTCACTAAGGTTCCAAAATAAAAAGATACATAATATAAACGAATACTAAAGGCATGGTTCGGATCTGGACATTGTCCCGAGTTCATTGATATAGGTCTTGGTCCAATTTTTCGCTTAAGAAACCCTAATTCGAAACCGAAAACCTAGCCATGGTGATTTTTCGCCCGTCACTAAAACGCAATTGGGCTACCCGATAGTTTGCAAACTTGATGCCGGTCATGAATACACAATCAAAAAGTGTCAATGATGCATAAAATTGAAAATCGAATTCGGAAAATAAGAAACAAACCGAAACCGGATTGCTTGATTCTTGATGGTTTTGAACGATGCAAGAGTCCGGATCGACTTAAAGATGCCAAGGAATGCAATGGAATCCTTAATTGCTTGAGAATGGCTGAAATAGGATTGCTAATTGCTTCAAGAACCACATTTTTCGCTTAGAATAGGTTCCAAGGCAATTTTTCGCCTTTTGTGATTGGTATGCATCTGTATATACGGAAGGATTTGGCATTGTTTTGGGAAAGATTTGATCAATAATCAATGATAATCAAATTTGATATTTCCATGAAAATCAAATTTTCAAAACTTGCTCAATTTCAATCCAATCTTGCCTTTTTGATCCAATTTCGAAATTGCTGCTTTAATGAATTTTGAATCTCAAGGAAGGAATAAAATCAATCTTTCAATTAATTTTGATTTTATAATTTATTTTAAAATTTAATTTGTATTTAAATGAATAAATTCAAAATTAAATAGAAAATAAATCAAAAATTCGTATGGCATTGGGCTTGGATATTCCTAATTGTATGAGGAATAAGTTAGGATGAAGAAAAGTAGGCCCATTTGCAAAAGATTTGATTTTTGAAGTATCTCTTGTGCATTCTTTCAAAATTGCCCAACTTGTGAATGGTGTATCTTGCTCAAATTTCCACATTTTTGAGTGTTCTTGGACTTTTGAAAGCTCTAAGAGTCCTCTAACCAACCCTTTTGGTCTCATCTCAATTGGAGTTACCATGCTCAATATATCTTCAAAGCAAAAAGTTGACTTTTGTTGACTTTGAAAATGACCAGAATGTTTTGAGCTATACCTCTCAAATGAAGCATTTTTGGACATTCTTGTGAGACATGAAGTTGTAGAGAATTGAATTTCCTTCAAAACAAGAGGTGGTGGAAAAATTTCTAGAAATTATGAGAAAGTTATGATCACCAAAGTTCGGCTTGACTTTTCACCTAAAACCCTAATTTAGAAAGTTTGACTTTTGAGCAAATCTTGAGTTTTCTTGATGAATCATGATCAACCTTGATCAAATGATGAATTTAACTTCAAATGAGGATGTTGACCAAAAATTATGAAGTTTGACCGTATGTTGACCATGCTGACTTTTGTCCAATAATTGATTTCTAACCATCATAACGTTCTGAGGAAACTTGACTCGTGAAGCTTGAAACTTGACATGGAGAATCTTTGAAGCATATGAGGCATGAAGGCCATTGGAGATGTTGGAAGTTCATCTTGACTTGAGAGATACAAACCCTAGTTTGGTTGATTGTCTAGGAGAGAGTTTGTCCAACTCTCGAGGAATCCTCGAGCATAGATGTATGAAATCTCGAGTAGATGGAGGGCAAATTTGGGGTATGACACATACAATTCCCCAAAGTCCCATACCATCACAACACAAGTAGTTCTTCTCCCCTTTAGCCATAAAGGCCAAAGGAAACCACAATTGCCCCAAACAATCAATATATAATTAAGTACCCATTGTTTGTGGGTACATTTCAGTGACATTACAAATCACAATAAGGATTACAATTATTCAAACAAAATGGAAGATACAAGAAAACAGGAAACAATTGATGAATAAAATTAGAGGCAGGGCAAAGCTTCAAGTGCTTTCTTCCGTAGAAGCACCGTGAAAGGGACACATCTTCGAGCCTTCTTTGTCAGAACTTCTTGGTCAAGAACATCATCTTCCTCCATATGAAAGCAGCAGAGGTATCACCATCAAGCATTTCTTCCTCAACCTCCGTGTCTTTTCCTTTTCAAGAGTAGAGATCGAGCTTCAAGGGTCTGCCTTCTTGCTTTAAGTTCCCTACGTCTCCTTTAGCACAACTATGACATCTACCTTCCGAGAATTGGCTTTGACATTTGATGTCTCATTGATGTCATGACAATGTCAGAACATGCTTCCTTGAAAAGTTTGTAGTGAAGCCAAGGCGGAGCTCTTTACCATCAGATCTCTATTTCTAATGTCGTGGTATTGATCGCTTAAAATTCCACATCAAGGGAGGGAATGCTATTGGTCCTTTATATAGCATAAATCACAAGATGTTTAAGGATCTGATAAAAAATGTAGCTTCCATAGTCAAACTTTGCTTTTGTTCCAACAGCAAAAATGAACCTCCCCAGACCAATGGAGATGGTTGACTTGTGATTCGTGGGAACCCAGTTGGCTGCACCAATCTTGTGAAGAATAGCAAATTTGACACTTAATTTGCTAGCAAAAAGCTTTCCCTTCAAAGGCCAATGTTTTACCTGCTTGGCATTGATTGTCTGACACACTTGATTGTCAGTTTCTTCAAGCTCAAGATGAGCCTCACCTGACCTCCCTAAGTACTTGTTGATTATACTTGAGGAAAACTTCACTTTTCTTCCTCTCGACAAACACAGTTTTAAATCACGATCTTCCATCAAGACAACCATTTGATAGGTTCACAATAAACTCCTTCACCGCATCTTCATAACAATTTGAGAACTTCACCACGCCTCATCAACCCACTTCCTTGATCAGTCAATCACCTCTTTGCATTCAAGAGCATCTTTGTGCGCTCCTTCATGCAATTTCTTCAGACTCATATATTTCCACCTATTATCATTTTCAGGTGGTGAAAGGAAATGTCAATTGGCACTCAGAACTATGGGCATTTTCCCAAGAGACAACCTTCTTTTGAATGAATGTCGAGACATTCTGAACATCAAAGTCGTAATCATCCCGATCCGAGGGCTCTGTACTTTCCTTTTCCTTACAATCAAGTGCTCTTTCTTTGGGTATCACTAACATTCTCGACTTTGCCCTTCCCTTTGGAAGTTCCAACCTTGTTGCCCTTACCGATTTTTCTACAACCTTCCTTTCAATTTCTAGGAGTCTTGCACCAACTTCAGATTCTTCTCATGATCGAGCTTGAGCAGATTTTTCTTCCCTTTCCTATTCATTACCCTTCTAGCAATGGATTAACCTTGGCTATAAGGTCATTATCGAAAACTCCTCATCTAGATTGATGATATGAGAAACCATATTCGATTGGTGTTCTTCTCAGGAGTATCTTCAAGAATGCTATCGATATGTTGTCGCAGAGGCAGCAGGAGGTTTATCGAGGCACTATGATCCTCAAGATTTCTCAAGAACCTCATGTAAATCTCATTCACATTTGCAGCAGGAGATTCAATTACATTATCATCGCATATCCTCGTGAGTCGGAGTAAGGTTTTACATCATTTTTCACGTGGAATCATCATCACCGATGTCTTGACATTCTCATCGACATCCGGATCAACCGCTAAGCTAGGGCTAGCAGACTTATGATCTGTGGAACCCAAATCCTGTGCATGACTTATTCTCATTTAGGATATCGACACTATCCTAGCTATGGCCTCATGCACCCACCTAGATCCTTCTCATTTACTAGTTCCGGGGAAAGAGGATGATGGTACCGAGGTCTTACCGTATGAGATATTTGTGCCTCTTGATTTCTTGAACTTCGACCTTTCCGGTTAGTGGCCATCAGACGCAGTGGTGTCACTCGAGCTTCACTTGCATGGCTTCAAAGGTTTGCTCTAACTTCACCCATGGGGAGAGATGAGATCCCGATTCTGAGAAGATGAGGATGATGAAGACATTTTTCACGATGGTTGTTGAGGATGAAAGTTAAAATAGCAAAGGGTTTCAAAGTTTCTTTGAGAGAAGAGAGGATGGTACTACTTTCAAAAGAAGAAACTATTATATGGGATGTCTCTTCCTATTCTTGGACTTTTAAAATAAGGAAGGAAATACCTAAATAACCTCTAAAACAAAGTTGAAATAAACACTTTTCATCCCTTGTCAGGCTTAACTGCTAACTCCACATATTGACAAGTACCCAACTTGCCCCTTGACATTTCAAACCGACTAGCCTCAAGAGCTTTAGTAATAACACAAGACAATGTCATGACATCCTGTATGACATTGTCGTCAACAACATCTCGCTTCATCCAGATCATCCGAGAACAATTTTTACCGCCACGTATTCATTCTCAACATTGTCTAGAACACACAATTTGCTTCGCCGATCCAAGAAGCAAGATTGTTTCTTAATAAGAAACATCTATCAAGAGAGCCTTTACACAAGCTTTGATCAAACCTTGTTTTCTTGACACCCTCAAATGTGTAGGAGCAAGAGTCCTATTATGGCACCTTTTTCATTCCAAATTTCGACACGATTCCTTGCAAACTTGATCTCGATTCACTTGATTTGTTGCCATATCGTCTTCACCATTGTGTTTGTCATTTCTCCAAATATTATTTCATAAACATAAATGTGAGTTACAATGATCTTTTCTCCTTTGACAAAGAGAGTTTCATCCAAGACTCCTCTCCTGTATCCTTTGATAGTAAGATACTTGGTTATCCTTTCATGCCAGATCCTAGTACTTTGCTTCAGTACTTTAGAAGTACTCAGATGTCTAGACATTGAGTGTGACATTCTGATTCCATGTCCAGCCTTATGCTTACCACATATCCTTCCTTTGACTATGAGAGATCTTGGTATCCTTCTGACTCCCTCTATGGAACTGATCCATTTCTTTCCTCTGAGGTGTGGATGACCAGATTCTTGTTGCCACAACTTTACTTCCTCTTCATCTTTGACTGTAGAACACACAGAAGATGTGAGTGGTGTTCTCGAGACTCCCACATGTAGCGCTTGTCTTTGATCCGACTCTCATAAACACTACTTGTTCATCATTGATTACAAGACATTCAACCTTAGTGAAGTTGACCGTGAACCCTATCACATAGTCGACTTATGCTAATGAGATTGCATTGCACCTTTTACAAGTAACACTTCATTTAGGCTTGGAACCCGCACGCTTTGAGTTTCCAATACCTTTGATTTCTCCTTTAGCTCCATCTCCAAAAGTAACAAAGTCGATGAATGGGGTTTAACATCTTTAAGAAGATTGCTCAAATATGTGCTTGGAACACCCACTCAAAGTACCAATCTTTCTTGGTAGACACACTAAGAGAAGTGTTAGCTACCGAGCAATGCTTCTTCTTCCACTGCTGAGAGTATGATACCGTTGGTTTTAGGCTCACATAAGACCCTTTGATTAGGATATCCATGAAGTCTCAGAGCAAAGATTTTATGTGACCAAGCCTTCCACAATAATGACATTCCATCTTTGAAACTGCTTGTTCATGTTTCTATGATTTTGATGTTGCACCCAATGTTGGGACATCTGCTTTGACATTGGTCTATTAGGTCTGTTTCTTCCTTTTGTTATAGACAAGCTTCTTAGTCTCCATATACCCGAGGCGCACCTATTCCCGACTTGTGGTATGACATCTTCTTTGTCATTGACTCTGTGTTTGTTCCATTCCCGGTTATTTTCAAATCTCTTTGCGCCACCGCCCGAGCCGTATTATTTCTGCTTTGGGTCAGGACACCGCTTTGACATTGTTTTCCTATGTCTCTTCTTCTTAATGTCACCAACAGTTGCTTTTCACCACATATCCTGACCATGCTTATTTCCCATTTTGTCCAAGTCAAGAATTTCTTCCAACTTATCAAGCATCAGATGTCAACATCTTGACAGATTTAGACATCCGATCAAGTTTGAATTCAACATACTAATATCACTATTGAGGTGATTTATAGTAGTCAGGTTTTCCTCTTCTCACCTCCAACTTCACATTCTCGCTTCCAACTTCTCAATCGCCTTTTTCTGCTCCTCATTTTGTCGACATGCTTCTCCATTTTTTATACACGCTCTCGTAGTTTTCAAAGAAGCTCTTCAAATGTCACTTCCTCATCACTAGAATCCATATCGAGTTGTACACTCCGAGAGCAGGACAAGTTTGGCACCTTCTTCCTTAGATTCACTTCCAATCACCATCGACTAAGTGATGCCATTCCTTTTGTTGTTTCTTTAGAAAGGTGGGACATTCACTTAATATGTCCAAATCCTTCACATTCATGACATTGGATTTTACTACCTTGACTTCCTTTTTTCTTCCGACTTGATCTTCGCTGGAGTCATAAGATCGCTAATGTCGATGGAATGTCCTGACATTTGACCTTGACTTTGGATCAATCCTCCCGATCGCTTTGTTGAACTGCCTTCCAAGCATGGCTATAGCTTCGATATATCTTCTCTTCATCTTCCACCTTGCATCCAAGATTGGACAAGTGCTATGCTCTTGTTTTTCTTGTCAACAGTTCACCGATTCCCATCTCAAAAGTCATAAGAGATCCAATAAGTTCTTCAACCTTCAAGGTGTCGATGTCTTGAGCCTCCTATTGCAGTTGACTTTCATTGCAAATCTCTTTAGGCAAGGATCCGAGAATATTTCTCACCAGCCTTCTCTTCTCGACATCTTTTCACCAAGTGCTCGAGGCATTGGCAATTTCCAAGATATTCATGTGAAATTCATGAATATTCTCATCTTCCTTCATCTTCAAATTCTCAAATTTGGTAGAGCATCCAAGTCTTGACATCTTCACCTGGATGTCCCTCGAGTAGTTCCGAGAGTGTCCCAAACATCCTTGGCCACCACATTGATGAACCAATCAAGATGTTCTCACAATACCATTGAATGAGCATTCAATGCTTTAGAGTTCCCTTGAGCTAGCTCTTCTTCCTTTTGCTCCATTCCTCCTCGTGTTTCAAGACAAGAGTCCCATCTTTCTCAAGCTTGGTGGGATGTTTCCATCCTTTATCGCCAGCCTCCAAGCTTTAATGTCCACCGATCTTAAGAAGGCAACCATACGAGGCTTCCAAGAATCATAATTAGACCCATCCGTAATAGGTGGTCTTCCTCCAAATCCTCATTCTTATCCATTACGCCAAACTATTATCCCTAGATCTCACCTGAAATAACAAGGTGGTGCCCGCCCGATGCCAATTGAAATTCGGCAGCAGATACGTGATGTCACAGAAATGTTATGACACAAGATTCGACACTAAGTTAACAATTCACACAAGAAATACGTAGCGAAAGAACATAATAAATTGTTCACCCAAATGTTCAACAAACCTACATCCGGGGCTACCAAGCTGTGGAGGAAATTCACTATTAGTAGAATTAATTCAGAATAAACCACCAGCTTATCTCCTTCACTTAAAACCCACCCAATGCAACTTCAACCTAAGTCCTACTTAGATCCGAGTACCTACTACTCCCCTCAATCACAGCAGTTGATATCAACCTATCGACTAATTGAATTGTGAAGACACACTTCAATAAAATATCTTGATCTTGCTTCAAAGCTTCAATCAAGAGACAAACACTCGTGCTTTAAAGCTTTGAGTGATAAACTACCCTTACAACAAATCCTAGTCCAATGCACTTATCAATTGATAGTTGCTTGGCTCACAAGAGAAACTAGAATTACACAATACCAACTGTTACAAATCCTAACAGTACACAAACACAAGCTGCTATCTCTTCAATACATTCAAAGGGTGCAACATAGTTGTAAGGGTTGAATTCCTTTTATAGAAGCAGTCCTGAAACTTCGCTTTGGGTTTCCATAAAGATAGCTAGGGTTCACTTAATTTAATCCTAAAACATGGTCTTTTCAACAACCAATTTAGGTTTAATTAAGATTAACCTAGCAGCCACGTGAGCATGCTTTCTAATAACAGAAAACAATATTTAGCACTCAACAAACTTCCTGAAAATCTCAGAACAAACAGATTCTCGGTAATGTATCGTCACATCAATGTCATAACATCCTTATGACATCGATCGCTTTTCAGAATTTCCAACACGCCTTTAGCTTCCGCCTGAGCTTTTTAACATCCTTAGTGTAGGATTTATCTTCAATCTCTGAATGTCATGACATCTATCATGACATTGCTAAAGCCTAGTTTTACCAAAATTAATGCCAACTTAAAAACACTAACATGGTTAATCAAAACTTCAAGCCTTTGGAATCTTCAGATCTTCCTCTTTAGAGTATTTAGCACTTGGTTTTAAAGAACCTTGTATCGTAACATAAGGTTGAAAGAACTTCAATTCTTCATAGTATTAAGAAACACGTCTTCAGCACTTGGTCTTGTAACCTTGCATCATAACATAAGTTCAGAAGAATTTCAAGTCTTTAGAATCTTCAGATCCACGTCTTCAGAGTCTTCAAGCACTTGGTCTTCAGAACCCCTGTCTTCTGAAACTCGAGTCTTCAGCATCTTGACATAAGTATCACTTATGTCTTTAGATCTTTTGACTGGTTTCTTCATACTAACATATCAGAGTAACTTAGCTTCAGAGCCTTCTAAAGCTTTCCTCGCTACTTGTTCATCATAACCTTTGTAGCTTAGAAGTGGAGCATTTTCTCTTCTAATGTCTTGGCCACACCATTCATCAGAAGTAGAACTTGTTTGTTTATTCTTAAAAATATAACAAACATTAGAGTAACAAATTTTTCACTCAAACATACTCTTTGTTATCATAAAAACTCAAAGACATAATTGCAGAACAAATCTTGTTCTAACAAGTACTTTGAGAGGTTTCTCGAATCTCAATTAACTGCCCCTGATTGGCAAAACTTTGAGATAAGCTAAACTTTAAGAGATTCTTCTTGACTTGATTTCCCCGGATCGACTGACCTCTTACTCAATGGAGTATCCACATGCTTCTTTCCTTTCGGGTAATTAGTTTCTGATGCCTTGTTTCTCTTCAACAGAGTATTACCATTGGAAAAATTTCCCCTACTCGACGGAGTCTCGACAAACAATTTCCTCGCCCCATGTTCACGGAGGAACGAGGATTCACAAAGTCTTTGGATGACAACATCTCCTCAGGGTAATTGACCTTCTTCATAAAATTAGGTTAGTACACAACCATGCTTCTCAACTTGAAATGCTTCGTGCTCAAATAAAAAGCGATACATCATTGCTCAACGGGGACTTCTGGGTAATACAAACTTCCATACAATCTATTTTTGATCTTCTTTCACTCAACAAAGTCATTAAAAGGCATAATGCCCCATATTTAGATGATTCTTCAAAATGACTTGCTATTCAACAGATTCTCGAAGCAATTTGCCCCTAGATATAATCAAAATGTCCATCTGATTCTCATTATGAAAGCTTCCTTGATGTTTAAGCACTTTTTTATATGCAAAGGATGTTTTATCTTAGGAATGATAATTCTAATGCAAATCTTATGCTTGTCTTGAAATTAAAAGAAACTTTATTGAAAGGATGTCAAAACATCAAATTTTTCGTACAAAAGATAGTAAAAGATGGAGTGATACCAACTCAAAAGTTTTAGGAAGCCTCCCAGGAGTCAGGTTATCGTACTCTCGTTACAGTTTTGATTTCGAATTAACCATGCTTCAATTAGGACTTTAAGGGTTGTAACGTGGCCTAGTTCACAGTTTATAGAAAAAAATATTTTTAGGCTCAAAATTACTTGGTACCCACCCGTTCTCCATGATGTTCTTCATTCCTACATTCAACTAACTTGATACAAGCACTCATCTCTCACAAGAGGAATTTAAAACGGTTGACGAACCACTGTGGTTTCTTTGGATACGACAGTCACCCACCCTTTTTGATTTTGGTGTCTTATCACACAACTTTTATTCTTTGTTGACAATTTCATTTTGGTAATCCTTTTATCTTCCTTTTAGGCTTTTCACTTTCTTTTTCGCTTTCCCTAACTTTTTCCTGGATAAATTCTTCGAAATTTTGATTTTGAAGTCCAGCGGGATGCTCTAAGTTTTGCCTAAGCGAGTTGTTTTCAAGTTTAAACTTAGCAGGCTCTCTCAAATTTTGATTCATTCTTTTTAATAAATCGTGTGATCTCACATCTTTTGACTTATTGGCAAGATGTGACTACCTTATTCTCTGAGGGATGAGGAATACCCATTGGGGTTTTGCTATTTTCCTCGACCTCTGGATAGATGAAGGATAATCATTGTGGTGGATCCTTATATGCACTCTCCTGATGAGATTTGAATATTGTATCAAATTAATTAAACACTACCCGACCCCGAGTTAAAAATGAGGGTTTTTTTAACAGAAAAGAAACTCCTACTTAAAGGCTCAAAAGGGGTTAATGAGGGTCTATATCCCTTATATCTCCGGTGTTTGGGGATTTGAAACAATACATGTACATCATCAGCAAGGTTTTTACTCCAAAGCATATCGTTTAAGATTCTTGTTATATTATTCATCATCCTCCCTCCAGAGGTATTGATTTATCAATAAGAGTTAAGTATCAAAAACATAATAAAACAAATAAGAATGGTAACAAATGAATTAATTCAAGACACGTATATTCGATGCATTATGATTAATATTCAAGAATGAACAAGTTTTTCATACAAATAAGTATTGAAGAGACAAGAAAGATTGCAAGCGAGAATGCAAATGAAATTTGAAATTACCATGTTGAGGATACTTGACTCCAAATGGACTTATTGCTTTAGACGATGCACTTCGATAAGAGATTCCTCTTTCGACCTGGTGTGAACACAAAGGTTTATGAATTGATCTAGTCTTGAATCTTGTCTCCGGATAACATATAATTTTCAACTGAATGGACAGGTGCCTCTACGAGGTAACCACACTAGCGTATGGATCAAATCTCTCACAATGATAAGAGATGGCGTGATCTTTCTGTTTGGTTTCCCTTGATGAAATCTCGAGCAATGGAGGGAACACTTGATTAAGAGTCATAGGCAGAGTGTAAAACTCTTTTATGATTCCTCTAGCTCCTGATGGTCTGACTGAGCAAATGGATGAGACTCATTTTGATTAATCATCTGATTATCATGATCTGGAACGAGCAACAACTGTTGGCAGGGATCTTTTGGGCATACCGGTTGTGCATGAGATACTCTTTAAGAATGAATAATCAGACCTCCGACTGGTCATAGAATAGGATTGACATGTAGGTCCAACACACTTGGATTAACCACAAATGCCCATGCATCGAGCAAGTATTGGATCTTATCCTTTGACGCTTTTCAAATTTTGACATTATGACAAGGTGCCTCTGAATGGAAAACACACCTAACATCAACATTGAAATCAAGAGAGAAACATGGGAGAGGAATCCAAAGCATAAAGCTTAATCAACTAAACTTCCAATAGGCAAGAAAGTAATTGGGCGTAAGGCATTGGAAACAAGTCCACACACTTCTCAAGTTTCTTCTATATTTGCTGATGAGTTTTGCCCCATGGATTCACTTGGAGACCATAAACTAGATGCTGATGAGAAAACTTGCGAACCCAATATTATGGAAGAGATACGCTATTTACTCCATGACCTGAAGGAGGTCTCATGTGATGTGGGGAAATAATAACTTTTGTTGCATCACCATATATCAAATTACTTTCCTTTACTGATGTTGTCGTCGGAATTTCCATAACCCGACTTAACAGAGTCTTCAACTGATGATTCTCCTCCATCAGGAGTTCTCGACCATGGATTAGGGTTTGTAGCTTACATGTCCACCATAAGAAGCCCCATCTGACCTTTTAAACTATCCAATTCTCCATGAAGTTGCTCTATCACTTAATTTTGACCACGAAGCAGTAAGAAGTCAAGATTTGCAATTCTAAAAAGAAAATACCAAGTCTAAATAAGATATATCCCTCATTTCCGAGTACTTGTTATGGATGCATGAAATGAATGCATATGTAGGTTAGATATATACACGTGAATTTTTATGACATCTCTCTTTTGAAAAATAAACATGTTATGATGCAAGTGCATTTAACCATCGGTTGAAAAGTTTAGCATAACAACGGGTAACATATGTACAATCGAATAACATTTGTACAATCCTCTGGGTAATTGCTATATATTCTCCGAATAATCTAAATATAACAAGAGAAAAGGTTTGACACCAATTCAGGATGCCATAGAAAATACCAGAGAGCCAAGTGTCATGGAACCAAGTATTAAAGAACCACATGATAATCAATAAAACAAAATGTCACCGACGAACCAATATAATCACCCTCAAAATAAATAGTCACCATCTGGACATGGTCACCATCAGAAAAAAGTCCCTCTATACATAATCATCAACATAACCATAGTCACTATCTTTAGATGTAATAATGATTTCCCTCCCCACCTCACGGGTAATTCTATATAGAACAAGGATCCCTAATGGCAACCAGAATCGACAGTCCTTTATCGAATACCTTGTTATCTATGCAAAGGGTGTAGGGAAAAAGTACCGTCAATCGAACCTCATTTGAGTGTGGTACCTCATTCTTCCTCACACATCAAATGGATGTGATATTACACATGCGCATTCGTCCAACCTAAGTGTACACTGGCTTGGGTAACAGGCCTTTTACCTCAAAGTAGCACTCACCCAAAAGAATACCAAACAGTACACCTGTAAAACAATATAATATAACCAGATGCAGATGCATACAAACAAGACAGGTATACATATATACAAATAGGAAAGTTGTAAAGAGATAAACAAACACCCAATAGAAAAGAAAAACATAAGCTAAGATCAACTCTGACTGGAAAATCATCGAGAGAAATCAATGAAGTCGCCATCAAACATTTTTTATTCCGCGGAGGGAAAGGTAAACATCGAGTAAACCTGTAAAGGAGAAACCACTGTCTTACGACCAAGAGATCGGGTAAGGGAGTCGGTTACACGGGGGGAAGATGTTAGCACCCCACACGTATGTAGTACTCTATGGGATCCACTTCCATTATCTATCTAAAGGGTGTGTAAAGATCCATGTCTAAAGTTTACAAGCTTAAATATGAAAGGGAATGCATGAATGCAAATGAAAATACGGGGAAAAAAGGAAATATTTTCAAAATTATGCTCACTTAGGCCCCACAACCATATGCCTAGTATCCTTTTTGTGGAATCATTGCACCATAGTTCGAATCACATATTTTGATTTGTTTTGTGTTTTTTAATGAGTAATACCGTTTTGAATCCTTGTGATTAGGATTAAAATTTATGCTTGGCGTTGTAGCTTATTAAAGACTCATGCTCGACCACTCACACACTTAGCAACTTGCGCAGATTTGAAATAACATACCCTTATCGAAAGGGTTTTCAAAAAGAAAAAGGTTTAAAGATAAAATAGTTTGAATTGGTGGATTGATTTTACCATGGATAAAGGATTTAAATTTTGTTAATGTGTTTTATGAGTTTAGAAGAAAAATAAGAGTTTTAGTCTTAATGTGTATGTACAGGAGAAAAAAATGCTGAGGGAAACTAACCAGTTTTACCCCTAATGTTATCATACAAAGTTGGTCCTATGGTTTGGATTAACACAAAGGGGAATATCTACCCTAAGTTAGCATGCATGGATAACTATCCTAGAGTCTATCTCAAACACTAACCTAAAAGAGTCGATAGAATCCTAAGGGAACCTAATATCTCTGAAAACGAATAAACAATCAAGCTCTATCAGAGAGCGCACACATGTTATGAGTAGTGCACACTAGCTCAAGCCAAAACACCTAACCAAGATATAAATGATCGAGGTAGGTATAAAGTAAAGGCACGAGAAGCTGTAGCCAATGGGTCATATCAATCGAGGAAAATAAGCGAGAAAAGGATACATAAAGCTTTAGCCAAGGGGTCATATCAACCGAGGCAAACAAACGAGAAAGGGATACGGAAAGCTTTAGCCAATGGGTCATATCAACCAAGGCAAACAAGAAGGAAAGGGATGAGGCGCCTCCTTTAAGGTCTTTAGCACAAATATAAACACACCAGCATAATGCCTACTCCAAGGTAGGTCTTTAAACAAGCCACAAGCTCAAATAGTACACAAATGCGGAATGCCTGCTACGGGACTTTAAACAGCGACTTCGAGCATGCACTCTTTATAATCCTACTTCTCATGATCTATAAAAAAGCAATAAATACATGCATCTCTACTCCCAATTCTCATGGAAATGAAAAGAGATAAAGAATGTGAGATAAAACATCACGAGGAAATACCAAACGTGTATCAATTCGTAATAATTAAGTGATCCAAAGCAGAGAAACTCTGAAAACTTCGTGCAAGCTTCGCATCAATAACAAGGATAATAAATGATCACACATATGGAATAAGCATCAAAGCACCGATGTGGAAATAAATCACAAATAGAAATGTGTATCGAAGACATCCAAATATCAATTAGTACACCTACAACTGATAACAATCTAGACAAGTAACACGAAATACAAAGTAACACAAAATACAAAGTAACACGGAATATGTGTCAGACACATCCGTATAACATAATAGGGTACATGCATAAGATAAAAATCTATACAAATAACATAATAACATAGAATGTGTGTCATACACATTTGCATAACAAAACAGGGTACATGCATAAGATAACAATCTATACAAATAACATAATAACACAAAATATGTGTCGTACACATCCGCATAACAACATATGGTACATGAATAAGATAACAATCTATACAAATAACATAATAACACATAATGTGTGTCGTACACATCCACATAAAAAAATAGTGTACCTACACAAGATAACAATCTATACAAGCGCAAATAACACTGGATGTGTGTCATACACATCCGTATAGCAGAACAATGTTCCTGCACGAGATAACAATTCATACAAGTAATATGAAATACAAGATTACACGGAATGTGTATCGGAAACATATGTATAGTAACACAGAGTGCCTGCACAAACTACAATTCATGCAAGTAATATAAAATACAAGATTACACGAAATGTGTATCGGACACATTCGTATAATAATAGAGTACATGCACAAAATAACCATCTGACAAGTATAACAAAATATGGAATATGTGTCAAACACATATGAGTACTAAACAATACATCTATAATAGATAACCATGCAGACAAGTAATAACGTGATACAGATTGAGGAATAAAATAAAGTATTGATGTTACCTAACAGAGAAGGTCATTTGCCCCTTTAAAGCCACACAAGCGATAAGAAAACTCTGCTCAAGCTTATTCAAATTTCCTTGATGAAGATGAGGCTTTTAAATTCCTTCTAAACTCCTTGAAACTCCTAAACAAAATCATCCTGCAATCGTGCCAACACATATCATGGATCGAGCACTACCATCATACACAAGCGGATCGAGATATAATAGTGTTGTGTAGAAAGCATATTGAAGCACTAATCCCAATTTAGAATGAATCCAATGTCATTTTTTTGTTGGCAACAATCAAAGATTTATTCTTGCTACCCCCCACTTGTACCTGGCACCCCCCCAAAAAGGGTAAATTTACCAAAATATCCCTCTAAAATACCGGATGTTTCGAAATCTTTGCTACGTACCGGAAATTTTGTGATAAATATCGGAAATTGTGAGAAATTCACCGTTTACTATCGTTGGTGAAATTTTCCGTAAAAGTCAAATTTGCGGTACCTTATATTTGGAATTTCTGGAATGCAAAGTTAGTGTATTAACATACTGAAAATTCTAAATTTTCGGTACAAAAAACAGTACCGCAAATTTATAATTTTTGGCATGTATTTTATTACAAAATATTCCGGAATTTTGGAATTTTCGGTACCGTTTAGGAACCAGAAATTTCAAAATTCCGGTATATTTTGTAATGAAATACATACCGAAAATTCTAAATTTCTGGTACTGTTTTTTGTACCAGAAATTTAGAATTTCTGGTATTACTGGGGCTTAAATATTTTGAAAATCTTTTACACTTTTAAATATATACTTAACTGAAATACATAAATATAATTAATATCATACATAGAGGCATTACAAATATAATTAATGTTATAAATAGATGCATTATAGAATAATTATTCCTCCAATGCTCTGTGACGGGAGGCAATGGACAACCGGGTTTCAATTTTAGCAGAACCCAATGATTTGTGTTGACAAAACTGATCGGTGGTTTCTACACAAATATTTAGCATTGAACTTTGTTATAGTTTCTTTTATTTGTTTAGTGCTATATGTCATTTTACCGCATTTTATGCTTTGGTTGTATGTTTAAGTGTTTTCAGGGTCAAGAGAATAAAACATGACAAATCAGGGTAAAATAAGTGCAAAAATCAGAGTATTTAAAGCTATAGAGGTCCTGACACGGCCACTCGTGTCATGGGACACGACCAGTGTCGAAAATAGCGCAAAAACAGAGTTTTTGAGAAGAAACAGGAGCTGACACGAGTGCCAGTGTCAAGAAGTTGGGTTAAAGGACGCGTGAACAGAGGCCGACACGGGTTCCCCGTGTCATCGAACACGGCCTATGTCAGCCATGATGCTGAGAATTGTGATTTTTGCTATTGTTTAGTGTTTTTGGTCATTAAGGGTGGTTTGAACATTTGGTATTGCTTGGGAATGACCTAACACTATATAAACCTTATTTTGAGAAGGATAAAGGAACTTTTTGCCACCGGAGAAAAGAATTCACGATAGAAGAGCGAAGATTCAACAGTTTTGAGAACGGAGAACTCTTCATGCGCGAGAGCAATTGAAGATCGAAGACCCAATCTATTGTAATGTCTTTATATAATATTATTATTATTCTACTTTTGAATACTGTGAGAGACTAAACCCCTCAATGCTAGGGGGTGTCCCTAATTTGTTATGTTAAGAATACTGATCTCTCTGTTTTAGTCAATATTTTAGTTCATTATGCATCAACTTTATTATTTAGATTAATTTGTAGTTTGACCCTATGGGACCATATGATTTCACTATTTTAACACAGTAGAGTCGGACGGTCGTGTTAAGGTTATCTAAATAATGATAGTATTAAGGATTTCACCTAGGACTAGGGTAATCCTATTCTAACCAGAATAGTTCTTGGTAATTGCATGCTTAACCTCTCTGCTAATTTAAATGGGAATTTAAATTAGGAAAGAAGTTAAAGGTTTTGTCACTAAGGAATTAGGATAAAATAATATTGAGAATCAGTAGTTGAGAATATGAACTTGTTGAATAAATCATAGAGTGAAGGTTATTTCATGGAAAATTATACACTCACCCTAGCATATTTTAATCAAACGAGAAGTCAATTTATATTTTTTGCAAGGATTTATTCCACCCAATCTTAAAACTATTGTTTTTGTTCAATTGAATAAATAATCTAACTCAGTATTTCCTACCCAATCCTCGAGATCGATACTTGAGATAAATCTCATTATTTCTACAGCGGTAAAAATAGTACACTTGCTATTTTTCCGGCCAAAGTTTTTGGCGCCGTTGCCGGAGATTGCCAAAATACCGAGTTGATTATAGTTCAATTGAAATTTTATTGCTCTACAATTAAAATTTTATTTTCTATTTATTTTATTATTACCACTAATAAATTGTCTAATCTTTGTATGCGAGGAAAACCCTCATCTGAATTTATTTTTGACGCAGAAATTGAAAGAACTTTTCACAAAAGACGAAGACAAGCTCAATTAGCCAGACTGGCTTCTAACGAAGAAGATTCATTTCATACCAAGTCTGAGTTAGAAGAGGAAGAGACAATGGCTGAAGATCCACTAGAGAGACTTCTTGGGGATTATGGTGGGGCAAATGCACCGGGTGGAAGATTGACAATTGTAAACCATCCGGTGAATGTGCCCAATTTTCAACTGCATCCTAGCACAGTCAATCAGCTTGAGAGAATATCTTTCACCGGAAAGGTCAATGAAGATGCCAATAAACATTTGCAGCGATTTTTGACCATGAGTACAATGTTGAAGATCGATGGGCATACGGATGAAGCAAAGAAATTGAGAATGTTTCCGTTTACCCTATTTGAAGATGCTAAAGAGTGGTTTTACTCACTACCTGCTGGTAGTATTTCTACTTGGGAAGAGATGGAGAAATTTTTTCTTGATGAGTACTTCTCTGCTTCTGTTTATATTCGCAAAAGATATGAAATTGTGAATTTTAAGCAGAAAGAAGGAGAGTCCCTTGGTGATTCCTATAAGAGATTCAAGAGGTTGTTGGTAGCGTGTCCCACTCATAACATGGACCAAACTGAACAAATGCAGATGTTTGTGAATGGCCTTAGAATGAAGACAAAGCAACTTATTGACACAGCTGCCAGTGGCTCATCCAACTTTACAACAACCACTAGTATTAAGAAGATCATTGAAGCCATTGCTGCGAATGAGCATCTGGAAGAGTATGACAGGGATACAAGCAAACCAGAGGGAGTTATTAATTTAAAGTTGGAAGTGAACAAGCAACTCAAAATAGAAGAGGCAATTGCTGCACAAGTGGATAAAAAGCTCAAAGCTATGAACATAGGTACTCAACAGGTAACTCAAGTTAAAAATGATGTGTGTGACATTTGTAGGGGACCACATAGCCCTGTGCAATGTCTATCAACTCCTAAGCAAATTGAGGAGATAAAATTCTTGAGGCAAAATAATCCCTACTCTAACACCTATAACCCTGGGTGGAAGAATCATCCGAATTTTGCCTAGAAAGATCAGCAACAACAAACCCCTCAAAAGGCAGAATGAGAGGTAGCTCTTGAAAAGATGGTTGCCCACACTTCACAATTCCAAGAAGAAACAAGAAGTATTCAGAGAAACACCACAACTTCAATTAAAAATCTGGAGGTTCAATTGGGGCAGATTGCACAACAAATACCTCAGCAAGTTCAAGGCAATCAGAAGAGTCATGAGAATGTGAATGTTGTCGTAACAAGGAGACGTGAAAAGGTTGCCAAGGAAGGAGAAGAAGAGGTAAAATCTGATGATAATGTTATAGAAGTGGATTTAGAAGTGAGAGAGAACAAGAAAAAGCAGGAAGAAGTGGTGCTACCTGTGAAGCTAGCGGAAGAGAAGATTAAACCTGAGATTCGACTGCCATATCCTTCTCGAGTGGCAAAGAAGGACACAAAGGAGAAGGAATTCGATAAATTCGTCAAACTGTTTAAAAAGCTGGAGATTAACACACCTTTCTTCGAAGCACTTGAGAAAATGTCGTTGTACCAAAAATTCATGAAGGAGGTTCTATAAAAAAAGAGGCCGACGAATGATGAACAGGTACCCGTGGATGAGAAGTTGTGTGCAATCGCGCCCGAGAGGAAAATACCTGTCAAGCAAAAGGATCCTAGATCAGTGGCAATACCATGCACCATAAAAGATAGAACTTTCCAAAGGGTTCTAATTGATTATGGCTCTAGTGTGAGTTTAATGCCATTATCAATCTTCAAGAAGCTTGGTATTGAAAAGATAAGCGGAGGTGGAACAAAATTAAAATTTGCTGATCACACCATCAAGAATTCATATGGGATAGCTGAAGATGTGTTAGTAGAGATTGAAAATTTTGCTTTTCCAATGGATTTCCAGATCATGGACATACCTGAAGATGAAGAGACCTCGATCATTCTCGGTCGGCCTTTTTTGTTGACTAGCAAGTGCAATTTTGACATCGAAACAGGTCATCTGACCTTAAAATATTTTGATGAGAAGATAACCATGAAGGTGTTTGAAGTCAAGAAACAAAGTGCAGGTGAAAAGAATAAATTTTCAGTTGGTATGGTCAAAGTAGAAGGAGAAATTATGAGCAACAAAGTGTGGGAGAAAAAGTACCTCCCATAAGGGGATGATCCGTCGAGCCAGGCGACGTTAAACAAAGCGCTACGTGGTAGGAAACCCACGCTTTTCATAACTTAGTTTTCTTTTTGTTTTGTTGCGGGTAATAAAAAGGGATCCTTTCTTGCGAAAGCTAGGAGGCAGCAGCTGGTGTCGCGTTATCCTCTGTGAGTCACTTCTCTCGAGTTTGATCTGAAACATTGAGGTCAATGTTTAGTTCAAGTTTGGGGAAGGTTTTATTGCTTTGTTTGATTATTTTTGCTTTGATGTTAAGTGTTGCGTAAGACCAAAAGGAAAAATTCCCCCAAAATTTTTAATTGTTACTAATCTTGTCTGAAAACTTTGGTATTGATTGGCTCAAGAGCTTGTGTTTCTGACAGCCTGGGAATAATATATAGAGATAAAGGGATGATTGTTTGAAGGGAGGAAGTTCGGAATAACGTGACAGTGATACGAGTCTAACGTGCAGAGTTGTACTAGAGTGTTTGAATCCTGAAAAGTACCCCTTTAGTAGTTTATCCACACAGTCTGACATAGTCTTGATTCGCATACAGGTAAGATTGGTTGTGAAATAAATAAAGATGGCACCAAATGATGAAAAGGCGGTAAAAGGCAACTGTCTCGCTAAGTTGGGTAGCCCTCACCAGGTTATTCAGCCCAAAGGGAGTTGATCCCCAAACGTCATCCAAAAGGATAATATATAACTGCAAAGTTTGAAAACTTCATCGGTAATTAAGAGTAGCAAATGCTGCTCGTTTGGTGCTGAAATAAGAAGTTTTGATTAGTCTCTTGCATGTGATGATCATTTTAATTCTTATTGCCTCAATTTGATTGTACGAATGAAAAAGGAGGAAAACCGAGATAAGACTTAAGTGGTACAAAGCATAGTTGGAGAGGTATCTGAAGAGGAAGCGCCAAGTTAAAAGGTTCTTACCGAAAACTCTTCGTGTCATGTGAAGGGCGAACAAGTTACCTTTTGAGCAATGTGAACTGAAGTCTCACGTATGATTATCGACTGCTGTGAGTCCATTGAGTTCTTATAGTTGTTGCTTGCGGGCAAGCAACAGTTTAGGTTTGGGAGAGTTTGATCGGTGGTTTCTAAACAGATATTTAGCATTGAACTTTGTTATAGTTTCTTTTATTTGTTTAGTGTTATATGTCAGTTTACTGCATTTTATGCTTTGGATGTATGTTTAAGTGTTTTCAGGGTCAAGAGAATAAAACATGACAAGTCGGGGCAAAAGAAGTGCAAAAATTAGAGTATTTGAAGCTACAGAGGTCCTGACACGGCCAGTGTCGAAAATAACGCAAAAATGGAGTTTTTGAGAAGAAACAGGCCCTGACACGGGTGCCTATGTCAGCTGACACGGCCCGTGTCAGGAAGTTGGGTTAAAGGACGCGTGAACAGTGGCCGACACGGGTTTCCCGTGTCATCGGACACGGCCCGTGTCAACCATGACGTTGCGAATTGTGATTTTTGCTATTTTTTAGTGTTTTTGGTCATTAAGGGTGGTTTGGACATTTGGTATTGCTTGGGAATGACCTAAAACTATATAAAACTTATTTTGAGAAGGATAAAGGAAGTTTTTGCCACCGGAGAAAAGAATTCTCGATAGAAGAGCGGAGATTCAATAGTTTTGGGAACGGAGAACTCTTCATTCGCGGGAGCAATTGAAGATCGAAGACCCAATCTATTGTAATGTCTTTATCTAATATTATTATTATTCTACTTTTGAATACTATGAGAGGTTAAACCCCCCCAATGCTAGGGGGTGTCCTTAATTTGTTATGTTAAGAATATTGATCTCTCTGTTTTAGTCAATATTTTAGTTCATTATGCATCAACTTTATTATTTAGATTAATTCATAGTTTGACCCTATGAGTCCATAGGATTTCACTATTTTAACACAGTAAAGCCGGATGGTCGTGTTAAGGTTATCTAAATAGTGATAGTATTAAGGATTTCACCTAGGACTAGGGTAATCCTATTCTAACCAGAATAGTTCTTGGTAATTGCATGCTTAACCTCTCTGCTAATTTAAATGAGAATTGAAATTAGGAAAGAAGTTAAAGGTTTTTTAACTAAGGAATTAGAATAAAATAATATTGAGAATCGGTAGTTGAGAATATGAACTTGTTGAATAAATCATAGAGTGAAGGTTATTACATGGAAAATTATACACTCACCCTAGCATATTTTAATCAAACGAAAAGTCAATTTATATTTTTTGCAAGGATTTATTCCACCCAATCTTAAAACTATTGTTTTTGTTCAATTGAATAAATAATCTAACTCAGTATTTCCTACGCAATCCTCGAGATCGATACTGGGATAAATCCCATTATTTCTACATCAAGAAAAAATAGTACACTTGCTATTTTTCGATCAAAACCAACTACAACAATTGTATGACGACTTGTGTATAGAGGTGGAGGTATGGGAAGTGGAAAAATTGTCCTGCTATGACTCATGGATAAACAAACAAAAACAACACCATATCTAAAAGCAATAGGGTAACCTATATCTCGAGTCGACATCTATTTCTCTTTACCCTGAGGACCCAAGTGTTTCACGATTAATGAATTCTTCACATAAGACCTTGGAAAACAATGTTTCGTGTTGATGGATATGACTGTCCAACTGCCTCCTAACATCAAAACATGCACTTGTGTCCCATCCCAACGCAATTGCAATACAACGGTATCCACAATTCCATTTTGGTTCTACATCAATAATATCTTCAATGTATGGATGAAAGAAAGCAGGAAATTGTGGCAAGTACTCGCCTTTTGCGGAATTGGTACAAGGTTGCCTATGAATCAGTATGGTTGACGATTGACTCCCACTTGGTTGTGTGCATAATCTCTTTGCAGTCTGACTCCCTTGCGAAGCTTCATCATATTCCCACTGACTTTGATCACGATGCACATCACTTTATGTACCCTTTTTACTCTTCTTAACTTCTCTCTTTGATGACTTATATTTCACCGGAGGTGGACACATTGAAGTTGTTGATGGATAAACTAGGTCACAAACTTTTTTTTCAACACTCTTTCTCCCACAATATCCAGAGCATTGAACTGTTTCTTCAACTCTTCACACTCCTATTCTAAATCCCACTTTTTCTCTTCAAGACTCTCCTCATGTTCTACAATTTGCAATTTTGTCTAAAACACATGAATTGTTTCCAAAGGTATAGGTGTGCCTAAAATCTGAAAACCTACAAGCTGACATGCACACGGTAACCCATGTGTTATTCTAATGTAACAACAACACCTCTCTTAGCTTGTACTAACATATTTGACTCTTTTAAGTTCCTTTCCAATGAGTTGTATACACTGTCTTGAATCAAAACTGTGTAACTTAGAATAGAACGGGGTGTTATACTTGTGATCAATATTGACGATTCTTTTTTGAAACGATACCCTTATAGAACCTAACTGCATCTTCAACATTGTGTTCATAACATCCCAACTTGCACATAGATCACCATGATTTGTAGTCAATATATTTTTTAGTCTCCAATGTGCAGACTCCACCCTAGACATCATAAACACATTACATAAACAACTCTCAATTTAATGCATAAACATAAACATATTTCATGTTAGAAGAATATACCTGTTTGTTGTTGTGTTCCCTAAATGAGTGATTTTGTTAGTCCATGCAACAACAAACCGTTCTTTATATGGTGTTAACCATGTTTCTTTCACATACTTCACAAATTTAGAAATATCACCACAAACACTCTCAAAATGGTTCAGATGTACATCAAATTGCCTTCTATATTTGAATGCATCATGTTGTTCCATTGATCCATGACATGTTCTTGTCTCTATGATTTCACACACTCCTTACACTTCATAATAACGTTTTTTGAAATGTGAAACATACACAACATATGAGAAGCATTTGGATACACCGACTCAATGACATTCATTAATGTAAGCTCCCGATCCGTCACCATGACATTTGGTAGCAACTTATCAAAATAAAACAACTCTTTCAACCTCTCCAGCGCCCATGTGAAGTTATCTTCCCTTTCATGTTCCAAATAAGCAAAAGCAATTGAAAACGTCAATTTTGTTGACGTAACACCAGCAACCTCAAGTAGTGGTATCCACTACCTACACAATTACAAAACGCAGACGATTCAGCAACCTTTCTAATTTTTTAGATGTGATGAAATTATAATTAAAATTCTTACCTATTTGTTTTGTAAGTGCAATAAAAAATCGACACTATCGGAAACATATTCAACAACTTCACAGAATCAGCGTGTGTCTAGAAGATATCATCCACTATATCTGAGTTATCCTTATTTCTAGACTAGTACAAGTATTTCTCTTGGTGAACAAGACCCAATAACATTTGCATTTCGCCATTGCACCTCTCTTGTTCATTATGTATGTTGCTCTAGCTTTATATATCTCGGTAATACTCGTGAGGTTTTCTGGATCTTTATCTTTCAAAGAAGAAATGATGTACCTTGGAGCCATGTTATACTTCGTCATGTCATTCATAAACTTTCTTTCTTCCTCTTTTAGAAGGCCCAAAATATCATGCCCTACCAGTTTGTTGTCTAGTTTATGATTGTGCATCCCGCATCTTACCATCACCTTCCAGCCATCACCACTCGTAATAGATCTTAGCCTGAATGGGCATTTAACTTTCACAGAATAATTGCCATCGGGAGGAGTCATACCACATTTTTTTTGTAATTACCTCCTTTGTCACAACCCATAATCAATTTATCCTTCCTCCCCCACACCATTAGCAGTGTCGGTTCGGATAGTAACAACATCAATACCAAGAGTTTTTCCAATTGACCGTGCCCATTCAAGCACTTTATCTCGTGATTCAAAAATCTGACAATCACATTAACGTTTAATTAGCTTAATTTACAAAAGAATATCAAAATGCATCTAAATAAAGTGAAGAATAGTGTACCGTATCGGTGATGAAGTACTGTGTAAGATCAATACATGAATCCGTAGAAGAAGCTGAAGCAGCCGATTCAGGACCACAAATATATAACATTTCATCTGCCATACGGGAAATTTCAGCCTTTGCAAAATTTCCAGTATATTGGAAATATGAAAATTCCGGTATTAAAAAATATACTAGATTTTTTTGCAATTTCCAGTAAATCGCATCGGAAATTTAGCAAAACCAGGTAATTCACACCGGAAATTTGTAAATATATGGTATATTGGTACCAAAAATTTGAAAATTACAAAGAATTTCAGATATACGCCAAATAACGGTATCGAAAATTTGCTCTGCCCTACTAGAAATTTAGTATTTGGTTAATTTTATCAACAATAATTTTTTTTCTTCTAAAAAATAAATTTTTTGAGTAGATAGAATTAGAAGTATTTTTGAAATATACAAATATAAGAGGGTGTCAGGTTTAAAAATGGGGTTGGCTGGAAAAATTATCCAACAATCAAGAAGCTACATGAAAACCAAAGAACGGGCCAAGGATGTTAGGCCCAGCCACCAATCCAAACAAATATTATCACCAGATCCTTCATCATATTATTGTTTTATTATTAACATATTACTATTATACTACAAAAGATCATAACAAAAATAATTAATTAAAAAAAACACTGAAAGAAAGATGAAGTATCATGAAACGGTGCGTTTGGAGAATTTTGTAAGGGTTAAACATCGGTGGCCTTCCATCTTCAGTTGAGCTTCTCTTCTGTCTCGCGTATAATAATGACGCCGTTAATCCTTCTTCTTCACCGCGACTTCAACCCCGTTTTGGAGATTTTCTAGTGAGTTTCTCTTGTGCTTATGCAACCATTTGTGAGAGTTGTGAATCATCTAGTTTTCTGTGATGTGAGTTTTTCTGATAAATTATGAAATCGTGTGAATGAAATCCTCTGAATTTCTGGTTCGATTATGTTCTGAGTTTTTATCATGAATAATAGTTTATCCCTCTGTCAAATTTTGTTATGATTTCTGTTGTTAGTTTGTTACAGGTAATGCCGTCTTGAACTTTGATCTACCAATGGTGAAGAGTGTGCATTGTTTGTAACATATAGCTATCATGAAGAAGAAATATGAAGAGATCTTGAAGATTAGGCATTGAGAATGCTTAGAATTCTAGAGCTTAGACATAGGAATTTGAAGATAGATCTTTGTAATGTTTTTTATTGTCTTTCGTATGAACTTGGATTGTGTAATGGGCATTTATGGAATTTGGTGGTTTTGAATGTAATTGAACAAAATGGTGTATGATATTTAGGTTTGAAATGAATCATGGCGAATTTATTTGGATGAACATTGAATGATAAGAGAATGGAATTGTAGAACGGAATTGTAATACATCTTCTATGCCTTTGTGGTGAATAAAAGTTTGAACCAAGTTTGAACCAAATTTTGAATGAATCGGTAATGAATGATATGATTGAATCTCGAACTTTGCTCGAAGAAATATTGAACAATGATGGTGAACTTCAAGTTGGAAATTGAATGAATAATGGATGTTGTATGATACTTTTTTATACCAGTTTGAATGAATTTGGTGGAATTTTTGGATGATAAGACCTTTGATTAAACTTGAATGACCATGAAAATTATAGCGTGATGTCTCTCAAAATTCATGTTATGATTAAACCTTTGATGGATCACAATTAGATGCTTTGAACCATATTGAATAGCTTTGAAATCACCTCTTGAATTAGACATCATGCACCATGTTTCCAACCTTTTCTTCGATTTTGCAACTTGCAATGAGATGAACCATAAGATAAGATGCCAATTAATCAAGGAATCTCAAACAAGATCTTGGTCAATAGCTTTCAATTTTGAGATGATTTAATGATTCCCAATTCCAATCAATTATTTGCTTGAAATTCACAACACATGATTTAAAGTCCAAAACTTTGAAAAAATGACTTTATATCTTCAAATTACGATCGAACCCCTATTTCAATTACTTCCCAAAGTCTCTTGATGAAAATAAACTCGTAGCTTGATGAAGAGAAAATCACAATGATCCATAATTCAAACCCTAATTCCACAATCCAAAAGAATAAAAAGAATCAAAAGAATTAGGCTTTATTGGATCTGTGCACCTCAGTCACTGACAATCTTAACTTGCACGTCAGTTGATCTCTTAAACCCTCAGGTGTTTTATTGAATGCAATGCATGATATGTTAATAATGCAAACGACCTAATGAAAAGATGCGAGTGCAATGCTAATCCTAAGTCAAATAACAATAAATTAGGAGGGCAAGTTTTGGGGTGCAACAAGGGAGAACAAATTTGAGTGCGAGTGAAGAGATTTTGGGTCTTGAGGTTTTTAGGACTTAAAAGGTTCGAGAAGGGTTTTAGCGAAGTGCGACTAGGTTAAGAAGAGAAGTGAAAGAGATTTTTGAAAGGATCATTACTCCTTCGAGAAGTGTAAGGAAACGGAAACTGACAAGGAAAATGGCGAAATGATTTTCTACGTACTCTTAAGGTTAAAATGTTTTCTCAATTAGTCGCATCAATAATCAGACATGATTTTAGGGACATCTCACTAAATGCATTTACAATCTTTTCTTTTTAAGGGTTGAATCTAGATCTTAAAAATACAAAAGTTTCTTCATAGATAATTTTGTTTATTGTTTGAAACTGTCAGTAGATATAATACTAGACACAACATAATATTTTTATTTACCACTAATACCTTTAGAAATAAAAATAAAATAAAATAAAAAACTATTATAAGGCATGTAAGTTCTGACCTGTTTGAGTTGCTATGGTTTCTTTAGAGGTTGAGAGCAGGATCCTTTTGGATAATCATCTTATGATTTATCACATATTTGTTCGTCAGATATAGTGTTGAATCTTCTTTCTTGAGCTTGTCTTTTCCTATCTTGATTATTTCTTCCATGCTTTTGAGAAACTCCTTCTTTTGATCCTTGGCGTGCATATTTGAGAGGCTTCATTCTTCTTAGAGATTTTGATGGATCTTCATAAGATGGTGCTGATTAGATCCATTGCAGCTTACAGTGGTTGACTTTGAATGACAACTTCATTTGATAGTTGGAGAGCTTGACTGATGATCCTTGCTTCTCATAGAGAGCTTATATTGGTTGAGAAGATAACTTTTCTTTCCTTCAGATACTTGAGCCTTCAGAATCCCGAGACTTTTCTTTTGGGATTCTGTCTTCATTTTTCCGATTCTTGGCCAAAGTGTTCGAATCCTCTATAGAACGGGTTTTGAAACAAAAAAGCCTTTTATAAGGCGACTATAGAATTTTTTTCTAACTGGATATCTCTACACGGTTAAGTGTTTGATCTTGAATCAATAAAAGAGCATGACTCTTATACCAATTGAAGGTAGATAAAACACAAGAAAGGGGGTTGAATTATGTTTATAGAAAATGTAACTCCCCGTTTTAATTAATATTATATTTATATTAATATTTTCGAGTTACCGATCAATATTTATTTTGCGGCGAGAATATTTATATTAATCAATATATCTGATAATATATTTGGCGACGTTTCGATTCGGTCCGGTTTTTATTCCGTTCTGTAACACCCCAATTCTATCCAACAGTTATAATAAAATCAGAGTGCGGAAATTTCAACAAATACGAGGCGTTACACTTATTCAACTTGAAAAACAACATTAACATAATTCACTTCTTGGCGGATACGTAACACGTAAAGGAATACGAATGAAATTCACCATAATTAAACTTTAACGATTCAACCTTAAATAAATAACCGTAACGGAAATCTCAAAATAATTAATCAAAACGACGTAGCATCTTTGAAAACAACGGAAAATCATAAATGCTAATTCAAAACCAGGATTTTAATTCAACGAAAATAATTGCATAATCATAAATAAGACAAGGCGTCGCTTCCCGAAGCTACGATCGAGCGACGACACACAAGCTACTATCTTCTTACTCCTCATTACCTGCATGTTACCAATATAAAGGTAACGGCCAACAAAAGAAAAGGGTGAGATATCGAATAATATAAGCGAAAGTACGATAATTCATATGCTAAAGTAAAGAAACATACATTAATTACAACTTTATTCCATGACATACGATATCCACATAAAACAACTGAATAATCAACGACAACATAAAATGCGACTCAATGCGACTCAACAAATGCAAATGCATGTGGATCCATTTGGAGCAGAGCTCCCAACTTAAAATCATGTCAGGTTATCGAGGCATTTCAACAAGGCATAAGCCTTCAACTTTCAACGTGGTGCCAATCCATGCCAACTTAGTAATGCACATGAATATGTATGCTACAACGAATACAACATCAACAACGACGTAAATCAACAACAACTTGAAATATGCATAATTATGCATCAACTTAAACAATCAACTTCAACTTCAACAATAATCAACAACGTCAACACAATGCAATTATAATTTAATTTAATCAACTTTATTTTTAGCTTTCACCACATAATTCTACGGTCTTTAGATCATCTAATTCATACATAAACAACACGTTCCGGCTGTATAGACAATCAAGCAACCAATGCGAATTTCAACGAAGTTTTACCGTTTTAATTAACTACCCGTATACCCGAACTGTCTCGCAAATTCTCGTTCGATTCCGACAAACTATTTTTCCCGCTTAATTCGACCGACAGTGTTATTTTCTGCTCTGTTTTAATTTCCTGTAACATTGGTAATCTGTCCTAATTAATCCTCTAACTAATTATGACAGTTCCTTAATAATCCTGCATTATGATCTATCAACTCACTTATTTATTTTACACTGCCTACTAATGGTTTGCTTACTGCTAAATACTTCACTTTTGATTTAATTACCTGTCACTGCTAGATTAATTCTACTACTGCTGAGGCTAATTACACTTACTGTCTTTTGGTTCCTTCATCCTCTGCTATGGCTCTCTATGTCATGCTAAGATCATTGTTTTCCTATTATACCATTCCACGAATATACCAGCATTCCACTTCTAAATGAATCAGGTGAAAGATTACAGAATATGCAAGAACTGAGACGGGCCTCCCATCTACCTGAGGCAGTCGCCTCATCTCCATAGTGACCAAGGGAGACAGTCGTCTCCTTCACCAAGGCGGACGCCTCACCTTTATTCTCCCCAGGAGGCGGTCGGCTCCCCTCCTCCATGCCACGCAGGGACGGTCGCCTCCCCTAGCATCGACCCAACGCAATTTGCACGGAACAGTAACGCATAACAGAGCTAAACATTGACACCAATCACACGGTATAACCATACATCACAAAATAGTTTTAACACAGAATAATATAAATCATTCCAACAACGAAATTTTACCGACGAAACAGAATTTAGCAGTATAATTAAGCAGCCCTAAACCCCACATACGAACCATCCTACAATCGATTATAAAACCCGAATCCCACCCCTTACCTGTTGATTGAAGGGAACTCGGAATTTCGATCGGAAACAACCACTTATCGGACAGAAAATCCTTCCTAGCAACCCTTGGCTTCCAATTTCTTCCTTTCTCTCCTCCTGGTTTACTGCTACGCGGCTGTGGTTTTCTCCTTTGGTTTTGCAAGCAACAAAAATACTACCCTTGTTTTTCTAGGTTACTTAATATATATAATACTCCTTATTTATTTGGTTTATTAAATCTTATCTCTCAATTACTAATTTACCCTACTAATTAATATTTATATTAAAACTAATAATTCTACTTAATAAAATAATTCTAATATAATTTTCATTTCTCGACTAATTCGACCCGATTATTAGTTTAGCAATTCTACCGACGATTTTAACTTATACACTAAATTACTCGGAAAATACTCTATATTCTTAATTAATTTATTTTAATTAATAACGGGTGTTACAACCCTCCCCCACTTAGAACATTTTCGTCCTCGAAAATTACCTGATTCGAACAACTCGGGATAAGAGTCCTGCATCTTGCTTTCCAACTCCCACGTCATGTTTTCTCCAGTAGCTCCTAACCATACAACCTTTACCAATGCTATCTCCTTTCCACGTAACGTCTTTGTCTCGCGATCTGCGATTCGCACTGGCATTGCCTCCACAGTCAAATTATCCCGTACTTGTACATCATCCATACGAATCTCATGGGACGGGTCAGGAATGTACTTCCAGAGTTGCGACACGTGGAATACATCATGCAGATTCGAAAGATTAGGCGGAAACGCCACCCTATAAGCAACCCTTCCAACTCTGGCCGATATCTGATATGGACCAATAAAACTAGGAGTAAGCTTCTTCGATTTCAATGCTCGTCCCACACCGGTTACTGGTGTAACTCTCAGAAAAACATGTTCTCCTTCCTGAAATTCCAAACTTTTCCTCCGCTTGTCATGATAACTCTTCTGTCTACTCTGGGAAGCCTTCATCTTTTCACGGATAAGTTTCACCTTCTCGGTGGTTTCTCGAACTAACTCAGGTCCAAGCACCACACTTTCTCCGGTCTCATGCCAACACAACGGGGTCCTACACCTCCGACCATACAACGCTTCAAAAGGAGCCATTCCGATGCTAGAATGGTAACTATTATTATATGTGAATTCTATTAATGGAAGGCAAGTGTCCCACGAACCTCTCTCTTCAAGAACACATGCCCGCAACAAATCTTCAAATGACTGATTCGTCCTTTCTGTTTGACCATCAGTTTGAGGATGATACGCAGAGCTCAATCTCAACTTAGAGCCCAACGCATTCTGTAAACTTTGCCAAAATTCGGATGTGAACCTCAGATCTCTATCCGACACAATACTCAACGGAACACCATGTAACTTAACGATCACCCTGACATAAATCTCTGCCAATTTCGGTACAGGAAAACTGATGTCAATAGGTATAAAGTGAGCCAACTTAGTAAGCCTATCAACAATCACCCAAATGGAATTATGTCCTCGTACAGTATTTGGTAATCTCGTTATAAAGTCCATCGAAATACTATCCCATTTCCACTCTGGAATCTCTAACGATTGCAACAATCCCGCAGGCTTCTGATGCTCAACCTTCAACTTCTGACAAGTCAGACATGCATACACAAATTGCGCAACATCACGCTTCATTCCGGGCCACCAAAATAATTTCTTCAAATCTTGATACATTTTAGTAGCTCCCGGATGAATGCTCAACGCACTTCTATGCCCTTCTTCCAGAATTAATCTTTTCAACTCTACATCATCAGGAATGCAAATTCGATCACGGAATCTCAACACACCCTGTGTATCCATATTAAACTCACTAGTTTCTGACTGATCAATTCCCACCATCGAATCTACTAATTTCGCATCCAACTTCTGTGCTTCTTTGATCATATTCAAGAATTCATTATTAATCTTCAACATTCCCAACTTAACATCATGTGTCGCCTCACAAACGAGACTCATATCTCTAAACTGCTCAATTAATTCCAACTCTTTAACCATCATTGCTGACATGTGTAAAGTCTTTCGACTCAACGCATCAGCTACCACATTAGCCTTACCCGGATGATAGTTCAAACCGAAATCATAATCCTTCAACAATTCCAACCACCTTCGCTGCCTCATATTCAATTCCTTCTGATCAAACAAATACTTCAAACTTTTGTGGTCGCTAAACACTTCAAATCTAGAGCCATACAAATAATGTCTCCAAATTTTCAATACGAAACAATCAAGAAGTTCTAAATCATGCGTAGGATAATTCTTCTCATGAATTCTCAACTGCCTTGATGCATATGCAACAACCTTTCCATCTTGCATCAATACTCCACCTAATCCCATCTTAGAGGCATCACAATACACCACGAAAGGTTCTTCAGGGTTTGGTAACGTCAAAATTGGGGCCGACGTTAACCTCTTCTTCAACTCGGTAAAACTCCCTTCACATTCTACATCCCACACAAAAGCTTTACCTTTACAAGTTAACTTCGTTAGTGGAAGTGCCAACTTGGAAAATCCTTCGATAAACCTCCTGTAATAACCAGCCAAACCCAAAAAGCTTCTAATCTCAGTTGCTGATTTCGGAGTTTCCCATTGCAGCACAACATCTACTTTAGACGGGTCTACGACAATGCCACTACTTGAAATGACATGGCCGAGAAAACTAACCTCTTTCAACCAGAATTCACATTTGGACTGTTTAGCATACAACTTTCTTTCTTTCAAAACCTGCAACACTGTCCTCAAATGCTCCACATGCTCTTCATCTGACTTAGAAAAATCAAAATATCGTCAATAAACACTACCACAAACCGATCCAGATAATTATGAAAGATACGGTTCATATACTCCATAAATACTCCCGGCGCATTGGTAACACCGAAAGGCATCACAGAATATTCGTAGTGTCCATAACGTGTTCTGAAAGCCGTCTTCTGAATATCCTCATCTTTCACCTTAATCTGGTGATAACCTGATCGTAAATCAATCATGCTAAACACACTTGCACATACTAATTGATCCATCAAGTCATCAATCCTTGGAAGCGGATACTTGTTCCTAATTGTCACTTTATTTAATTGTCTGTAATCCACACAAAGTCTCATACTTCCATCTTTCTTCTTTACTAGCAAAGCACTGGATCTCCCCACGGCGATACACTTGGTCTGACAAACTTTTTCTCAGCGTATCTTCCAACCGCTTCTTCAATTCGCCAACTCGACGGAGACATCCTCAGACGGTGCCATAGAAATGTCTCGTACTGTGTACAAGATCAATACCAAATTAACTCTCGTTCGGTGCATCGTGAATTTCGCGTGGAAAACTTTAGGAAATTCACGCACTACCTGTAATTCATCAATTATGGCTTGATTCTCCATTGACATTGTTGCCATCAATGAAAACATCTCAGCTTCTTCCTTCAACAACTGTCGCAATTGCTTAGACGACATCAAAACAGCTTCTTCTTCTTCAGCCGTTGAAAACCCCACAGACTTATTATAACAGTTAATATGAACGTAATTATGCTCTAACCAGTTCATGCCCAAAATTACATCCAACCCACTTAACGGCAAACAAATTAAATCAACAGAAAATTCCCTATCAAAGATCGACAGAGGACACTTCAAGCACACAAGAGAAGTAGTCACTGATCCCTTGGCTGGGACCTCAACTACCATTGTACCATTCATAGAAGATAATATAAGACCCAATCTTTTAACACAATCAGCAGTAATAAAACAATGAGTGGCACCAGTATCAATAATAGTAATTAAAGGAGTACTATTTATGAAACATGTACCTCTGATAAGTTTGTCTTCATTGCCCGACGAATCACCCGCCAAGGCAAACACCTTTCCACTAGACTGTGCCTTCTTCGGTTTCTTACACTGACTCCCAACATGTCCTTCACCATAATTAAAACATACCATCTCTTTATGCTTGCAATCAGATATTGCATGCCCAGTCTGTCCACAACGGAAACACCTCTTCACCTCAGTAGTACAGGCATTGCTCTTGTGACCAGCTTGCCCACACTTGTAACAAACAATACCAGCAGGAGCACCACCTCCCCCACTAGTTCTCTGACCTGGAGCAGCTCTCTGTTTACCTCTACCAGCTGGAGCATCATACGGTTTACCACGGTTCTGCTGACTCTTTCCTCTTCTATCACTAACAATCTTGTAATGAGCATTGTTGTCTTCCTCAAAAATACGACAACTATCCACCAAATCAGGAAAAACACGGATCTTCTGGTACCCAATTGCCTTCTTGATCTCAGAACGCAAAACACTTTCAAACTTAATACACTTTGAGAACTCAGCAGTTTCCTCGTTGTAATGCGGATAAAATTTGGCCAACTCCACAAACTTTGCAGCATACTCAGTAACGGTCATATTACCCTGCTTCAGCGCCGCAAGGAATTCAATTTCTTTCTTACCTCGAACATCTTCCGGATAATATTTCCTCAGAAATTCGCTACGGAACACAGCCCAAGTGACCTCTTCGCCTGCAGCTTCCAACCTTGCAAGCGTATCCAACCACCAATCATCCGCCTCACTAGCCAACATGTGAGTTCCATACCGAACCTTCTGCGCAGTGGTACAATTCATCACGCGAAAGATTCGCTCAATCTCCTTCAACCACTCCAGAGCACCATCAGGATCAAGTTTGCCTTTGAATACCAGTGGATTCTCTCTCTGGAAGGTCACCAAACTTCGGGATCCAGCATCCCCACCAGCATTAGGTTGATTCTCCAAAGCATGAGCCATTGCTTCCAAAGCAGCAGCAATAACAACATCATTTCTTCCAGCCATTTCAACTAAGCACTGCAACAATAATCAGCAGTTAGATAAAGTAATTAACAACACTCGATTGTTAACGACACAACAACCTGGTCGGACGGACCGACCTGCTCTGATACCACTAATGTAACATCCCAATTCTACCCAACAGTTATAATAAAATCAGAGTGCGGAAATTTCAACCAATACGAGGCGTTACACTTATTCAACTTGAAAAACAACATTAACATAATTCACTTCTTGGCGGATACGTAACACGTAAAGGAATACGAATGAAATTCACCATAATTAAACTTTAACGATTCAACCTTAAATAAATAACTGTAACAGAAATCTCAACATAATTAATCAAAACGACGTAGCATCTTTGAAAACAACGGAAAATCATAAATGCTAATTCAAAACCAGGATTTTAATTCAACGGAAATAATTGCATAATCATAAATAAGACAAGGCGTTCATTTCCCCCCCGAGTGCTACGTATCAGAGCGACGACACCAAAGCTACTAATCTTCTTACTCCTCATTACCTGCATGTTACCAATATAAAGGTAACGGCCAACAAAAGAAAAGGGTGAGATATCGAATAATATAAGCGAAAGTACGATAATTCATATGCTAAAGTAAAGAAACATACATTAATTACAACTTTATTCCACGACATACGATATCCACATAAAACAACTGAATAATCAACGACAACATAAAATGCGACTCAACAAATGCAAATGCATGTGGATCCATTTGGAGCAGAGCTCCCAACTTAAAATCATGCCAGGTTATCGAGGCATTTCAACAAGGCATAAGCCTTCAACTTTCAACGTGATGCCAATCCAGGCCAACTTAGTAATGCACATGAATATGTATGCTACAACGAATACAACATCAACAACGACGTAAATCAACAACAACTTGAAATATGCATAATTATGCATCAACTTAAACAATCAACTTCAACTTCAACAATAATCAACAACGTCAACACAATGCAATTATAATTTAATTTAATCAACTTTATTTTTAGCTTTCACCACATAATTCTACGGTCTTTAGATCATCTAATTCATACATAAACAACACGTTCCGGCTGTATAGACAATCAAGCAACCAATGCGAATTTCAACGAAGTTTTACCGTTTTAAGTAACTACCCGTATACCCGAACTGTCTCGCAAATTCTCGTTCGATTCCGACAAACTATTTTTCCCGCTTAATTCGACCGACAGTGTTATTTTCTGCTCTGTTTTAATTTCCTGTAACATTGGTAATCTGTCCTAATTAATCCTCTAACTAATTATGACAGTTCCTTAATAATCCTGCATTATGATCTATCAACTCACTTATTTATTTTACACTGCCTACTAATGGTTTGCTTACTGCTAAATACTTCACTTTTGATTTAATTACCTGTCACTGCTAGATTAATTCTACTACTGCTGAGGCTAATTACACTTACTGTCTTTTGGTTCCTTCATCCTCTGCTATGGCTCTCTATGTCATGCTAAGATCATTGTTTTCCTATTATACCATTCCACGAATATACCAGCATTCCACTTCTAAATGAATCAGGTGAAAGATTACAGAATATGCAAGAACTGAGACGGGCCTCCCATCTACCTGAGGCAGTCGCCTCATCTCCATAGTGACCAAGGGAGACAGTCGTCTCCTTCACCAAGGCGGACGCCTCACCTTTATTCTCCCCAGGAGGCGGTCGGCTCCCCTCCTCCATGCCACGCAGGGACGGTCGCCTCCCCTAGCATCGACCCAACGCAATTTGCACGGAACAGTAACGCATAACAGAGCTAAACATTGACACCAATCACACGGTATAACCATACATCACAAAATAGTTTTAACACAGAATAATATAAATCATTCCAACAACGAAATTTTACCGACGAAACAGAATTTAGCAGTATAATTAAGCAGCCCTAAACCCCACATACGAACCATCCTACAATCGATTATAAAACCCGAATCCCACCCCTTACCTGTTGATTGAAGGGAACTCGGAATTTCGATCGGAAACAACCACTTATCGGACAGAAAATCCTTCCTAGCAACCCTTGGCTTCCAATTTCTTCCTTTCTCTCCTCCTGGTTTACTGCTACGCGGCTGTGGTTTTCTCCTTTGGTTTCGCAAGCAACAAAAATACTACCCTTGTTTTTCTAGGTTACTTAATATATATATTACTCCTTATTTATTTGGTTTATTAAATCTTATCTCTCAATTACTAATTTACCCTACTAATTAATATTTATATTAAAACTAATAATTCTACTTAATAAAATAATTCTAATATAATTTTCATTTCTCGACTAATTCGACCCGATTATTAGTTTAGCAATTCTACCGACGATTTTAACTTATACACTAAATTACTCGGAAAATACTCTATATTCTTAATTAATTTATTTTAATTAATAACGGGTGTTACACGTTCGGTTCGGTAAAATATTACTCGGACCGATATTTAATTCCCCGGAATAATTTTAATTAATTGAGTTAATGATATAATTAGATTTTATTAGTGTGTTAAGAATAGATAGGGTGTGAGGAGCAACTTTGTAGAATTGAGTTTTTCACCCTTGGCTAGTTAGAACACACTTTATAAAACACTTGTCATTATTTTCTTTCCAACATAACACCACAAAGCCAAATATAGAAGCTTGGAAGAAAAGAGAGAGTTTTGGTAGAAGAAGAAGAAGAGCAAGAACAAGCATGAGGTTGAGATTTTGTTGGAGCATCTTGCAATCATCCAAGCACTAGAGGTAAGGGGTTTGATTCTCCATCTCATATAGTTAGAGTTTGATAGTTATATTTTGGATTTGGGAAAAAATTAATAGGTTGATTCATGAGGTTTTGGTTGGTTGATTGTTGAAATAGCTTAGAAAGGTTGAGTTAGGAGTATAGATTATTGGGTGTTTCATTGCTAGTTGTAGGAAATGGAAGTCATAAGGTGGAAATGAAAAAGAAATGATAAACTGTAAACAAAACCAAATAAACACTAAGTTACAGAAAACCTTTGGAGAAGAAGAAGTGAGGGCCGTGGGGCAAGGGGCCCACCTCCCATGGAGGGAGACCGTCCCCCCCTTATGTCATCTGCCTCCCTTCTTTTGGAGGCATGGGACGTTCGTCCCCTTCTAGCAACGTGGAGGAATGAGTTTTTCTTGCGTTCGCTTTTCATGTTTCGCTTTCTCGCATAACTGCTTTTGCATAATTTTTCATTTTGGTTCTGTCTGTTTCAATTTCCTCCATTCCATATACTACTAGTTAGTAAATATAACTAGGACATAATTTAGCCGATTAAATTTGGAACCCGATTATGTTCCGATTTCGGTAAATTCGACGACGAAGTAAGTTGCTCCGAATTCAACGAAAATTGACGTGCTAGCTAAGTTTGACGTAGAACGTAGTGGTGAGGTTAGTTTTTCGAAATTACGAGTTTTTATGAAACGACTCGAAATAGGCCAATTTACGGTCGAATTGAATCGGATTGCGTTTTAGTAGATTTAAGACACGTATGGACAATCCGATTGCGATGTTGACGATTAAGATTAATGCCGGTTATTAGGAATGGCTTTCACGATGATTATAGGTGTTTGACTATTTTTCCGTATTTGGAATTTAGTGAATGAATACTTGATGATATGCGATGCGATGATATATGTCTTTGTACATGATGATGTGATGATTATATTGATGTTGTTAATAAATGCTTCCGATTTGTGAATGCATGACTTTTGATGATGATGAATTATTGGTGATGTTTTGCATAATGCAAATATGATGCGATGACATATTTATCTTGATGTGGATAAATTATGGCGATGTGGGCTTTATGCCAATCTTGATGAGCGATGATGATGTTTTAGTTGTGTTGTTTTTATTGTCGAGTCACATACATTGCATTGGCGACGAGGACTTTTATGCCAAGCGACAAGGGCTTTTATGCCAAGCGACGATGGGCTTTATGCCAAGTGTTCCTGATTATGGACAAAGCGACGGGTACCACATGCATAACATAGTCGTGTCTCATGGAGTCAGTTATGTTTATGTTTGAGTTGTTTGTCGGTTGGGTTTTAATTGATGGATTATATGGAATTGCGATGATATATGATGTTTTGTTTGGTGACGATCTTTATGATGAACATGAAATGTATATGACGTGATAATTTCATGATAACTATGCGATGAATATAAATGATGAGTTTTGCGATGATTTGACGTTGATGAAATGCTTAATGCAAATATGATGTGATGATGTTTGTGACGATGGACTTTAGCCAATTTGTGATGATGTTGCTTATGTTATTAGCATTGTTTGATGTTGTTGTTTGATGTTGTTGTTTATGATTGTCGTATTGATTAATGACGTATTGACTTGTGATGATTTCGTGGTGATGAACATTTATGTGTTGTTGTGACGATTTATGTCGATGAGGTTATGACGATGAAGTGTTGATTATACACATTAGAATGACGATTATAATTGAGTGAGATTTGGATATGTGTTGGAATGCACTTACTAACCTATATCGTTTATGATTCCAAAACTATATATATATATATATGTTATCATGCCTTTAATTATATGTTTTGGAGTATCTCACCCTTTACTTGTTTCGCCGTTACCTTTATATTGGTAACGTGCAGGTTATGAAGACGAAGTTTATAGTTCATTTCGAGTCGGTGTCGCTCTGATACGTAGCACTCGGGGGGAATATTAATGTTGTCTTGTTGTTGTTCTTTTGTTGTTATTCCTTTTGTGAATAAGAATCATACTTTATGAAAATATGATTTGATGAGGAAGTTTAATAAAGAAGATGTTTTGATTTTTAAGAATCAATTTATGTTTTCCGACGATGCTATGTATCTGAGAGTTATACTTTAAAGAAAACTGTTTAAAGTAATTTGGTTTTGAAGGTGTGATGCCTCAGTATTAAATTTATGAAATTTTAAATTACTCTGATTTTTGCTTTTAAAACCTTGGGTAATATTGGGGTGTTACAGAAAACATTCCCCTTAGAAAATCTAAGCGCTCAAATGATAGTTGCAAGAAAGATAATGAAGATAAAATGACACAAGTATTTTATCTAGGTTCTCCATAAATTAGGCTACTCCTGTCCACCCTCGTAAGGATGATTTCGCCTTATCCAAGGACTTAATCCACTATAACAAAACTGATTACACTTGTACGGGAAACTATCGGTGACTAACACATAATGTCACATTCAGTGATCCAAACGAATATAATGTTCATTGACCTAATATAATCCGATTCCTCAGAATCTCCTACCAGGATTTCCTTACAATTATATCCATCACTGATCTCACAAGAGATACCTTCACTCGGTCCCCTTTGAGATATGACTATCATTGACCTAACAAAATCTATCCTTGCAAGATCTCCTATCAGGATTTCCCATAATGACTGCAACCATTATCTTCTTGAGATCCGACTTTCACCAAGTCTCCCAAGGAAACAATCAATAGTAGTCAATGGTGATCTTGTGTTTACATGAATGATTTAAGTCAAGTGTTAAAACAATTTACAATAAGAGATCCGAAAAGAACACTCTACGATCAAAAACTCTAGTGTTTATTACAATGTTCTACAAATATGTATATGATCAGAAGTTTGAGCAACATCTTGTAGTGTTATTCTTCGTATTATTGTTGAGCAAGTTATGAGAAACAACTCCTTATTTCTTCTGAGATCTACTAAGATTTATTTCATTGGAAGTAGAATAACATCTTGTAGTCTTCTTTTTCTTTGATAAAGCTACGAGCAATAACTCCTTGCTTATTCTCGCTTCAATCAAGATGTATTTTGATGATAGTTGAATAACATCTTGATGAAATATTCTTTCTTTCTTTCCTCTCTTCTTTGGTGGTCTTCAGATTGTGTAGCATTATAGCTTTAACATCTTCAGCATCCATTGTTGTCCTTTCATATGATGAATCTTAATGGCCATTGGAAATACAATTGGTTATACACTCAACATGTTTCTTTGTATCTTTGACATTAATTTATAGCCTTGACAAACAGAGACGTTGTGAGTATATAAAGGACATTGCCTACACCAATGGTTAGATCTCAATGGATAGAATAAGGTGTAAGAGTTTAAAAAATATAAAATAATATTATATCATGTCACTATTCAATGATAGCTTTTCACCTTTTCTTTGAATAATGTTTTCTATTAAGCTTGCAAACAGAGACCCGTTAAGTAAAGAAATATAGTTGTTAATACATCCGTTTGTTCCCAACGGTCACAATGAGAGTGGTTCATAATATAGTATAAAAGAGTGTCCCTACGCCACCCTAGAGGATAGAGGTCACAGACACTTTATGTACCTTTTTTACAACATGACACGTTAACCATTTGAACTTTCTTCATATCTTCAGAGGCTTTAGATATTTGAATATTTGAAAGTTGAATCTTGTTGTAGAAGAATATTTATTTAAGCATTAGAACATTGGAGTATTCAAAACTTGTCACATAGAACTTGTCTTCGGAGTCTTTAGTACTTGGTTGTAAGAACTTGCTTTTCTTCAGATCATCAGAACATGTTTAGCAAAACCTTGTCTTCATAATCTTCAAAACTTGTAACACCAGAGGTAGAGCTTCAAAAGGCCTCCAAAGCTAAACCACAAAGTCACGATCAGAACCTCTTGTACTAATGTTTCTTAAACACATTGCAGAAGATAGATTTAGAACCTTGAATTTAACGAAACATGTAACCACATGTTTTTTCTAGAGTGTATGTTCAAAAATAGATGATGTCACACGCCTTACATTCAAAGTCAGAACATTCTAGCAACAACTATACACTAGAACGAAACCATTAGTGTATTTTAATGATGATAAAACCATGTATTTTAATAGAACAATTTGTACAAGATAATCACCGTAACCGACAAATTCAAAGTTAAGCTTACAACTCACATTTAATCTGTTAAACCCAAAATTTCATTTAAGCTTGTTCATAGTTCTCCCACTGAGCCGAAGACTCACAAAATGAATTTTTGAGTGTTCAAAATATAGAATAGAGAAGTAGAACTTCCTTACAAAAACTCATCAGAGTCCGACTAGAACACTTGGTCTTCATCTCAGAACCTGGTTTCTACCAGCACTTGATGAAGAATCAAAATATTAATTTGAGCATGATTAAATAATGCCACGCATCACGTATCAACGCTTCTGTTCCTTGATTTTGATATCACAAACAAAACACTATACTTCTCAAGCATCACCTTTGATATGATATTCTCCACTATATCAGATATTCAGACAGTTCACAACTTTTGAATATAACGTACGTTGCAGAAGCACATGTATCAGAGCATAACTTTTGAGTGGCATCTTTGTATGAAATCATGCATCAGAATGTTGACTTGTTTTCCTTTCAAGAGAGCACAACTTTTGAGATTTAAGTCTGAACTTCATATTTTTCAGAAAGTTAACAACTTCTAAACACTATGATATCAAGCAAGATTACATTACTTTCAGTAAGTTTATAACTTCTGAATTGTGTTTGGTTCATTTGTTTGAATATTCATATATTCACAAAGTGTGCAACTTCTTTTATATGAAATCAAAGTTGATTTCATCCATAAGGTTTTCAACCTTTGCATCAAGATCTTCATCTTCAACTTGTCTTTGAATACTTGGTGAAATTGTTTAGAGTTCCCATATAGTGAAAACATCAAACAAACAGCTTATTAGAAACATCGTTTTACATGTTTGTGTTTTATGCTTTTATCATTAATATTATCAAAATATCATTTTACTTTCTCCCCCTTTGTTAGAAATAAAAAAGGTGATAGAGAAGAGAAAAACATTAAGATAGGGTTTGAGAATTATATATGAACAATCACGCAGATAAAAAAAATTAGACTGGAGATAAAGATATAGAAAATATAAAAAAATTAATCATAGGAAACAAAATTCATTAATAGAAATGGAAGAAGTACATACACAATAGCGCAACTAAAGACAACAAACATTTAAGATAAAGAACACCATATTTAAAGAGAAATTTTAAACAATTGATTAAATTAGATAGAGACAGAAAGATGAACATTAAAGATAAACAACCTTTAATTAAACAAACATTAAACACAAAAGTTTATACCTATAGAGTTTTAGAAACATGAAGAAATAGACTATAAATTCTAAGATGTGATCTAATCCTAAGACTCTTTGTTAAACTTCTCTATTAACTTCTTCAATATATCACTAATCACAGAAGCTTCTAACTAGGCACATTTTCTCCTATACTTCCATACGCTTTAGAATAACTCAATTAGAATTTTCTATTTTCTCCAGGGTTTCCTTAATTACATCAATTTCCTTTTCTACATCCATTACTGGTTTAGAATTGGAGCAAGAAGAATGGTTTTCAACTGTTATTAAAACAATGTCAGTAGTATTGGAGGGGCACACAACTTCTAAGCCAAGAACCACTTGTCTCATAGGTTCTAGAGCAGGTAAAAACAAGGGAGGAGAGGATAAGGATTTAAGCAGTAGTTCATATTTCCTTTTAGCCTCTAGATAGTAGGCATATTGTATGAAGTTAGAGTTGACATCCATTACATGTTTGAAGTTAATCCAGGTGGCTTCAGTCTTGAAGGGATCCATGCTGGAGGAAGAGATTCTCAATATATTTTCAAGAGAGCTTAGAGAAAGTTGTTGAAATGTTTGGAAGAGTTCATATGAGGTTATATGTTTGATTGAGGTTCTATAAAAGGCAGGATGAAAGGGTGTTGAAGGCAAGTTGTAAGATGTGATGGATGGAAGGGGTATTTGGCTAGGTTTTGGTTCAGGATCAGAAGGAGTGAATAAGGGAAATTGGTTATGATGGAGGTTGACAGAGGAACTGAGAATTGGCAAAGGAATAGATTTTGTAGAGAGGGACCACCACAATACTGGAGAGAAATAATGATTTAATTTACTCCTCAAAGTTAGATGAAACCTCAATTATATCAATAAGACTATAGGGTGTTTCTTTATCATAAGATTCGTGAGTTATTGTAAAAAGGTTAGGGGTTCTCAAATGGGGAAGATTATAGTGGAGGAGGAGTGGCTTGAAGAGGACTAGGTTCAACATGAAAGGTTATATGAGATTTTGACGATGCAAGACACAATTCTTCATCATGGACGAGTTATCGATATTATGATTAATATTTGCATACTTTCTTCAAATTGTGGTACGAACTTCAAAGATAGATGGAATTGTATCTCGCATCCATACAAGTAATACGTGAACTCGACTTTGAGATTTTTGTATCGCAAATGTGCGAATAGCAAGAGTCGCCACCGACTTTTCTTTTATCCAATCAAGGGAAGGTGAAAAGAACAGGAAAAGACCTTCGTTAGATTCGAGTAAGGAGAAGGTTATGAAAAGGGAGGTATTAGCACCCTTTCCATCCGTAGTTATCTACGGCTCTTAGTTGCTCTTAGATCACTTTTGAAAAATTGTGCTTTCTGTGTGTTTGGCAAAAATGTTTTGAAAAGGCATTTCGCTTTGACTTTGTAATGATTCATGTAGGAATGTATACAAAGTGTTCGGAAATGTTTTTGTTTTTGAAAAGAGTTTGAACTTTGACAAAAGTGTGTGGTGTGAAAAGTATTTGATTTGAGCAAGCAACTAAAAGTCTTTATTACCCACTCAGAATGGTCATTTTCGTGTTGTTTTACTTTCCTTTAGAATAGTGCTATCCATACCATTAGTTGGTAGGTAACCCTATTCGTTGGATGTAGAAGGGACATTCGAAGGGACATCGGATGGTCATAGAAGGCAACTTGTAGGAAGTATCCTAGCACATTCGAAGGGACTATCATCATTTTCGTAGGCGACAATCGAGGGTCAAGATCATGTATTCGTAGGCGACGTCGTGGGTCTATGATCTTTGTATCGAAGGGACTATGATGATTTGTTTCGAAGGCAACGGTGCTAGAATACCTCTACGTTCGAGGGACTTGACCATTTGTATTCGTAAAGGCAACGAGAGAGAATTACCCTAAGGGGTGCATGTGTGAAAAGAGTGTGTTGATTTCAGGTATTTTATCTTGGAGTTATGAGTGATCTATGTCCAATTTTAATCTTTCCATACACGCCTAATTACTAGCAGTTTATAGGGTGCATAAAGTAAATTGCGGAAATGTAAAGTGCGGAAAGATAAAGTCCTACGCTATTACATGGCTTTGGGGCAGATACATAATGAGAGTGTGGAAAATAAAAGCCCTAATTAAACTATTAAATCCCATAGGCAATTACATAATTGAAAAAGAAAAGCAAGAAAAATCGTCCGAAACGGTATAACCTGTGAACAGATACAAAATCGGAAAATACGAGAAAATTGCATAAGAAGAAAATGTTAGAAAAAATAAATATTTTTGAATGAGGAAAAAGGTTTTGTGTTAGTAATGACATTAATAAGATAAGATACATTTTTGGAATTGATTTGATAATTTAAAAACAATTAAAAGTCATTTAAACGATTAATTAGTAATTAAATTAAATATGCATGCAAAAATAATAATTTTAATTTTAAAAATTAAATAAACATTTTTCTGATGATTATGCAAAAAATGAATATTTTTGGTGTTTTTTAGATGCATGATAAAAATATTTGAAGATAAATTAAAATGCATGAAAAATATTAAAGAAAATAAGAAAAACATGTTAGTTTTGTAAAGTTGCAAAAAGAATTGCCATGGTCGGAATCGAACCGGGTCCTTCCGTGACACCATACTCCTTGCCTTAACCACTGAGCCAAAGCGCGTTTGGTGTCAAATAAATGAAACGAAGCGTTTTTATACAGATTTGAATTCTGGGAACCAAGAACACGCGTGAAGATCTTCATCTTCTTCGTTTGAAATTTTGAAAAGTTTGCGTCGGCTGGACTCGACGCTAAGGTCCCTGCAAACATCAAAAATCCAGTACAAGCAATATAAATGAAATTCAAAACCATGGTTCGATTCCTTTTTGTCCCCTGATCATCCTGGTAGCATTAGTTTGGTCCAATTTTACCCAGTTCGTGAGATCCTAATTCGAACCATGGAACCCTAGCTATGGTGGATTTCGATTTAGGCCACTAAAATGCAATTAAACTATGCAGAAAGTTTCCAAACATCATTCTAAACACAAAACAAACATCAAAACATGTTAAAAACGCATGAGAATTAAAAATCGATTTTGGAAAAAGTATGAACAAACCAAATCGTGTTTTCTCAATTCTTGATGTTTTTGAGAGATGTAAAGGTCTGAAACGATTCCAGAGACTTCAAGAAATGTGTTTGGATGCTTAGAATTGGCTGAATCGATCCAAAACCAAGGCTACAGATTCCTTGAAGTGCACGGTTTTTTTGACTTAGGTTAGGGTTCTTTTGAGCAATTTTTCTGTTCTTGTTCATGTGGTATGCATTGTACATTTATAGTAGATGGATTTTGGGCTGATTTTAAGAACAAATAATGATCAATCAATGCAAAAATTATTTGATTTTGTACAAAATCAAATCTTCCTTTTTTGATCAAATTTCAATCAAATTCTTGCCAAATCTATGCAAATTTCGAAATTTTCCAGCTTGTGTGAGTTACTTGGATCTCAAGTATGAGAGAAAAATCAATTTTGCATTTAATTTTGATTTTATACCTTATTTTTAAATTTAATTTGTTTTTAAATGAATAAAATTCAAATTAAATAGAAAAATAAAGACAAAATTCGTGGCATTGGGCTTGAAGGTTCCAAATAAGATAAGGAACAAGTTTAAACCAAGAAAAAGTAGGCCCATTTGCAAAATTTTGGATTTCTACAAGTATTTCTCTTGGTGCACTTCTTCAAAAATGGCCAACTTGTACAAGGTGTATTTTGCTCAATTTTCCACATTTTTTAGTGTTCTTGGACTTTTTAGAAAGCTCTAAGTGTTCTATAAACAACCTCTTTGGTTTCATCTCAATTGGAGTTTCCATGCTCAATAAAAATTCAAAACAAAAAGTTGACTTTTTGTTGACTTTGAAAAAGGACCTGTAATGTTTTGATCCATACCTTCCAAATGAAGCATTTTTTGAACATTCTTATGAGACATGAAGTTGTAGAAAATTGAATTTCCTTCAAAATAAGATGTGGTAGAAAAATTTCTGAGAAAGTATGAAGAAGTTATGCTTAGTCAAAGTTCAGTTGACTTTTCACTGAAAAACCCTAATTTGGAAAGTTTGACTTTTGAGCAAATCTTGAGTTTTCTTGATGAATCATGATCAACCCTTGATCAAATGATGAAGGTCACTTCAAAATGTGGATGTTGACCAAAAATCATGAAGTTTGACTGTATGTTGACCACAGTTGACTTTGTCCAATACAACTGATTTTCAACCATCTGAGCAATTGTCTGAGGAAACTTGACTTATGAGGCTTGAAACTTGACATGGAGATTCTTTGAAGCATGTCAGGAGGCATGATGACCATTGGAGGTGTTGGAAATCTATCTTGATCTGAGAATTGCCAAACCCTAGTTTGGGTTGATTGTCTAGGAGAGGGTTTGTCTGATCAACCCTTGAGGAATCCTTGAGTATGGATGTATGAAATGTATTGAGGAATAGGAGGGAAAATTTTGGGGTATGACAACAACTTAGCAATGTTGAGAATGCATTGAATGTTTCTCTTAAATGATGAAAGGAGGGTCAAGAAGGATTGATACAACTGCATTAGAATATATACTAGTTGGTACATTATGTACTAGATATTCTCTTAAATGATGAAAAACAACTTCTGGTCCATATGCAGTAGTGAACATGTAGTTGATTTTAGATTTAGATATGTGATAGTTTGCAGAGTTTGATATGAAGTCTTCTGAAGGAGAGATAACAGTTGATAGCATGTCTTTCAAATTTATTCCATCAAGGCATTTTCCAAATTATGGAGTTAGGTATTTTGGCATGTTCGATTTCATAAGGGCATCAAATATTCCACAATTGATTAGGAGAGATGAGATACGTCTTACTATAGGTATCCATTAAATAGGATTATTTCTATTGCTTCTGGATCAGAAGATAGCATTTCTCAAATGCTTGAAAAGAATGAAGGGAAAATTAACCTTTCTTTCTGACGCCAGGTGTTACAAAATTTCTTTCAAACTATTTTCAATAAAGGGCAGTTTATTTGTGAGGGGTTTCTGATAAATGCATTCCAAAATAATTTGTCCCCGGATAGAGAGAGAAGGTTGAAGTTCCTTTAGCGACTTTGAGCTCTTCCTTCCCAAGAAGATTTTTGAAGAAACATTTCTTATGTATTTCCTGCTAATGCTTTTATCATTTAAACTACAACACTTAAATCCAGTCCCCTCATGATTAAGTAGTTGAGCAATAGGTTTTTTCAGAAATCACGATTGGCATTCCAACAATGTTTGTTGTGATCTCTTGCCTTGATTCACTTGCCATAATCCATAACTATTTTACCAAAACAGGAAAGGTAGGACCTTTTAGAATTTCAGAGAAGGTTCCCCATTGCTGAAAGGAAATATCTTAGGAGAGATCATAGCCATTTTTCCTTGAGATTTTTGAAGTTCACTATGGATTCGATAAGACCAGTAACTGAGATGTAGGAATGGAACATCTTAGTTTAGGAAGGATGGTACCTGATTGATCGAGATGATATGGTGAGCCAACAGTTGATTTTGAAGAAATCATTATTGAGGGAGAACAGATTTGAGTGCGAGTGGAGAGATTTAGGGTTTTGAGGATTTTGGGACTTAAAAAGTTCGAGAAGGACCCTCGATGACCCTCGGAATGCCTTCTCTTGGGCTAACAATACAAGGACCCTCGACAACCCTCGAAATGCCTCCCCTTGGGCTAACAATACAAGGACCCCTGGGCTTCTTAAAAGCATCCCCCTAATCCAATCAATTTCTCCTCGAGATTTAGATATTTATCATCTCTATGGAAGAAGTATCTCATCTATCACATCACATACAACCAAATACTTTTTCAAACTCTTTTAACACAAAAACATCTCTTAATCGTAAGTGGTAACGCTTGTACACTCAAGCAAAACACCCAATGCTTACAATTAAAAGATTCAATCATATTTCAAACATCTTTCTTAACTCGTAAGTGGTAACACTTGTACACTTAAGTAAAACACCTATAACTTATGATGAAAGATTTAATCAATCAACTTTTCAAAATGTATGTGATGAAATAGATTAGATACATTTTTCATTAAGATGACATTTGTCTTTGTCTCTTAATAACATCCCGTTGCTTCCACTAGCATAAGTGGGAACTACAATTGCTCTAACTTTCTCAACATCCTTTTGAGAATAAGTAGGCACAAGGTCTCATCCTTGGCGAGCAAAACTTCTCCCTCAAACCAAACAAAACCATAGATCCCTTTAGATCCGAGCTACAAATGCTCTGATTCCCATTAAGGGATATGTATGCAGAAGATCCCAATGATCTTTGCGAGCACAATAATAACAAAACCTAGGATCCCACATAATCTACCCTTTCTTAAAATCCAAAGGAGAAACTTTCCCAACAATAGAAATAGCAATTTAAAACACACAAACATATCAAACATATTCATATATAAAGCTATAGATAACTATATATATTTAGGGTGCCTCATCTATTCCCTTTATATAACAAACCCCCTTGCCCGGAATCTCCCCAATGCGTTGCGTCTAGTTTGCGCTAGTCGTAATGCATATCATATCAATTGAGGGTATTGCAGCTTTCCCCTTTTTCATAATCATTTTTCTTGTGTTGGAAAAAATAAAGCTTGATGCTCGCGGCATCTTTATAAACAAATCAAAAGAGTAAATTGTTTCGAGCCAGAGAATCTGAATTCCGATTCGATTCCCTCACGCGTCACTTTTTAACGCGAACACAATATTGTGGAACAGTTAGGACAAACCCCATCCAAGATTTCCATTCTAGCTCTGTTGTTGTGCTCTAAGGCTCATGCTAAAGCCTTGGTGAAGTTTCTGAGGAATGCTTATATACCGCAAGACACTTATGTTGACCAATTTGAAAGTTGTATTGCTAGCCTGACCGCAGACAATGGTTTGGGCTTTTCTGATGCTGACTTAACTCCTTCTAGAAGAAAACACAACCAAGCCTTACACAGTTCTATAGGGTGTAAGGGAACTACATTGTCTCATGTATTAGTGGATACTTTCTCTACTCTGAATGTCCTACCAAAGAGCGCTCTCGATCGACTTAATGTTGAAGAAGTGGCCATGAAGCCTAGTGAGATAATCGTAAGAGCTTTCGATGGTTCAAAAAGAACAATACTCGGAGAGCTCAACCTACCGATCAAAGTAGGTTCCCAGACTTTTGACTCTACTTTCTTTGTGATGGATATTCTTCCAATTTACTCTTGCCTGCTCGAACGCCCTTGGAGACATAGGTCAGCTGCTGTTACCTCTACCCTGAATTAGAAGTTGAAGTAACCAATGAAGGGGAAGATAGTTACAATATGCAGAGAAGAAGAATATATGGTAAGCCATATGCAGTCATTTTGATACATCGAAATAGAAGGTAAATTTGTTGAAACTCCCTATCAAGCTTTCAAAGTAGTTCCACGAGTCATGCCGGCCGACTTTCCTGTCACTTCTGAGGTTACTAAAGTTCCACCGAAGATGGCCTCGGTGAAAGATGCCAGAGCTGTAGTCAAAGAAGGAGGTTGTACTATTTGGGGTCAGCTACCCGATTTTCCATTCAAATCTGACAATACTGGTTCAGGTTTCACTACCAAAGGTCAGAAGATGATACTCCGTGAACGTGCCGGTGGACCTCCGTTCCACATCAACAAATACGAAGTTCATGCTATAGAAGAGGATGATGGTGACTTTGACATCAACAATTGGATCTTCTCAACTCCCGTCAATGGACTCAACAATTGGACGACTAAAGATGTTATACTAATCTCCTTTAGACAGGAGTAATTGCTTTTTCTGTTGTATGCTTTTATGCTTTATAGTTTCGAACAATACACTTTAAGCCTAGTGTCTTGCCCGGGGTACCATGGCTCGTTTGTGAGGGTTGTTATTTGTCATTCATATATTTTACTTCAATAAATCATTGGACTTTTGCATTCAAATATTGTGCTCCTTGTCTTTCTTTTTTATCACCTTTTCAAAAGCTATGTGTTCTTACACACACCCACGTAATAAACTGCAGATCCATATTCACTTTGGATCTCGTCGATAACGACTCTGCTATTACTAAATATGACTTTGATAATTCGATCTACCAAGCCGAAGACGAAGATGAGGAAGATTGTAAAGTGCCAGGAGAACTTTCCAGACTACTACAGCAAGAGGAAAGGGCTATACAGCCACACGAAGAACCTGTCGAGGTTGTGAATCTAGGTACTGACAAAGAGAGAAAAGAAATCAAGATAGGAGCAGGTCTTGAGAACAATTGTAACACGGTAGAAGAACTGACTTGTTTGTTTTGCGTTTTAACGCAAATGTTACGAATAGAAAGAGTCGCCACCGACTTTTCTTTTATCCAATAAAGGGAAGGTGAAAAGAACAGGAAAAGACCTTCGTTAGATTATAAGTAAGGGAGGCAGTTATGAAAAGGGAAAGTATTAGCACCCTTTCCATTCGTAGTTATCTACGGGCTCTTAGTTACTTAGCTCACTTTTGAAAATTGCTTTATGTGTTTGTGTAGTTTGAAAAGTATTTTGATTGAGCATTTCGCTTTGACTTTGTAATGATTCTCGTTGGAATGTATACGAAGTGTTCGAAAATGTTTGTTTTGGAAAGATGTTTAACTTTGTAATGATTCTCGCTGGAATATATACAAAGTGTTTTTTGAAAAGTTTTTGAAAAGTGTGAGGTGTGAAAAGTATTTGACTGGAGCAAGCAACATAGTCTTATTACCTACTCAGAATGGTCGTATCCATGTTATTTTCCTTCTCCTTTAGAATAAGGCTATCCATACCATTAGTTGGTAGGTAACTTTATTCATTTGGATGTGAAGGGACAATCGAAGGGTCATCGTTTGGTCATAGAAGGAAATATGTAAGGATACCTTAGAAATTTGTAGGGACGATCATCACTTTTCGTAGGCAACAATCGAGGGACGAGATCATGTATTCATAGGCAACATCGAGGGTCATCGAGGGACTATGATCTTTGTATCGAAGGGACTATGACAATGTTATTCGTAGGCGTCTTTGCTAATGGTATTCCTACCTTCGAGGGACATGACCATTGTTTATTCGTAAGGCAACAAGAGAGGATACCCTAAGGGGTGTATGTGTGAAAAGTGTGTTGTATTCAAATATATTATCTTGAGATTAAAAGTGATCTAGGGTTGATTTTAGTCTTAGCATGCAAACCCTAATTACAAATAGTTAGATATATGTACAGGAAAGTAAAGGTGAGGAAATGTAAATCCTATGTTATTACATGGCTTTGGGGCAGATACAGAATAGGAGGTGCGGAAAGTAAAGACAAAAATGTAAATCTACGCTATTACAAAAATATCCTTGCGACCTATACATCGATTTCTAATATTTAAATGCGAAATAAAAGAAATAAATTGCAAGAAAAATGTCCAACGATAAGAGAAAATATCTAAACCCTAATTGCGAAGGAAAAATATTTTTTGATATTTTTTGGATTGAGTTTAATGTATAAAAACCTAATTTTAAGTTAATTATTAATCAATTATGAAAAATAATTTAAATTGTGAAAAAAATAAATTATTTTTATGCCAAAAATTAATTAAATGTTTAATTAACCTAAATCTGAAATTAAAATATTTTTGTGATTTTTGAAAAGGTTTTAATTAATTTTGAAAAAAAAATTAAATTAAATTGAGAAAATAGAAAAAAAAAGAACATAAGAAAAAGTTAGAAAAAGAAAGGGGGTCAGTAGGGATCGAACCCTGGACCCCCTGGATATACCATGTGCGTGTTTGCCAACTGAGCTAAGATGATTGGTTGATTTTGAAATACAACCATCAGATTATATGCGTTGACGGGTTCCATTTTGAATTTTTCAAATAAAACATGCGTGGGACCCAAATGTTGGAACGAGCGAATGAGAGTGCGTCACGCCTAAGTCTAAAGACCCTCGCCGCTCAAAACAAGTCAAGGACGTCGGAGCCATGCTCCGGTCTTCTCCGGCCAACACAAACTTGAAACCTGCAAAATAGCCACAATAAAGAGCAAAAGAGGACCCTACCCCCTAATTCAAGGGCTACGAATCGATTGGTGGGGTTATTTTGGCCTGAAAGTGCCTGTAACATGAGGTTCGAAGCTTCAACGTTTTGAAGCCCTAACAATGGTTTCATGCGATTTAGACGTTAAACTTTGGTAACGATAGCCCAGACCTGCTCTGTGACATCTCATAAACACGTTAGAACGGTTAGATTCAATTAAAACACAGTAAAATTTGAAATTCGAAAATAAGAAAAACATGCAATCAGAGCTTCATGGTATGCGCGATTCAAGCATGTTTGGTCATGGATAATGATGTGTACTTACTCAAAATTACCTCAGGAGCACGATGGAGTGCTTGAGAGTGAATGAGAATGGCTGGAAAATTAGATTCGAGTTTGCAAGTTTTGTATGAATTTTTTTGAGAATTAGGGTTCTTGTGGAGGCAAGGATTCGTGTTTTGGCTTCTGATCTTGTAATATATATATATATATAGCAAGAGATTTGATCAGAAATAAAGAGAAAATATATTGCCTTGAATGTAAAAATATTCTCTTGTAAATATTCATCAAATCTTTCCAAAAATGGCTTTTTCTTGCCTTGTAGCTTCTTGCACGAATTTTGCAATCCTCATGGGCTTCCTTGGTCCTCAAGACATGTACAAATCAAGCCCAACGTGTATTATCAATTATCTTTGTATTTTATTTAATTAATTTTGAATTTTGACCATTTAATTCAAAAATAAATTAAATAAAAAAATAAGAGGCGTGGAAAGGAGTATAGAGGTCATGGATAATCTTAAGAATAAGTTTGGGTCATGAGAACTTAGGCCTATTTGAAAAATATTTGCATTTGCTAAGTATTTCTCTTTATGCACCTCCTCAAAAATACTCAACTTGCACAACTTGTATCTTGCTCAATTTTCAACACTTTTGGGTGTTCTTGGACTTTTTAGAAAGATCAAGATGTCATATAAATACTACTTTTGGTTTCATCTTCATTAAAGTTTCCATGTTCATGTACACTTCTTTGCAAAGATATGACTTTTTGTTGACTTTTAGAAGGACCTATAATGTCTTGATCCATAACTCTTAAATGAAGCATTTTTTGCCAAAGCTTGGGAGGCATGAATTTGTAGAGAATTGAATTCCCTTCAAAATGAGCTTTGGTGGAAATTTTTTTGATAAAGTATGTAAAGTTATGTCTGGTCAAAGTTCTGTTGACTTTTGTCTAAAAAACCGTAATTTGGAAACTTTGACTTTTGATCAAATCTTGACTTTTCTTAATGAATCATGATCAACTTTTGATCAAATGATGAATGTTACTTCAAAATATTGATGTTGACCAAAATTTATAAAGTTTGATTGTATGTTGACCACAATTGACTTTTTGTCCAATACAACTGATTTTCAACCATCTGAGCAATTGACTGAGCAAACTTGAGTTGTAAGGCTAGAAAATTGACATGGTGTTTCTTTGAAACATATGAGGAGGTATGATGACCACTTGAGGTACTATAACTTGATTTTTTCTTGAGAGAAGCAAAACCCTAGTTGTGGGTTGATTGCTTAGGAGAGGGTTCATCTTGTCAACCCTTAAGAAATTCTTGAATATGGAGATGTGGATTGTCTTGAGGAATAGGAGGGAAAATTTTGGGGTATAACAACAATGTTAAAGAAAGATTGATCTAGATGCTGAGATATTACATCAATATTTTTGCTTGGTCCTACAAAGACATGTCAGGTTTAGATATCGATATTGTGGTACACCGACTACCAACGAAAGAAGGTTTTCTCCCTGTGAAGCAGAAGGTTTGTCGTATGCGTCCTGAGATGTTTGAGAAAATTAAAGCCGATGTTATGAAGAAGTTCAATGTTGGTTTCTTAGTTGTTACTTCTTATCCGTAGTGGGTTGTGAACGCGGTGCCCGTACCTAAGAAGGATGGCAAAGTGCGCACGTGTGTAGACTACCGAGACCTGAATAAGGCAAGCCCGAAAGACTATTTTCTGCTTTGACATATTGATGTTTTGGTCGACAATATTGCTCAGCACAAAGTTTTCTCTTTTATGGATGATTTCTCTGGTTACAATCTGTAACACGGTGAACTGACTTTTAGTGATTTTGTATCGCAAATGTGCGGATAGCAAGAGTCGCCACCGACTTTTATTTTTATCCAATTAAGGGAAGGTAAAAGTACAGAAAAAGACCTTCGTTTAGATTCTGAGTAAGGGAGAAGGTTATGAAAAGGGAAGGTATTAGCACCCCTTTCCATCCGCAGTTTATTCTACGGGCTCTTAGTTGCTCTAGATCACTTTTTAAAAATTGCTTTATGTGTGTTTGACAAAAATGTTTTGAAATGGCATTTCGCTTTGACTTTGTAATGACTCATGTAGGAGTGTATACAAAGTGTTCGGAAATGTTTCGTTTTTTTTTTAAAAGAGTTTGAACTTTGAAAAAGAGTGTGTGGTGTGAAAAGTATTTGGTTTAGAGCAAGCAACTAAAAGACTTATTTACCCACTCAGAATTGGTCGTTTTCATACTTTTACGTTCCTTTAGAATAGCGCTAGCCGTACCATTAGTTAGTAGGTAGCTCCATTCGTTGGATGTAAGCGGGACATTCGAAGGGACATCGGATGGTCATTGAAGGCAACTTGTAGGAAGTATCCTAGCACATTCGAAGGGACTATCATCATTTTTCGTAGGCGACAATCGAGGGTCAAGATCATGAATTCGGAGGCGACATCGTGGGTCTTATGATCTTTGTATCGAAGGGACTATGATGATTTGTTTGTAGGCAACGGTGCTAGGATACCTCTACGTTCGAGGGACATGACCATTTGTGATTCGCAAAGGCAACGAGAGAGAATTACCCTAAGGGGTGCATGTGTGAAAGAAGTGTGTTGATTTCAAGTATTTTATCTTGCAAATTAGAGTGAGCTATGTTCAATTTTATCTTGCCATACACGCCTAGTTACTAGCAATTGATAGGGTGCGGAAAGTAAATTGCGGAAAGGTAAAGTGCGGAATGTAAATGTCCTACGCTATTACATGGCTTTGGGGCAGATACATAATTTAAAATGCGGAAAATAAAGACCTAATTTTAAACTATTACATCCCATATACAGTTACATTATTTAAAAAAATGATAAAGCAAGAATCGTCTGAATCGGATCAACCTGTAAAAGAACGAGAAATCGGAAAATGCGAGATGAATCGAATAAGAGAAAAATGTTAGTAAAAATGCAAATTTTTATGAGAAAACTATTACATGCTGGAAATAATATAAATATGCTAAAATAAATTTTTGGGATTTTTTGGATGCAATTTAATAATTAAAAACTAATTAGATGTGATTTAAATGCAAAAATATGAATAAAAATAAATATGCATGCAAAAATATATTTTTTAATTTATTAAATTAAATAAAGATTTTCAGAAAACAAATGCAAAAAGAAAATAATTTTTGACAATTTTTTAATGCATAAATAAAATCATGAAAAGAAATTAAAATGATGCAAAATATTAAATAATTAGAAAATAGGAAAATATGGAAAAATATGAGATTTGCAAACTTGTAAAAAGAAATGTCATGGCCAGGGATCGAACTGGAGACATGTGAGAGCATCTACCAACAAGACACGCCTTACCACTACGCCATGTGTGCTTCGTTTGAGATCCGAGGAGTGGGTTATAACACGCCGCTTCGACTTGCCTCGTCTTCGCCCATCCATCGTCTTCCTCGCTTTGAATATTTGAAAGTTCGGCCATTGCTCGACGCCACAGCCCCGCAAAATCAAAACACAAAGATACATAATATAAATACCATCTAAGACCATGGTTCGATTGGAAACATCATTCCGAATGCAATGGTACTGGTCTTGAGGTCCAATTTTTCCTATTTTGTGAAACCCTAAAACGGCACAGGAAACCCTAACAATGGCAATGCGTGTTCCCGGCCATGGAAATTCGATTAAAGCACCCAGAAAGCTTGCAAACACATCACGATCACAAAACAAACACAAATCACATTAATAATGCATGAATGAAAGAATACGATTTTTGAAATTTCAAGAACAAACCAATTTCGGTTTTCACGATTCTTGATGGTTTTTGGCAAAGTGAAGGTCTGATTCGATTCTGGAGATGTCAAGGAATGTGTTGGACACCTCAAAATTGATTGAAATCGACTGGAATTAGGGTTACCACTTGCTTGTGCACCACGGTTTTTTGAGCTTTGGAATAGGGTTTCTAGGGCAATTTTTCTGTTCTCTCTTGATAGGTATGCATCACACATTTATACTGGATGAATTTGGCATGGTTTTTGGAAAGAATCAATCAACATTCAATGTAAATCAAAATTGATTTTTGTACAAAATCAAATTTCCAAAATTTGATTAATTTCCAATCCAATCTTGCCATATTGATCAATTTTCAAAAATTGCTGGCCTTTGTGAGTTACTTGAGCCTCAAGGAAAGGATAAAAATCAATCTTTCAATTAATTTTGATTTTATACTTTATTTTTAAATTTAATTTGTATTTAAATGAATAAATTCCAAATTAAATAGAAAAATAAAATAAAAATTCATGGCATTGGGCTTGGATATTCCTAATTGTATGAGGAATAAGTTTGGATGAAGAACAAGCAAGCCCATTTGCAAAAAAATTGATTTTTAGAAGTATCTCTCTTTGTGCATTCCTTCAAAATTGCCCAACTTGTGAATGGTGTATCTTGCTCAATTTTCCACATTTTTGAGTGTTCTTGGACTTTTTGGAAAGATCTAAGAGTCCTCTAACCAACCTTTTTGGTCTCATCTCAATTGGAGTTTCCATGCTCAATATATCCTCAAAACAAAAAGTTGACTTTTGTTGACTTTGAAAATGACTCAGAATGTTTTGAGCTATACCTCTCAAATGAAGCATTTTTGGACATTCTTGTGAGACATGAAGTTGTAGAGAATTGAATTTCCTTAAAAACAAGAGGTGGTGGAAAAATTTACGAGAAAGTATGAGAAAGTTATGATCACCAAAGTTCATTGACTTTTCATCTAGAAACCCTAATTTAGAAAGTTTGACTTTTGAGCAAATCTTGAGTTTTCTTGATGAATCATGATCAACCCTTGATCAAATGATGAATGTAACTTCAAAATGAGTATGTTGACCAAAAATTATGAAGTTTGACTGTATGTTGACCACAGTTGACTTTTTGTCCAATACAACTGATTTTCAACCATCTGAGCAATTGTCTGAGGAAACTTGACTTGTGAGGCTTGAAACTTGACATGGAGAATCTTTGAAACATATGAGGAGGCATGAAGACCATTGGAGATATTGGAAGTCCATCTTGATCTGAGGGATACCAAACCCTAGTTTGGGTGGATTGTCTAGGAGAGAGTTTGTCTGATCAACTCTTGAGGAATCTTTGAGTATAGATGTATGAAATCTCTTGAGCGAATGGAGGGCAAATTTTGGGGTATGACAGCTGCCCCTGTTCAATCTTCTTGTACTGGAGGGTTAGATTGACACGCTTGTCTTTCGTGACCTGGGGGTAGAAGATGATTGAACACTCGAATACACCTGAGAATTTGCACTCGTTGTTGGTGGATGATGCGGGAATGGGCTTACAGATGCCATTTGGAGAAGTTGGATACTTATTGGGGATGAGTCGACGCTAGACTCGAGAATATCGATAGGGAATTGACGGGATGGGCTTAAGATGCCATCCGAAAGATCGATCTTTGGGAGTGAGCCGACGCTAGGCTCTGTAGTCGCTTCGATAGTGGAAGGAGATGGGCTTAAGATGCCATCCGAGGGAGTCGACGTTAGACTTTGTGTTCACCTTTGAATGAAGTTATTGGTTTGCATTGATTTTAACCAAATATGCATTCTTAAAGTGGAGAAATGTTGACAAGTAGTCGGAGATGGGCTTAAGATGCCATCCAAGGCAATCGAGTCGTCGCACTCTGAGTTGCTGATAATAAGGAATCGAATAACTCTTCGTGCCGATTACTCGAGGAAATAGTAATTGGCAAAACGTGGATAGCTTCCCATGTGCATCGGTGTTGATCCATTGCTCATTCGGAGGATAACCGAGGCGGTCTTTCGATAGTTTTCCGCCGATTCGGGCTTAATCTCGACTAGTCGTCGGAGGACAACCAAGGGCGGTCTTTCGATAGTTTTCCGTCGATTCGGGCTTAATCTGGACCATCGTCGGAGGACAACCTAGGCGGTCTTTCAGATAGTTTTCCGTCGATTCGGGCTTAATCTCGACTGTTTGCGTCGATTACTGTTTTGAGAAAACAAGAGGAACTTTGATAGAATATTGGTTTTATGCAAAGTATGATGCATGACAGTATATGAATGACATATGCCGAATTATGACTTTATGAGTAATGTATGAATGATAGATGTTGTGGTATTTCAAAACATATCCATCTTGAAGAAGATGCGGATGTTCTGTTTGAGGATTCGACTCTGTTTGGGGATTACGTATGTAGATCCTGCCGAGGAAATTTAGAGGCGCCTCTGGGGATTAGTGTAGATCTCATTGAGAGCATTTGATAGTTACCGGAGACCGGTTGGAAGAGTCAGAACCCATTGTAATCTCTGGGGGGAACGAAGATGTAGGTTCCTCCGATGCACTATCGACCAAGTTTCGTGTCCGGATACCGGGAGAAAGGGAAAAGATCGAGATATCCACTGGGATAAATACCTTGACTGGGGTGAGGTGTTACCGCTTGAGACCGATGTAACTTTACTTAGTTGAGTGGAATTGCTCGTGGATTCCCTTTTGCTCACTGGGAAGTTGTGTTGTGAGTGATACCTTTGTAGGGATCATGCTCTACGGGAATGTTTTGGTGACTTTCGTCATCGTCCCAATTCGGAGCACGTAGTAAGCACTTTTGTATATTCACTTTTCAGATGTTTGCGATTAGATTTTTATTGTCAAATGCATATAATCATTCAAAGCAAGCGTTGGACTTATTGCAAATGACAACAACAAGAATTGTAAAGAGAAAGAATTTGCGTTTATTTGAAATGTGGCGTATGGCCAAGTAGTTTGTACATAAGAAAGGTAAAAGCCATGCGAAACAATCTCGTTAAGTTCCAACTATGCTAGTACTCATATATTTCAACTATCTCATCTCCTTGCAGAGAAAGTGAGTAGATCGATCTTCGCCATTTGAATCTTGAATGCGATAGTAGTCCGAAGCGTGATCCGAAGAGACATAGTTACGCTTAAATCCCTAACTTTGCCTAGACCGCCCTTTCGGGTTTTCACCAGATACCTTTTTGCCCAAGCCGCTTTTTCGTGTTTTCGACTTGTCGGTGTACATCTTTGTATATATCCTTAACTTTTGCCCGAACCCTTTTGGTTCGTCAGATGCCCTTATTTTTGCCTAGGTCACCGACCTAGCGGTCTATTTCATGCGTAGTATTTTTGACTATGTCTGCGTTCACGTGGTGTGGAAGTCTTCACCATCCATGGTGCTAAGTATCATAGCTCCGCCGAAAATACTGTCTTGACTACAAACGGTCCCTCGTGGGTGGGAGTCCATTTGCCCACGGATCACCTTGTGGCAAATGATGCGCTTGACTACTAGATCACCGACTTGGTAGACTCGGTGCTTGACCTTCTTGTTAAATGCTCGATCATTCGTTTCGATAAATCATGGCGTATGGACGTGAGTCGCTTCTCATCAATCAAGTTAATTTGGTCGAGGCGAGTCGGACCCAATCGTCTTCGCCTAACTCGCCTCTGAAGGACTCCGGTTGAGGGTATCGAACCTCGATAGGTGGGACTGCCCATACCGCATACAAGAGAAAAGGGGTTGCCCTGCTGATGTTCGTATCAGTGCGATAACCATGAAGAGCAAATGGTAACATCTCATGCCAATCCTTGTACGTCACTGTCATTTTTTGTATAATCTTCTTAATATTCTTGTTGGCGGCTTCCACTGCGCCGTTCATCTTAGGCCGATAAGGAGAAGAGTTGTGATGCTTGATCTTGAATCTGCGTGAGTTCGGTGATCATCTTATTGTTGAGATTGAACCGTTATCTGTGATAATCCTTTCAGGAGTGCCATACCGAGATAAGATTATGTTTGATGAATCGAGCCACAACATTCTTGGTAACAGATGCATACGAGGCTGCTTCTACCTACTTGGTGAAGTAATCGATTGCCACGAGGATGAATCGATGTCCGTTGGAAGCAGTGGGCTTGATTTCCCCAATCATGTTAATGCCCCACATTGCAAAAGGCCAAGGAGAAGTTAAAACATTCGAGGTAATGGAGGTACGTGCACTTTGTCGATAAATCGACACTTGTGACAAGATCGAGCATAGCGGTGACAATCGCCCATGGTGGACCAATAGTAACCTGCTCAAAATCTTCTTAGCCATGGTATGTCCACGGAATGGGTACCAATGCGCCGTGTAACTCTTCCATGATACGTATCTGCTTTTCCGTCTACATGAGAAGCACGATCGTGGTTGCGCTTGTATAAGACGCCGTTGCTGAGGAAGAATTTGGAAGCGAATCTCCTCATGAACTTCTTATCATTAACAGATGCCCCTGCGGGATATTCCTGAGTCTCAAGATACCTCTTCACATCGTAGTACCAAGGTTTCTCTTCTGTGTCAAGCTCATAACAATACGCTTGTTCGTCGAACTTCTCAATGATGATCTGGGGAGCCTTGTTGTCCCATCTAACCTTGAACATAGACGACATAGTAGCCAATGCGTCTGCCAACTGATTCTTTTCTCGTGGAATATGATCAAAAGTAATCTCTTCGAAGAAGGGGATCAAACTTAGAACATGCTCTCGATACGGAATGAGATTCGGATGCTTCGTATCCCACTCGCCTTTATCCGATCGATCACTAAAGTCGAGTCTCCATACACTTGTAAGAACTTGATTCTTAAGTCAATAGCGCTTTAAGACCCATGATGCACGCTCATACTCGCCATGTTGTTAGTGCAACCGAAACATAATCGGCAAGAAAGGCGATGTCCCTGTAGGGATGTAATGATGGCGCAACGCCATTGCCAAGTGAGTTCGAGGCTCCATCAAAGACCATGGTCCATCGGATCCTTGTTCAAGTCCTTCTGGCCCGGTTCTTCATAATCAGAACTAGTAGAACATCTTCATCTCGAAATTGAATCGCATAGATCGATAGTCATCTACGGCTTGATGAGCCAAATGATCGGCTACCACACTTCCTTTGACCGCTCGAGAAGTGTACGGATGTCATATTCGGTCAAGATCATTTTCCATCTTGCTATTCTTCCGAGAGAGCTGGTTTCTCAAATATGTATTTTATCGGATCCATCTTGAAATCAACAAGGTAGTGTGAGTCAACATATCTGCCTTAGTCGGCGAGCAGCCCAAGCGTTGCAAGTTTTCTCGAGTGTGAGTATCTTGTTTCACGCGGTAAACTTTTGCTAAGGTAGTATATTGCATGCTCTTTTCGACTGACTCGTCATGTTGCCCCACACACACCCCATTGAATTCTCTAACACCGCAAGTACATGATAAGAGGTCTTCCTTCGCAAAGGCATCGGGATAGGAGGATTCAAGGTACTCCTTGATTTTGTCAAAAGCGATCCGCAATCGCTCCATTCCACTACTTGATCTTTCTTAAGTAACTTGAAGATTGGCTCACAAGTAGTAGTTAGGTGTGCAATGAATCTGCAATGTAATTTAATCGGCCCAAGAAACCTCGACTTCCTTCTCGGGCGGGAGCGGCATCTCTTGAATAGCTTTAACCTTGGCGGGTCAACCTCAATACCTTTACCATCGACAACAAACCCTAGGAGTTTTCCGGATCGACTCCAAAGGTGCACTTGTTAGGATTAAGTCTCATCTGTATTTCTTCAACTGTCAAATAGTTTCGCAAATGATCAAGATGTTCTTCTTCCCGGATCGAGCTATCATGTCGCCGACGAGACCTCTATCTCATGATGAATCATGTCATGAAACAATGTCACCATAGCGCGATAGTGGCGCTGCGTTTTCATCCGAACGGCATAACCTTGTAGCGAAAGTGCCCACGTGTAACAAAAGTAGTCTTCTCCATGTCTTCGTGAGCCATTTTGATCGATTAGGGAGAAACCATCCATGAAGGAGAAAACCTTATGCGGTGTTGTCAACCAAAACATCAATATGAGGAAGTGGGAAATCATCTTTCGACTTGCTTTGTTCGGATCTCGTAATCCACACACATTCGTACTTTACCATCCTTCTTGGCACGGGCACCACATTAGCAACCCATGTGGATAAGAAGTAACTAAGAAACCCATTGAATCGCTTCATAACTTCGGCTTTGATTTTCTCGACATCTCAGACGCATGCGATTTAACTTTCCTTTCACCGAGAAAACCTTCTTTTGTTGGCAATCGCACTACAATATCAATGTCCATCCTGCATGTCTTTGTATGACCAAGCAAAACCTCAATGTAGTCTCGTAGCATCCGAACCAACCTTTCTTTAACACTGTTCTCAAGACCCGCTCCTATCTTGATCTCTTTTCTCTTCTTCACAAGACTCCAAATTCACAACCTCAACTTGCTCTTCGTGGTGGTCAGATAACTCGCTCTTCTTGTAGCAACCGACAAGTTCTCCGGCACTTCACAATCTTCCTCACTTTCGTCTTGGCTTGGTAGATCGGATTATCAAGTCATATTTAGCAATAGCATGTATTAACTAGATTCGAGTGATTCTCGCAGTTGTACCACGGGTGTGTGTAAGAAACACATAGCTTTTTGAAGGGGTGATAAAGTAAAGAAAGAAAACAAACAATTGAATGCAAAAGTCCAACGATTTATTGAATGAAAACGCGCAAACAACAGATAATAACCTCGTGAACGAGCCATGATGCCCAAGGCACTAGGCTTTCAAAGTTTATTGTTCAAAACATAAAGAAATACGAAAAGCAAAACAAAAACAAAAGCAATTACTCCTGACTAAAGGAGATTGGTATGACGTCTTCGGTCTTCCAATTGCTGAGCCCATGATCTAGAGTCGGGAAGATCCACTTGCTGATGTCGAGGTCGTTGTCGTCGCCTTCTATAGCATGGATTCCACTGGCCGATGCGGAAGTTGGCCACGTCGCGGCGTATCATCTTCGACCCTTGACAGTGAAGCCTAAACCAGTCTTGTCAAATTTGAAAGGAAGATCAGGGAGTTGTCCCCAAATAGAGCTACCTTCTTCAACAGCAGCTTGAGCATCTTTCAGTGAGGTCATCCTAGGCGGAGCTTTAGCAACTTCAGTGGCAGAGTCAGGCATGACTCGGTATTGTTTCAAAAGCTTGACAGGAGTCTCAAGAATTCACCTTCATCTCGAGGTATCGGAATGATCAGATGACCGACCATATACTCTTCACCACACACCAACAACCTTCCCTTTCACCGGTACTTTAGCTTCGATGTAAGGTAGAGGTACCGCCCATGTATCCAAGGGCGTCCAAGTAAGCAAGAATAAGCGGACGGATGTCCATGACAAAGAAAGTGGAGTCAAAAGTCGGGAACCGACTTTAACAGTGAGTGAGCTCTCCAAGCATCGTCGCTTAGAACCATCAAAGGCTCTCACAATAATGTCACTGGTCTCGAACCAACCCTTCGACATCAAGTCAAAAGCGCCTTCGAAGGATATTCAGCGAACCGTATCCACCAAAACATGAGACAATGTAACGCCTTGCATTCAGAGATGTGCAAGGCTTTGTTGTGTTTCTTTCCGCAGAGTCAAATCAAGATCGAGAAGCCTAGGCCGTTGTTGGCAGCTAGCAATACAAACTTCAAACTGTTCGATGGTAGTGTCTTGCACGTGAGCATTCTTCGAAACTTCACCAAGGCACTAGCATGAGCCTCGAGCACAAGAGCAGCAAGCATGGAGATCTTGGATGGAGTTTGTCCTAACTGTTCCACAACATTGTAATCACTCTTCTTGATAATCTTGAATTTCCTCCATTTCTTGTTTGAGGTGTCTTTAGCAACTTCCTTTGGTACTTCCCGAAAGGGATGAGTCACCGTTCTTTCCTCTAGCTTGGGAAGGGATTGAATAACGGAATGCGAGTGGAGTCGCGTGTCTTTTGGAGGAGAGATATCGAGAGAATACCCTTCCGTTCTCGTCACCTTACTAGATCCGGTGATGTTGTCAATGTCGAATGGTAGCTTCAATGTAAGATCTTCAATGGTCAGAGGGTCTTGCTTGACGCCATGATAGTAGACATCAGCTCCATAATTCCAAGGGATAGATTTGTCGAAGGAATATGGAACTGGTCTTGGAGAAGTAATAATGAGAGGTGCCACTCTAGGCACAGAATTAGCAGAGGAAATCCTTATAGTGTTAACATCAGCATTATCTTCTGGGAAATCGTCACCCCATCCGGTCGCCTTAACATCTTCAATAGGAATCTTGTAACTCTCAGGAACAGTGTACTTCACCATGTAATCATACTTTCCGCTTGGCTGCCCCAAGGTATCCCATACGGATGGTACTGTTTCATTCGCATTGTCAATCTTCAACTTAGACATTTCTTCACACAGCTTCTGCACAGGTGGTTTCAGAAATAGTATCTCACGGTTATCCATCATGCACTGAACACGTCTTCTCAACCAAGCACAACCATCGTGCGGATGGGCACCAACGTTCTCGGCATCCTGGTTGACACCGCTTTGCAGCAAATTCTTCTTAACACCATCGAGGAATGGTCAAGTCATCTATGTTGAAAACATAAGTATCGCACCAACAACATTGGAACCCTTGTCATGGTTAGGCATAGGCGCGTTGATCACATTCGGAGTCTCAACAGGAGGGTCAAATTCAATCTGCTTAGCTTCAATCATATCTTGAATCTTGTTCTTCGAGCCCAACAATCATCAGTGCTATATCCAGGGTTATTGGAATGGTAAGCACACTTAGCATTAGGATTATATCTCGAGAGGAAGTGTTGACATTTTGAGGAGGATCCTCAAAGCAATCACCGCTTTCAACATGTGTTGCAAGGCTTGCGACAAAGGCATGTTGATCTTCGAACCGCCTTTGTGGCGATTCTGCTACGCTGCGGTCTCGCCGAGGTCAGGCCGATGTAGATCGAGATCACAACCCACTCTTGATACCGCTTCAAGCGCCAATCGGCTGGAATTTGTCCCCATAACACAACAACTTAGTTTCAGCACTCAAAGATTCCTTCATCATATGCTTCATGCCAATTCATTTACATCTTGAGACAAAGTCACTCAAGTACGTCATTCTCATAGTACCATTCCAACGAATCTCTTGAAAATACAACTTTCAATCGGTGGATTGAGAATGGACATGCACCATACAGCAGGAAAAACTTGGGAGGAATCACAACACTGGACAAGACTCGATCATCAAAATTCAGCCGACATCTTGAGTTTTGATTCAGTCTTCAAGTACTTGTCATCCTCATCGAGTATTGGCCATCATCATAGTTCTTCTCAAGTTCAGCCGACCACCATTACCCTTGTTACTTTGTTCACCTTACACTTCCTTCCGAGATCTCTATCCGATCGACCCTTTAGGACCACCTTTGTAGCGTCTACCCATGTTGAGGAGACCAACAACCTTCTTCTTTCTGTTGATGAGCTTCTTCAGATCTTCTTGGCCTTGGACCGTGGTAAACATCTCAAATTGAGCATTCGAGCTTGAAGATCTTTGATGATGTTCAAGAGCCATTTTTGCTAAAATAAATAGCGAGCAAATGAGAAAACCAATCTTCAATGTACCTGTGATGCAATGTTATGCTATGCTATGCGATGTTTATGCGAATGCAATGCAATGTTTTCAAGGACCTTAGAGATTTAAATTTGTTAGACAAGCAATGAACAAACATTTATTAGTACTCTTTTTATTATTCTTTTTCTTTTAAGTACAAGAGATAGTTCAAAACAATAAAAGAAAACATAAACATCCTAAAGCTCTAAGTCTCCCATGGGCGCTTCCTCTTGGTGCCGATGTAGGCGTTGATGCTTCGCTCCTCGTGAAGTAGCTTGGTCAACTCTAGCACTTTCTTCTCACTTGCATAGCACTGAGCTTCAAAGGTATCCCTTTCTTCTTTTAGTTGAATCCAGATCTCTTCAAGTCTTCAAAATCGAGGGCATGTCGGGATAGAGAACGGTATAGGGTACGCCACCTATAGCAACAGTTCCATAATTACGGTATAGGCGTGAATGGCATCATGAGGTTTTGAGCTCGAGCTCGCACCCATTTGAGGTAAGGTTCCCAAGGAATGGAGTTCGGTGCCCCAAAGTCTTGGTATCGCCTTCTTACCATGCCCCAAGTGTATGAACCTTCGGAATTCGAGATCGTGGTTGTAGTCGAACACAATATCTTGGAGAAGCATATCATGTGGACCATCTCTTGGCAAAACCAAACCGACGTAGAGCTAGAGAAGGGTTGTAATACCTCCTCTTATACCAAGTAGCGGTACATTAGGGAATTCTCCACAACGCCGATGAATGTGAAGTCCTTTGAGAGAAAAGACTCCAACGGATGTCGGAATGAGAGAGTGACATCAATCTTTGAGACCATCTCACCTTTGTTCATTCTTCAAAACGATGGAGGAAGGTGCGAAATAAACCACCGGAAAGTAACGGTATACAACACATGAGGGTTCCTTGTCTTTTAGTAGTACAGTGTGGAGAGAATGTAGAATATCTCCAAGTAAAGTAGGCACGGATTGGGTAAGGAACAACTTGATGGCATTGATATCTATGAATTGATCCGAGTTAGGAAATAGAACCAAACCATAAATTAATAAAGCCACAATGTTTTCAAATGCATGGAAACTCATAACTTTGAGGAATTCTCGGGCTTTCTTAATTAGGAACTTAGAAAGCAAACCCTTAACTCCGCTTCTAGTTTCCCAATTGGCTTCAATGTCTGAGCGCTTAAGATGTAAGGCGGATGCAATGTCCTCGTACTTAGGGACCTTCTCTAGACCAGTGAATGGCATTTGGTCAAGAATAGGTATCCCAAGTAGCTTAGAGAACTCTTCCAAGGTAGGAACCAACTGATAATCTGGGAATGTAAAGCAATGGTGTTTCGGATCGAAGAACCGAATAGACATGGATCATATCTTCTTCAAAACCGGAGATAACCAAGTCAAGTAGATAACCATGTCTTTTGATGAACTGAGCATGGTCGGGAATTTCTGAAACCAATTCTTTGAGCTGAGAAGGTATACCCATGAAGTTGATTCGGATAGTCTTTCTAGAGGCCATAATTCCCTACAAAACAGAGCAAATATAAATCCCTAGGTCCTTGAAATAGTTAGAAATGATATGCAATGCGGATGATGTCATGATGTCATGTTTGGCACACATAAACAATTCACACAATGAGCCTAAGGTTAAGGCTTGCATGAGGTATAGGTGATTACCCTACCAAAAGTTTGAGTTGGTTCACCCTGTCCTATAATAGTAACCGGGTTCTAGGAATCTCATATCATAGATCTTTCTCGTAGGCGTTTATTTCAATACGACGGCCAAGTGGTCGATCGAAAATATCCCAAAAGTCTGATCTCAACGAGCGTAGCATCAAGTATCAACCAACCTCGGTCTACACCAAAGCCGGCCATCTCACTACCTTCTAATGGCCAAGATGGGTCAATTAAGGTTCTAAAAGTTTAGTTAGCTGATGACACCACGAAGCCAAATACTATCCTCAACTTGGAAATGAAGAGTATCAGGACATCCAAAGTGTCACGCTAACGTAGCCATCATGTTGACCGTTTAGTTATACGTCTAGCGGTCGCGACGATCTAATGCTACTTACCTAAAAGGAAACCCGGATCCGGGTGTAGGATCCCCCAACAATATAATACCCAAGCAACCCTTAAAGATAAAGCAAGCAAGTCAAACAGAAAGCAATAAAGGTGATTTAGAAATCCTTAAGGCAATTCTCTCTTTAGGATAACTCTCCCCGGCAGAGTCGCCAGTTCTGTAACACGGTGAACTGACTTTTAGTGATTTTGTATCGCAAATGTGCGGATAGCAAGAGTCGCCACCGACTTTTATTTTTATCCAATTAAGGGAAGGTAAAAGTACAGAAAAAGACCTTCGTTTAGATTCTGAGTAAGGGAGAAGGTTATGAAAAGGGAAGGTATTAGCACCCTTTCCATCCGCAGCTTATTCTACGGCTCTTAGCTTCTAGATCACTTTTTAAAATTGCTTTCTGTGTTTGACAAAAATGTTTTGAAATGGCATTTCGCTTTGACTTTGTAATGACTCATGTAGGAGTGTATACAAAGTGTTCGGAAATGTTTCGTTTTTTTTTTAAAAGAGTTTGAACTTTGAAAAAGAGTGTGTGGTGTGAAAAGTATTTGGTTTAGAGCAAGCAACTAAAAGACTTATTTACCCACTCAGAATTGGTCATTTTCATACTTTTACGCTCCTTTAGAATAGCGCTAGCCGCACCATTAGTTAGTAGGTAGCTCCATTCGCTGGATGTAAGCGGGACATTCGAAGGACATCGGATGGTCATTGAAGGCAACAGTAGGAAGTATCCTAGCACATTCGGGGACTATCATCATTTTCGAGGCGACAATCGAGGGTCAAGATCATGAATTCGGAGGCGACATCGTGGGTCTTATGATCTTTGTATCGGGACTATGATGATTTGTTTGTAGGCAACGTGCTAGGATACCTCTACGCTCGAGGGACATGACCATTTGTGATTCGCAGGCAACGAGAGAGAATTACCCTAAGGGTGCATGAAAGTGTGTTGATTTCAAGTATTTTATCTTGCAAATTAGAGTGAGCTATGTTCAATTTTATCTTGCCATACACGCCTAGTTACTAGCAATTGATAGGGTGAAAGTAAATCATGAAAGGTAAAGTGCGGAATGTAAATGTCCCACGCTATTACATGGCTTTGGCGTATACATAATTTAAAATGCGGAAAATAAAGACCTAATTTTAAACTATTACATCCCATATACGCTACATTATTAAAAAAAAATGATAAAGCAAGAATCGTCGAATCGGATCAACCCAGAAAAGAACGAGAAATCGGAAATGCGAGATGAATCGAATAAGAGAAAATGTTAGTAAAATGCAAATTTTATATGAGAAAACTATTACATGGAAATAATATAAATATGCTAAAATAAATTTTGGGATTTTTGGATGCAATTTAATAATTAAAAACTAATTAGATGTGATTTAAATGCAAAATATGAATAAAAATAAATATGCATGCAAAATATATTTTTAATTTATTAAATTAAATAAAGATTTTCGAAAACAAATGCAAAAAGAAAATAATTTTTGACAATTTTTTAATGCATAAATAAAATCATGAAAAGAAATTAAAATGATGCAAAATATTAAATAATTAGAAAATAGGAAAATATGGAAAATATGAAATTTGCAAACTTGTAAAAAGAAATGTCATGGCTGTGGATCGAATCGAGACATGTGAGAGCATCTACCAACAAGACACGCCTTTTCCACTACGCCATGTGTGCTTCATGCTTGAGATCCGGAGGAGTGGGTTATAACACTGCCGCTTCTCGACTTGCCTCGCCTTCGCCATCCATCGCCTTCCTCGCTTTGAATATTTGAAAGCTCACCATTGCTCGACGCCACAGCCCCGCAAAATCAAAAACACAAGATACATAATATAAATACCATCTAAGACCATGGTTCGATTGGAAACATCATTCAATGCAATGGTACCGGTCTTGAGGTCCAATTTTTCCTATTTTGTGAAACCCTAAACGCACAGAAACCCTAACAATGGCAATGCGTGTTCCCGCCATGGAAATTGATTAAAGCACCCGTAAAGCTTGCAAACACATCACCGATCACAAAACAAACACAAATCACATTAATAATGCATGAATGAAAGAATACGATTTTTGAAATTTCAAGAACAAACCAATTTCGGTTTTCACGATTCTTGATGGTTTTTGGCAAAGTGAAGGTCTGATTCGATTCTGGAGATGTCAAGGAATGTGTTGGACACCTCAAAATTGATTGAAATCGACTGGAATTAGGGTTACCACTTGCTTGTGCACCACGATTTTTTGAGCTTTGGAATAGGGTTTCTAGGGCAATTTTTCTGTTCTCTCTTGATAGGTATGCATCACACATTTATACTGGATGAATTTGGCATGGTTTTTGGAAAGAATCAATCAACATTCAATGTAAATCAAAATTGATTTTTGTACAAAATCAAATTTCCAAAATTTGATTAATTTCCAATCCAATCTTGCCATATTGATCAATTTTCGAAAATTGCTGGCCTTTGTGAGTTACTTGAGCCTCAAGGAAAGGATAAAAATCAATCTTTCAATTAATTTTGATTTTATACTTTATTTTTAAATTTAATTTGTATTTAAATGAATAAATTCCAAATTAAATAGAAAAATAAAATAAAATTCATGGCATTGGGCTTGGATATTCCTAATTGTATGAGGAATAAGTTTGGATGAAGAACAAGCAAGCCCATTTGCAAAAATTTGATTTTAGAAGTATCTCTCTTGTGCATTCCTTCAAAATTGCCCAACTTGTGAATGGTGTATCTTGCTCAATTTTTCACATTTTTAGTGTTCTTGGACTTTTGGAAAGCTCTAAGAGTCCTCTAACCAACCTTTTGGTCTCATCTCAATTGGAGTTTCCATGCTCAATATATCCTCAAAACAAAAGTTGACTTTTGTTGACTTTGAAAATGACCAGAATGTTTTGAGCTATACCTCTCAAATGAAGCATTTTTGGACATTCTTGTGAGACATGAAGTTGTAGAGAATTGAATTTCCTTCAAAACAAGAGGTGGTGGAAAATTTCGAGAAAGTATGAGAAAGTTATGATCACCAAAGTTCATTGACTTTTCACCTAGAAACCCTAATTTAGAAAGTTGGACTTTTGAGCAAATCTCGAGTTTTCTTGATGAATCATGATCGACCCTTGATCAAATGATGAATGTAACTTCAAAATGAGGATGTTGATCAAAAATTATGAAGTTTGACTGTATGTTGACCACAGTTGACTTTTTGTCCAATACAACTGATTTTCAACCATCTGAGCAATTGTCTAAGGAAACTTGACTTGTGAGGCTTGAAACTTGACATGGAGAATCTTTGAAACATATGAGGAGGCATGAAGACCATTGGAGATATTGGAAGTCCATCTTGATCTGAGGGATACCAAACCCTAGTTTGGGTTGATTGTCTAGGAGAGAGTTTGTTTGATCAACTCTTGAGGAATCTTTGAGTATAGATGTATGAAATCTCTTGAGCGAATGGAGGGCAAATTTTGGGGTATGACACAATCAAATCAAGATGGCTCCCGAAGATATAACAAAGACTACTTTCTTTACACATTGGGGCACTTTCTATTACAAGGTCATGCCGTTTGGGTTGAAAAATGTTGGCGCCACATATCAACGTGCAATGATGGATTTATTCCATGATATGATCATCACGAGATAGAGGTCTATGTCTACGACATGATAGCTCAATCACAAACTAAAGAAGAACATCTTGATCATTTGCGAAAGCTATTTGATAGGCTGAAGAAATACAAGTTGAGAATGAACCCGAGCAAATGCACCTTCAGAGTCAGATCTGGAAAGCTCTTGGGTTTTGTTGTCAGCGGTAAAGGTATCGAAGTTGACCCTACCAAGGTCAAAGTTATTCAAGAAATTCCATCTCCCCGCACCGAGAAGAAAGTCAGAGGTTTCTTGGGACAACTGAATTACATTGCCAAATTCATTGCACATCTAAATGCTACTTATGAGCCAATATTCAAGCTACTGAAGATAGATCAAGTAGTGGAATGGAACAACGATTTCCAGACATCTTTTGACAAAATCAAGGAGTACTTACAAAAACCTCTTATCCTGATGCCACCAGTTAAGGGAAGACCTCTGATCATATACTTAACAGTACTAGAGAATTCAATTAGGTGTCTGTTGGGACAACATGACGAGTCTGGTCGAAAAGAGTACGCGATATACTACCTTAGCAAATGGTTTACCGATTGTGAAACAAGATACTCACAGCTCGAGAAAACTTGCAGCACTTTGGCTTGGGCTGCTCGACGACTAAGACAGTATATGTTGACTTACACTACCTTGTTGGTCTCTAGAATGGATCCGATAAAATACATATTCGAGAAAACTATTCTATCTCCAGAAGAATAGCAAAATGGAAAATGATCTTGACCGAATACGACATCCAGTATACTACTGCGAAGGCGATCAAAGGAAGTGTGGTAGCTGATCATTTGGCTCATCAAGTTGTAGATGACTATCAGTCCATGCATTTCGAGTTCCCAGACAAGGATATTATGTTCATCACCGATTACGAAGAGCCTGGACCAAGTGAAGGACCTGAGCCAGGATCCCGGTGGACCATGGTCTTCGATGGAGCTTCTAACGCACTTGGCAACGGTATTGGCGCTGTAATTATATCTTCTAAAGGTGGCCATACATCTTTCACCGCCAAATTATGTTTCGATTGCACCAACAATATGGCTAAATATGAGGCGTGCATTATTGGTATCAAAGTTGCTATCGACTTAAGGATAAAATTCTTACAAGTATATGGAGACTCAACTTTGGTGATTATTCAGATCAAGGGAGAATGTGATACGAAACATCCAAATCTTATTCCATATCGGGAACATGTGTTGAATCAGATCCCCTACTTCGAAGAAATCACTTTTGAGCATATCCCACAAGAAGAGAATCAGTTGGCAGACGCGTTAGCTACCATGTCATATATGTTTAAAGTCGGATGGGATAAAGAAGCTCCTCAAATTACTATTGAAAGACTAGACGAACCAGCATACTATTGTGAATTTTATATCGAAGGAGTAGAGGAGAAACCTTGGTTCTACAAAGTGAAGAGGTATCTCGAGGCTCAAAAATACCTTGATGGGGCATCTGTCAATGATAAGAAGTTTCTAAGGAGGTTTGCCATCAAGTTCTTTCTTAGTAACGACATCTTATACAAACGCAATCATGACTTGGTCTTACTCCGATGTGTAGATCAGAAAATAGCTTAACAAATTATGGAAGAGTTACATGAAGGCGCATTTGGTATTCACTCCAGTGGACATACAATGGCTAAGAAGATTCTGAGAGCAGGTTACTATTGGTCCACTATGGAAGCTGATTGTTATCACTATGCTCAATCTTATCACGAATGACAGATATATGCAGATAAAGTACACATACCTCCAGTTTCATTTGAATGTTCTGACCGCCCCGTAGATTTTCGCAATGTGGGGTATTGACAAGATTGGAGAAATAATACCTACCACTTCTAATGGACATCGTTTTATCCTTGTTGCTATCGATTATTTTACCAAGTGGGTAGAAGCAGCCTCGTTCGTATCTGTTACCAAGAATATGGTGGCTCGATTCATCAAACATAATCTCATTTGCCGATACAACGTCCCCGAAAGGATTATTACAAACAATAGTACCAATCTCAATAACAAAATGATCACCAAACTCTGCACGCAGTTCAAGATAAAGCATCACAACTCTTCTCCATATCGGCCAAAGATGAATGGCGCAGTGGAAGCCTCCAACAAGAATCTCAAGAGGATCATACAGAAGATGATAGTGACATATAAGGATTGGTATGAAATGTTGCCATTTTCTCTCCACGATTATCGCACTTCAGTACGAACATCTACAAGGGAAACCCCTTTCTCTCTCGTATATAGTATAATCAGTTCTACTTATCGAGGTTCAGATACCCTCACTTAGAGTACTCAAGGACGCAGAGTTAGACGAAGACGAATGGGTCCAGACTTGACTTAACCAGATAAACTTGATCGATGAGAAGCGACTGGCAGCCATCTGTCATGGACAGATATATCATAAACGCATAATCAAAGCCTTAAATAAGTAAGTCAAACACCGAGCGTACCAAGTTAGTGATTTAGTAGTCAAGTGCATCATTTTACCACAAGGTGATCCCAGGGGCAAATGGACTCCCACCTATGAGGGACCATTTGTAGTCAAGACGATATTTTCTGACGAAGCCATGATACTGAGTGTTATACCCCAAAATTTTCCCTCCTATTTCTCAAGACAATACACATATCCATACTCAAGAATTTCTCAAGGGTTGGCTAGGTGAACCCTCTCCTAAGCAATCAACCCAAACTAGGGTTTTGATTCTCTCAAGTCAAAGAAGAGTTATAATACCTCAAGTGGTCATCATACCTCCTCATATTTCTCAAGGGATCATCATGTAAAATTTTAAGCCTCATAGCTCAAGTTTGCTCAATCAATTGCTCAGATGGTTGAAAACCAGTTGTACTGAACAAAAAGTCAACTATGGTCTACATACAATCAAACTTCATCATTTTGGTCAAAATAAATATTTTTAAGTCACATTCATCATATGATCAAGGGTTGATCATGATTCATCAAAAAAAGTCAAGATTTGATCAAAAGTCTAAGTTTCCAAATTAGGGTTTTTGGACAAAAAGTCAACAGACCTTTGATCAGGCATAACTTTCACATACTTTATCAGAACGTTTTCCATGAAAGCTCATTTTGAAGAGAATTTAATTCACTGCATCTTCATGTCTCACAAGATTTGGCCAAAAATGCAGCATTTGAGAGTTATGGATCAAAACATTATAGGTGCTTCCAAAAGTCAACAAAAAATCATCTTTTTGCAAAGAAGTGTACATGAACATGGAAATTTCAATGAAGATGAAACAAAAAAGAGTGATTGTAGAACATCTTGAGCTTTCTAAAAAGTCCAAGAACACTTAAAACTGTTGAAAATTGAGCAAGATACAAGTTGTGCAAGTTTGACATTTTTGAAGAAGTGCATGAAGAGAAATACTCAGAAAATTCAATTTTTTTCTAAATGGGCATAAGCTTTTATGATCCAAACTTGATCTTGATATTATCCATGACCCACAAACTCCATTGCACTTACTCCTCTCATTTATTTAATTTATTTTTAAATTAAATCATTTAAATTCAATTTAAATAAAATAAAATGCAAGGAGTGAAGTCATGACATGTTGGGCTTATTTTCCAAGTATCTTGAGGACCAAGGAAGCCCAAGCAAGCTACCAAATTCGTGCAAGACTTGATAGGAAAGATTAGAGGCCAAAAAAGGAAATATTTGGTTTTTACTTTCAAGGAAATATATCTTAATCAATGCAAGATTTTTCCTTCTTTTGTTGACCTAATCCTACTCTCCTATAAGTACCTCACAAGATCAGACCACAAAGGACACACATGCTGCCTCCAAGAACAAACCCTAAGCTCTCAAAAAATTCAAAGTTTTAGGGCAAGTTCGTATTCAAACTTCAAGCAATTCTCAAGCATTCCAAGGATCGATTCATCCTTCTGAGCCTTCCAGCAGTTGATTCAAGTCCTTAGGCAAGCAAAATCGTGCCCAGAACCATCCTCACAAGGTTGCACCGGTTGGTAAGGTTCTTGAATTTCAAACCTTTGTTTTATGCAATATAGATGATTTCGATTTACATATTCATGCTCATATTGATGTTTGTGATTGTTTAGAACCATTGTTTGCAAGGTTTGAGGCCAGATCCACGTTTCACCGTTGTTAGGCACGAAGCTTTTGCTTCGTCAAAACCCTAATTCTAGGCCGTTTCAAGACAAACTAATCATCCCATTAGATTCGTAGCATCATAATTAGTGGATTTGGGTTGTTTTGGTTTGCATTTTCATTGATTTTTGTAGGTTTGGAGTTTACAGTGATCGGAGAAGGTGACCAGAGTTGACTCTAGGCGCCTTCTGACTTTGGTTGACCGGCGAGGGCAAGTGTGGCATGGTCTGATTGGTCCGTTCAAAGCTCTGGGTCCCAATGCGCGTTTTTATTTTAGTTGATTGATTTTGTGAATTACATATCACATATATATTATTTGTTTTAGTTTGATACACGGATGTATCACCACCCCAGTGGTTCAACACCCGCGCGCTATACCTCTTCCTCTTTAAGGGTGCGGGTTCGAATCCCACCTTTTGCAATTTTTTCACAAACTTTTGATTTTGGCAGGTTATTACATACATACAATTGGAGGCATTCCAATATCACCACAGGCCAATGGCCTAGTGGTCCAGTTTTGGCTCAATAACCCCAAGGTCACGAGTTCAACACCCTGGGGGACCAAATCCTATTTTTTTTACCACTTTTCCTCTTCAAACTTTTCTAACATTTTTCTTTTTCTTTATTTTATTTAATTTTCTTTCAAAAATCACAAAAAATATTTTAATTTTAGGTTTAGGTTAATTAAACATTTAATTAATTTTTGACATAAAAAATAATTTATTTTTCTCACCATTTAAATTATTTTTCATAATTAATTAATAATTAACTTATAATTAGGTTTTTCTACATTAAAATCAATCCAAAAAATATCAAAATTATTTTTCCTTTATAATTAGGGTTTAGATATTTTCTCTTATTCATCAGACATTTTTCTTTCAATTTATTTCTTTTAATTCGCATTTAAATATTACAAATCGATGTATAGGTTGCAAGGACATTTTTTGTAATAGCGTAGTTACTTTCATGCCTTTACTTTCTGCACCTCCTATTATGTATCTGCCTCAAAGTCATGTAATAGCTTAGGATTTACATTTCTGCACTTTTACTTGTCGCACCTTTACTTTACTGTACATATTTAATTGCTAGCTAATAGGATTGTATGGCAAGATAAAATTAACCCTTAGATCACTTCTAATCTCAAGATAATATAACTAAATTCAAACACACTCATCACACTTGCACCCCCTTAGGATATCCTCTCTTGTTGCCTTCTGGAATACAATGGTCATGTCCCTTGAATGTAGGGATACCATTAGCAAAGACGCTTACAAATAACATCATCATAGTCCCTTTGATACAAAGATCATAGTCCCTCGATGACTCTCGATGTTGCCTATAAATACATGATCTCGTCCCTCGATTGTTGCCTACGAAAAGTGTTGATCGCCCCTTAGAATTGCTAAGAAATCCTTACATGTTGCCTTCAATGACTATACGATAACCCTTCGATTGTCCCTTCACATCCAGCCGAATAAAGTTACCTACAAACTAATGGTATGGATAGTCTTATTCTAAAGGAGAAGGAAAATAACATGGAAACGACCATTCTGAGTAGGTAATAGACTCCTAGTTGCTTGCTCAATCAAAATACTTTTCACACCTCACACTTTTCAAAAACTTTTCAAACACTTTGTATACATTCCAGTGAGAATCATTACAAAGTTAAACATTTTCCAAACAAACATTTCTGAACACTTCGTATACATTCCAACGAGAATCATTACGAAGTCAAAGCGAAATGTCTTTTCAAAATAATTTTCAAACTACACAAACACAGAAAGAGTTTTTTCAAAGTGAGCTAAGAATTTAAGAGCCCGTAGATAACTACGGATGGAAAGGGTGTTAATACCTTCCCTTTTCATAACTGCCTCCCATACTTAGAATCTAACGAAGGTCTTTTCCTATTCTTTTCTACTTCCCTTTATTGGATAAAAGAAAAGTCGGTGACGACTCTTTCTATCCGCAACATTTACGATAAAATGCAAAACAAACAAGTCAGTTCTCCCACCGTGTTACACTAAGCACTATGGATGGAGAAGACTTCTCACACCCTATGAACGTAGACATTGTCAAAAAATACTACGCATAAAACGAGACCCGCTAGGTTGACTGGCCTAGGCAAATATAAGGGCGTCCTAGCGAACCAAAAGGGTTTGGGCAAACGTTATGGACATATAAAAAAATGTACACTCGGCAAGTCGAAAACCTGCAAAGGCGATCAATCCAATCCAATCACCTTCTTCTGGCAGCAAGGAGATGAGATAGTCAAAAATATATGAGCAATAGCAGAGTTGAAACTCGACGAGATTGTTTCCATATAGCTTTTACTATTTTCCAAATGTTTCTAACAATTTCCTCTTACTAGGATATTTGTCTCTCTGTATACGAACTTCCTGTCTATATGACACTTTTCAAAATTAATACAATCCTCCTTTGCATAAAGTCCAATGATTTCTTTAAATGAATATATGCATCTGACAATGCATATCTGCTCATAAATATATGAAAAGTGAATAGAAACAACAATTACTACAGACTCTAGGAATTGAGATGACAACTAAAGTCACCAACACATCCCCACAAAGTCATTTTCACAAAGGTATATTCCCACAAGAATAATATCCACAATCCCCACAGAGCCATCGCTCCCTCAACAGAAACAGATTTCCCAACAAGACTACTACTCTATCATCTTCTTCCAATAGTGTCCAACACTTCTACTCATCACATTAGTCCTCGAGTAGTGGTCCTATCAACATCATCACATTAGTCCCCGAGCAGTGATCCTATCAACATCAATATGTTAGTCCCCGAGCAATGATCCTATCAACATCATCACGTTAGTCCCCGAGCAGTGATCCTATCAACTTCATCATATTATTCCCCGAGCAGTGATCCTACCAATTCATCACATTAGTCCCGAGCAACGATCATATCAACTCATCACGTTAGTCCCCAAACAGTGATCATCTTCATTGTCACATCAGTCCCCGCGAAGTGAACGTCTTGTTACATTGGTCCCCGAGCAGTAACCAATCATCAATCAATTTATTATGTCAGTGTCCGAGAAGTAATAGGTTATACAAGATCACATCATTACCCAGCCATACTCATACACGAGATATTCATCCCCATATGAGTGTCTCTCAAGGACTATCACTCCCTATCAACATCAATATCCAGACCTGAAACATGGTCAGATAGCGCATCGGAGGAATCTACATTTCTTTTATCCTTAGTCAGGATCCTCATCCCCAAGCAGAAATCAAAGACCCCCAGCAGAACATTCCCATCTTATTCAAGACGAATATGTTTTGAAATACCATAACATCTACATTTATACATCATTCATAAAAAAATCATAACATGCGCATATAAACATCATTACATACTTGCATGCATCATAATGTGCATAGAACTAATATCGTTCTCTCAGCTTAAATTCTCAAACAGGTGAAAGTTATTCACAAATTTCTAGACAGAAGGTCAAGGATTAATGCCCTAAACAAGATGGAAAACTATGTGAATGATTAGACGGGTTTACCAACAGACATTAGGAAACAAATTAATACCCGAAACAAGATGGGAAAACTATCTACATCCTGATGAATACTCATTTCAGATAAAGCCAAGACAAAGGTTTATTTTGACTCTCTCTTATCATCAACTATTCTATATGGCATCTTTAGGCCCATCTCCGACTACACGTTGATATCTCTCCGCCTGTAGAATGTTGTATATCTGGTGAAAAATTAATGTATACCAGTAACCTAATTCAAAGAAGAGCATGGAGTCTAACGTACGACTCTCTCCCTAACATCAGCTTCTCCAAATGGCATCTATAAGCCCATTCCAGTACATCATCAACTGACAATCTCATTCCATACACCAGCGAGTGCATATTTTCAAATGTCCTCGAGTGTTCAATCATCTTCTACCTTCAAGTCACGAAAGGCAAGCATACCAATCTAACCATTCAGGTACAAGAAGATTGAACAGGGACAACAGTTATACCCCAAAACTTTCCCTCCTATTTTTCAAGGCAGTCCACATCTCCATACTCAAGAATTTCTCAAGGGTTTACCAGATGAACCCTCTCCTAAGCAATCAATATACAACTAGGGTTTTGATTCTCTCAAGTCAAATAAGGTTTCTATTGCCTCAAGTGATCATAATGCATCATCATATGTCTCAAGGGATCACCATGTCAAGTTTCAAGCCTCACAGCTCAAGTTTGCTCAGTCAATTGCTCAGATGGTTGAAAATCAGTTATATTGGACAAAAAGTCAAATGTGGTCAACATACAGTCAAACTTCATCATTTTTGGTCAACATCAAGATTTTGAAGTCACATTCATCATTTGATCAAGGGTTGATCATGACTCATCAAGAAAACTCAAGATTTGATCAAAATTCAAAGTTTATAAATTAGGGTTTTTGGACAAAAAGTCAACAAAACTTTGACCAAGCATAAATTTCACATATTTTATTAGAAATTTTCCCATCAAAGCTCATTTTGAAGAGAATTCAATTATCTACAACTTTGTGTCTCACAAGCTTTGGCCAAAAATGCTTCATTTGAAAGTTATGGATCAAGACATTTTAGGTCCTTCTAAAGTCAACAAAAAGTCATCTTTTTGCAAAGAGGTGTACATGAACATGGAAGCTTCAATGAAGATAAAACCAAAATTAGTGTTTATAGGACATCTTCAGATTTCTAAAAAATCCAAGAACCCTTCAAAATGTTGAAAATTGAGCAACATACAACTCGTACAAGTTTGGGAAATTTGAAGAAGTGCATGAAGAGAAAAATACTTAGGAAAATCAATTTTTTTCTAAATGGGCTTGAGTTTTTGTCATCCAAACTTATTCCTTACATTATCAAGAGCCTCTAAGCCCAGATACACGCCCTCCTTCCAATTATTTTATTTATTTTTAAATTAAATCATTAAAATTCAATTTTAATTAAAATAAAATGTTAAGACAAGGTACAAGGTGTGTGGGCTTGATGTCCAAGTTTCTTGAGGTCCAAGGAAGGCTATGAAAGCTATCAAAAACACATGGATGTGTTTAATACAAGATTGAGACAAATTTGGAATATTTTGATAAGATTTTTCAATCAAATATTCTCCATTGAAAGAATATATTTCCTCTTAAAAGTCTTGAACTATTTCCACTCCTCTATATAAACTTAACACACTCAGAAGCCAAGGACACGGATTGCTGGCCTCAAGAACCCTAGAAAAGTTTCCAATTTTTTTGCAAGTTTAGGGCAAACTCAAGCCTCATTTTCCAGCAATTCTAAAACAAAACCAAGCATCAAGTTGTCCTCCTGAGTCTTCCAGGAGTCGATTCAAGTCTTTAGGCAAGCAAGATCGTGCCCAGAACTCACTCCTTTGAGTTGCACCGTTTAGTAAATTTCATGAACTTCAAACTTTTATTTCATGCCATATAAATGGCTTCGATCCATATGTTCATGTTCATATTGATGTTTGTGAATGTTTAGATCCATCATTTGTGAGATTTAACATATGAATCATGTTATGCCATTGTTAGGTCATGGAGCTTTTGCTTCATCGAAACCCTAGCTACAGGTCAATTCAAGCCAAACCAACACCACCATTGGATTTCGGGGGTTTGAATTATGGGGTAGGGTCCTCTTTGTGCATTTATCGTTGCTATTTTGCAGGTTCTAATTTCCCTTGCCGGAGAAGGTGACCGGAGCCACCACCCAGGGTGGCTTGAACGACGTTGAAGAAACGTGGTGGAGGGAGAGAGTATGATTGACTCGTTTGAAACCCTGGGGTCCACGTGCACATGTTTCTGACTTTTGTTTAATTTTCAGGACACTATATCCATTAGATATTTATCCATGTAACATAATACACGAATGTATCACCACCCCAGTGGTTCAATACGTGCGCGCTATGTCTCTTCCTCTCTAAGGGTGTGGGTTTGATCCCCTCCTTTTCCAACTTTTCACAATTTTCTAATTTTTACACATGTTACACATACATACAATTGTAGTTGTGTTATTGACAACACGTGGCGTGTGGCTAAGTGGTAAAGTTTTGAACCTATGACCTAAGGGTCACGAACCATTCCTATTTTTTTACCACTTATTTCTTTTATTTTTCTAAACTAACTTAATTTCTTTTCAAAATTAATTTAAACATTTTCAAAAAATCACAAAAAATATTTTAATTTCATAATTAGGTTAATTAAACATTTAATTAATTTTTGACATAAAAATAATTTATTTTTCTCATAATTTAAATTATTTTTCATAATTAATTAATAATTAATTTAGAAATTAGGTTTTATTAACTAAAATCGATTTCAAAAAATATCAAAAAATATTTTCCTTTTACAATTAGGGTTTAGATGTTCTTTCTTATCCTTAGACATTTTTCTCCAATTTATTTACTTTGTTTCGCATTTAAATTCTAGAAATCGATGTATAGGTCGCAAGGTTATTTTTGTAATAGCGTAGGTTTACTTTTTTCGCAATTTACTTTCCGCACCTATATTATGTAACTGCCCCAAAGCCATGTAATAGCGTAGGACCTTTACTTTCCGCACTTTTACTTTCTGCACTCTCTTATAAACTGTATATATTTAACTGCTAGTAACTAGGGTTTGCATGACAAAATCTAAAATCAACCGTTAGATCACCTTAATTTCCAAGATTAAAATATCTGAATCAAACACACTTTTCACACCTGCACCCCCTTAAGGTATCCTCTCTTGTTGCCTCTCGAATACAATGGTCATGTCCCTCGAACGTAGGGGTACCATTAGCAAAGTTGCCTACGAATAAAATCATCATAAAGATCATAGTCCCTCGATGACCCTCGATGTTGCCTACGAATATATGATCTCGTCCCTCGATTGTTGCCTACGAATAAGTAATGATCCTCCCTACGAAATTTCTTAGGTATCTTTACATGTTGCTTCCAATGACCATACGATGACCTTACGATTGTCCCTTCACATCCAACGGATAAAGTTACCTACCAACTAATGGTATGGATAGCCTTATCCTAAAGGAGAAGGAAAATAACAAGAAATGACCATTATGAGTAGGTAAATAAGACTCTATTGCTTGCTCCAATCAACAAATACTTTTCACACCTCACACTCCTTTTCAAAAATACTTTCAAACAAACACTTCGTATACATTCCAGCGAGAATCATTACAAAGTTAAATATTTTTCCAAACAAATATTTCCAAACACTTTGTATACATTCCAACGAGAATCATTACGAAGTCAAAGAGAAATATTTTTCAAATACTTTTCAAACCACACAAACACAAAAAGAAAATTTTAAAAAGTGAGCTAAGCAATTAAGAGGCCGTAGATAACTACGGATATAAAGGGTGCTAACACCTTCCCTTTTCAAAATTACCTCCCTTACTCAGAATCTAACGAAGGTCTTTTCCTGTTCTTTTCACCTTCCCTTTATTGGATAAAAGAAAAGTCAATGGCGAATCTTGCTATCCACAACATTTACGATAAAACGCAAAACAAACAAGTCAGTCCTCCCACCGTGTTACACTAAGCAATCAACCCACAACTAGGGCTTTGATTCTCTCAAGTCAAAAATGGTTTCTATTGCCTCAAGTGAGCATCACGCCTCCTCATATGTCTCAAGGTAACACCATGTTAAGTTTTATACCTCATAGCCCAAGTTTGCTCAGTCAATTGCTCAGATGGTTAAAAATCAGTTGTATTGGACAAAAAGTCAACTGTGGTCAACATACAGTCAAACCTCATCATTTTTGGTCAACATCAAGATTTTGAAGTCACATTCATCATATGATCAATGGTTGATCATGATTCATCAAGAAAATCAAAGAATTGATCAAAAGTCAAAGTTTCTAAATTAGGATTTCTTAAGAGAAAGTAAACAAAACTTTGACCAAGCATAACTTTCACATACTTCATTAGAAATTTTTACACCAAATATCATTTTGAAGGGAATTAAATTCTATACAACTTTGTGTCTCACAAGCTTTGCCCAAAAATTCTTCAGTTGAGATATATGAGTCAAGACATTATAGGTTCTCCTAAAAGTCAACAAAAGTCATCTTTTTCCAAAGAGGTGTACATGAACATGGAAGCTTCAATGAAGATGAAACCAAAATGAGTATTTATAAAACATCTTAAGCTTTCTAAAAAGTCCAAGAACACTCTCAAATGATAAAAATTGAGAAAGTTATTGCTTGGGCAAAAATGGAAAATTTGAAGAAATGCACAAAGAGCAAAGTGATGCATTTTGAGTTTTTTGATAATGTGACCTATCTTTTAGGGTTCAAACATGTTCATGACCTTAAAAAAGACCTCTAAAACCATTGCTGTATTTTCATGATTTTTATTTATATTTATTTGAATTTTTATTCATTTAAATACTAAATAAATCAAAGAAAATATAAGTTAAACATCAAGAGGCGCATGATTCATGATTTTCAATCAGAAATCAATCAAATATTGGATCTTACACATTAAGCAAGTGATTGGAAGTGATTGAAACATAATTGAACCAAAAATAGAAAGATTTGATCAAATTTCGATCATCACAATTAGCATATATTTGATTGCAATTACTTGACCTAATTATTCTTCTATATAAACCTAAACCATTCATATCACAAAGAGACGAATTTTGCAGCCTCAAAAACCCTAAACAAAGCTCAAAAAATTGTGTTTCACAAGGAAGTAGCAATCAGGGTTCCAGATAGATTCAAGCGATTCCAAGCATCAAGAACAATTCCTTGGTGCCTTCTGGAGCTATTGTGATCATCACCATCAATTGAAACACCCAGGAACACGCACATACAACTCACAATTTGTTGCAAATATTTTGAATTCGATTTTGGTCATACGCATATCATAAATTGAATTTGATCATATATTCATGTTTAGAATGTTATTTGCAATGTTTCTGGATAGCTTGATTCGTGTTTAGCCGCAGATTAAAGGAGTTGCCATTACTAGGGTTTTGGAGCTCCAAATTGGGATCTCTCGATCCAGGCAAAATTGGACCAAATCAATGGCACCATCATGCTCAGAAGGAGTTTTCCAATTGATTCATACCCCTACCTGGAATTTATATTACATATTGTGTGAGATTTGAATTTGTAGGTGATGTAGTGACAGACAAAGCTGTCACTATAGGCTTTAGCGACAAACATTGTCCATAGGTAAAATCCTTAAATTCAAAACGGGGACGATGACCCCTTGCACGCTCGTTTTTTTCAAATATATTTTAAAATTTTATTTTATTTTATATTGTATTTGTTTCATTCTAGTAACAGCTAACACAAGTGGCTCAGATGGCAAGCGTGTGGACCTATCACCAAGAGGACCTGGGTTCGAACCCAACCTCTACCAACCTATTTTTGGCATTTTTTTCAGTAACCCTTGTTTTCCTGTTTTCTCATATTTTCATATTTTTTTATTTCTTTTCCATTTATTTTCTTTTCAAATATTTTTCTAAATATCATAAAAAACCCTAAAAATAATTTTCTTCTTAGAATTAGGTAATTAAAATGTTTATTTAATTTTTGACACCAAAAAAATATTTTTCCCTTTATTTTAATTAATTGTTTAATTAACCATAAAATTAGATTTTTAATTATTTTCTCAAATAAAATCAACTCCAAAAAATGCAAAGATAATTTTCTTTATTAAATTAGGTTTTCTACTAACCTTAAACATTTTCTACTAACATCAAAAACCTTTTTCTGACATTATTTTCTCTTATTCTGATTAAATTCTCGTCTTGATCTTATTTTCCGATTTATTGTAACTGTTCACAAGTTGTAATAGCTAGGGCTAATTTCTCGCATATTTTTACTATCATGTATCTGCTCACATGATGTAATAGTTAATTAGGGCCTTTTATTTTCCGCATTTACTTTTCGGCACCTCTTATTCTGTAACTGCCCCAAAGCCATATAATAGTGTAGGACCTTTGCTTTTCTGCATTTACTTTCTACACCCTCTATAACTGTATATATATCTGCTTAGATGTATGACTAATAGGATTGTATGGCAAGATCTAAAATCAACATAGAATAACCCTAACTTCAAGATAAAATATCTGAATTGAACACACTTATCACACTTGCACCCTTAGGGTATCCTCTCTTGTTGCTTTACGAATAACCAATGGTCATGTCCCTCGAACGTAGGGGTACCTTTAGCAAAAGTCCCTCGATTTAAAAATCATCGCAAAGATCATAGTCCCTCGATGATCCTCGATGTTGCCTACGAATATAGGATCTCGTCCCTCGGTTGTTGCCAACGAATAAGTGATGATTGTCCCTTCAAATTGCTAAGGTATCCTTACAATATTGCCTTCAATGACCATATGATGACCCTACACATCCAACGGATAGAGTTACCTACCAACCAATGGTATGGATAACATTGTCCTAAAGGAGAAGGAAAATAACAAGAACGACCTTTCTGAGTAGGTAATAAGACTTTTAATTGCTTGCTCCAATCCAATCAAAAAATTCTTTTCACACCTCATACTCTCTTCAAAAATACTTTCAAATTAACATTTTGTATACAATCATACTAGAATCATTATAAAGTTACATTTTTTAAAACAAATATTTTCAAACACTCCGTATACATTCTTAAGGACTGATACAAGAATCATTACGAAGTCAAAGCAAAATACTTTTCAAAATAATTTTCAAATCACACACACACACACAGAAAGAGAGTTTTCAAAAAGTGAGTTAAGAAATTAAGAGCCCGTAGATAACTAAGGATGGAAAAGGTGCTTATACCTTCCCTTTTCATAATTACCTCCCTAACTTGGAATCTATCAAAGGTATTTCCTGTTCTTTTCACCTTTCCTTTATTGAATAAAAGAAAAGTCGGTAGCGAATATTTCTATCCGCAACATTTACGATAAAATGAAAAACAAACAAGTCAGTTCACCCACCGTGTTACAGAACTGGCGACTCTGCCCGGATCCAGGTTTCCTTAGGTAAGTAGAAATAGATCATCGCGACTGTCCATCATAGACCGAAATAGTTAAAATGATGGCTACGGTTAGTGCAACACTTTGGATGTCCTGATGTTCCTCATGTTCAGTTGAGGAAATATTTGGCATCTGCGTGGTGTCATCAAGCACTAACTAAACTTTTAGAACCCTAATTGACCCATCTTAGTCATTAGAAGGTAGTGAGATAGCCGGCTTCGGTGCAGACTGAGGTTGGTTGATACTCGATGCTATACTTATTAAGATTCGACTTTTGAGATGTTTCGGTCGACCATTTGGTAGTCATATTGAAATAAAGCCTGCAAGATAGATTCGTGATATGAGATTCCTAGAACCCGGTTACTATTGTAGGACAGGTTGAACCAACTTAAACTCTGGTATGGTAGACACATATACCTCATGCAAGCCTTAAACCTAGGACTATTGTGTGAATTGTTTGTGTTGCTATTTAAACATGACATCATGACATCATAACATCATATCATCATATCATCATAACATTTCTAACCATTTCAAGGACCTAGGAATTTATCTTTGCTCTTTGTTGTAGGGTTACGACTTCCAGGAAGACTATCTGAATCAGATTCATGGGTATACCTTCTTAACTCAAGGAGTTAGTCTCAAAAGTTCCCGACCATGCTCAATTCATCAAAAGGCATGGTTATCTACCCGACTTGGTTATCTTCGGCTTTGAAGAAGACATGATGAGCGTCATATTCCAGTTTTTTGATCTGAAACATCACTGCTTTACATTCTCAGATTATCAGTTGGTATCTACAATGGAAGATTTCTCTAAGCTACTTGGGATACCTATCCTTGATCAGATACGATTCACCGAGTCAGAAAAAGTTCCGAAGTTTGAAGACATCGCAACAACGTTACATCTAAAGCGGTCAGACATTGAAGGTAATTGGGAAACAAGAAGTGGAGTTATGGGTTTGCTTGCTAAGTTTCTGATGAAGAAAGCTCGAGAATTCCTAAAGGCTATGAGTTTCCACGCTTTTGAAGAAATTTTGGCCTTGCTAATCTATGGTTTGGTACTATTTCCTAATCCAGATCAATTCATGGACGTAAACACCATCAAGATATTCCTCACTCATATCCTATGCTTACCGTACTCAGAGATATTCTGCATTCTCTTCACACTCGTACTATGAAGAGACAGGGGACACTCATGTGTTGTATACCGTTATAATCCAGGTGGTTTATTTTGCACCTTCCTTGATCAGTGATGAAGAATTAACCAGGCTTGAAGTGGTCTCAAAGGTTGACGTCACCCTCTCATTCAGATATCCGTTGGTGTGTCTACTCTAAAAAAGACTTCCCTTTCATCGAGCGTTATGGAGAATTCCCTAATGTACCACTTCTTGGCATAAGGGGAGGTATCACTTACAACCCTTCCTTAGCGTTATGACAATTTGGTTATGCTCAAAGATATGGTCCTCATTATATTCTTATCCAAGGCAATATGTTTGACTACGACAACGATCTCCATGGTTACCATCGAATATTTGTACACGCTTGGGGCATGGTGAAGAAAAATGAACCAAGACTTTGGGGCATAAAAATTCCATTCCTTGGGAACATTACCTTAAATGGGTGTGGGCTCCCGCTCAAAATATCATGATGCCATATGCTGCTATTCTACCAGTAATTATAGAACCTATTGCTGAAGGCGATGAGTCTTATACCATTATCCATCTAGACATGCCCACTGATTTTGAAGAATTAAAGAGATCCTAGATTCAACTTAAAGAAGAAAGGGATACATTCGAATCTCAGTGCTATGTGAGCGAGAAAAGAGTATTGAAGCTGAAGACGCTGCTTCACAAGGAACATGACATTAACACCTACGTCAACACAAAGAGGAAGCGTCCATGGGAGGCCTAAACACTAGGAGTTTTACCTTTTGTACTTGAACTTTCCATTGTATTCACAAAACAAATAATAAAAGTTTGTTCTTTTTTGTTTACCAAATTTAAATTCCTAAGGTCCTTGAAAGCATTGCATAACATTGCATATCATAGCATAAAATTTCATAACAGGTACTCCGAAGACCAATTTTTCTTATTCTCTCGCTGTTTATTTCAGCAGAAATAGCTCTCGAACAAACTGTTAAAGATCTCTAGGCTCAGAACACTCAATTCCATGAGATGTTCACCAACTTGGCCCAAGGACAGAATGATCTGAAAGAGCTCATCATCAAGAAGAAAAAGAAGAAGATAGCTGGTATTCTCAACATGGGGAAAAGGTCCAGAGGTCCAGTCAAGGTAGTCCGACAGCTTGAGTTCTTAAAAAAGAGCGGTGAAATTGAAGGAAGTGTCAAGTCAATTAAGGAATCCATCATGGGTCTCAAGAAGAAGAGGAAGAAGACTATATGAGTGAGCAATATCCTCCTGACAACGATAAGTACAAAAAACTTGAAGACCGTCTGAGTGTTGTGGAAAATCTGAAAAATGTCAGGACTAAACTTTGATGATTTAAGCCTAGTTCCTGGAGTGGTCATTCCCCGCAAGTATGATGGCATTTCCTGTCCGAAACTTCATCTGAAGTCCTATGTTTAGAAGATTCAACCACACACTGCTGACAAGAAATTGTGGATGCATTTCTTTCAAGAAAGTCTGTCTAGAGCACAGTTAGAATGGTATTATCAGCTACAGAATACTCACATTCATACTTGGAATAACTTGGCAGATGCTTTTCACAAAAAATACCAGTATAATGCTGAATTGGCACCGATCCGCATGCAACTACAGAATATGTCTATGGGTCGTGATGAGAAGTTCAATTAGTACACCCAGAAATGGAGAGATCTAGAAGGTAGAGTCCAGCCACCCTTGTCTAATAGAGAGTTGGTTGGCATGTTCATGGGAACCTGACATGCCCATTCTTCAATCATCTAATTGGAAATTCTTTGGCCGGATTCACTGAGCTGATATTGACAGGCGAACGTATTGAACCTGGAATCAAGAGTGGTAAGATTCAAGTCGAGACATCTTCAAATGTTGCGAAGAGATATTTTGGTGGGAAAAAAGAAGCCAATGTTGTGTATGGTCATAAGAGTCATGACAAAGGTGATCACCATCAATCTGTGGAGGCAATCCTGATCTCAAATCCCACACCAGTGCAACCTCAACAAGATAGCGCATGTAGGCAGAACGCGCCAAGAAGACAGTTTACGAAGATCAACATGCCATTGTCTCAAGCACTACAACACATGTTGAAAGCAGAGCTGGTTACTTTGAGAGATCCTCCTCAGCATGTCAACGCATCTTCTCTAAAGTACAATCCCAATGCAAGGTGTGCATACCACTCCAATAGCCACAGACATGACACCAACAACTGTTGGGCCCTGAAGAACAAGATCCAAGACATGATTGAAGCTCAGGAAATTGACTTCGACCCTCATGTCGAAACCCCGAATGTGATCAACGCACCAATGCCCGATCATGGCAAGAGTGCCAACGCCATTGATAATGACTCATATGTCTTTGTTGTGAATGAGTTAATCACTTCCTTGATGACTGACTATTAAGAAGAATCTTCTACAAGCTGACTTATTTCCAGGATGTTTTAACAATTATTGTTATTGCGCATCCGAACCCAATGGATGTTCCTGGTTGAAGATAGGTGTTCAACGCCTGATGGACAACCGAGAAGTGTTATTCTTGAAAACTCTGTCTGTAGAGAGTTTGTGCGAAGATGTTTCCAAAAGCTTGAAAATTAAAGATGTAAGCGTAGAAGAAGCCATACCAAAAGTTTGGGATACCTTGGGGTAGCCAAGTTGAAAATTTGATTTCATGGTGAAATATACCGCCCCTGAAAGCTCCAAAATTGCAATTGAAGATATCAAGGCAACCGGATGGGTAGATGATGACTATTCCGAAGGATACGCTGATGTAAATATAATAAGGATCACTTCTGTCGACCCTGCACCTAGAGTGGCACCTCTGATTATCACCTCGCCCATACAAATTCCATATTCCTCTGAAAAAGCTATACCTTGGAATTATGGAGCCGAATTTTACTACTATGGCATCAAGCAAGAGCCATTAACCATTGAAGACAGTACATTTGAAGTTACTATCCTGATGTCGAGAATATTACCGGATAAAGCAAAGTAACTAGAACCGGAAGAGTGTTTTCTCCAGATATCTCTCCTCCAAAACACACTACTGCACCAGTCCACATTCCTGATTTTGAGCCAACTCTCAAGGCTCGAGGAAAAGAGAAAGTGACTCAACCTGCTCAGATGGAAGTACTAAAGGAAGTTACTAAGATACCTCCAAGCAAGACAAGGAGGAAATCTTGAAGATTATTAAGAAAAGCGATTACAATGTTGTGGAGCAGTTGGGACAAACCTCATCCAAGATATCCATGCTAGCTTTGTTATTGTGTTCTGAAGCTCACACTAAAACCTTGGTGAAGTTTATGAAGAATTCTCACATACCACAAGACACTTCTACCAACCAATTCGAAAGTTGTATTGCTAGCCTGACCGCAGACAATGGTTTGGGCTTTTGTGATGCTGATTTAACTCTTTTCGGAAGAAAACACAACAAAGCCTTGCACATCTCTATAGAGTGTAAGGGCACTACGTTGTCTCATGTGTTGGTAGACACTAGCTCTGCTCTGAATGTCCTACTAAAGAGTGCTCTCGACAGACTTGGTTAAAGAAGTGGTGATGAAACCCAGTGACATAATCGTAAGAGCTTTTGATGGTTTGAAGAGAACAGTACTTGGAGAGCTCGACCTGCCGATCAAAGTAGGTTCTCAGACCTTTGACTCTACCTTCTTTGTAATAGATATTCACCTGACTTATTCTTTCTTGCTTGGATACCCTTGGATACATGGGGCAGGTGATTTTACCTCTACCTTGCATCAGAAGTTGAAATACCCATCAAAAGGGAAGATTATTACTGTTTGTGGAGAAGAGGAATATATGGTAAGCCATCTGCAGTCATTCTGATACATTGAAATGGAAGGCGAATTTATTGAGACTCCCTGTCAAGCTTTTGAAGTGGTTCCACGAGTCGTGTCTGTCGACTCTCATGTCACTCCTAAGATTACTAGAGTTCCGCCGAAGATGGCCTCGCTGAAGGACGCCAGAACTGTGATCAAAGAAGGAGGATGTATTATTTGGGGTCAGCTACCCGATTTCCCATTCAAATCTGACAAGACTGGTTTAGGCTTCACTTCCAAAGGTCATAGAATGACACACCGCGAATGTGCTGGTGGGCCTCTGTTCCGTATCAACAAGAATGAAGTTCATGCTATAGAAGACGATGATGGTGACTACGATGTCAACAATTGGATCTTCCCTACTACCGACAACGGACTCAACAATTGGACGGGTAAGGATGTTATACCAATCTCCTTTAGATAGGAGTAATTGTTTTTCTGTTTTATGATTATAAGTTTTATATCTTTGAATAAAAAGACTTTAAGCCTAATACCTTGCCTGGGGCACAATGGCTCATTTGTGAGGGTTATTATTTGTCATTCACATATTTTCCTTCAATAAATCATTGGACTTTTGCATTCAAATATTGTGCTCTATGTCTTTCTTTTTTACTTTATCACCTTTTCAAAAGCTATGTGTTCTTACACACACCCACGTAATAAACTGCAGATCCATATTCACTCTAGATCCCATCGATAACGACTCTGTTATTGCTAAATATGACTTTGATAATCTGATCTACCAAGCCGAAGACGAAGGTGAGGAAGATTGTGAAGTGCCCGGAGAACTTTCTATACTACTACAGCAAGAGTAAAGAGCTATACAGCCACACGAAGAGTCGTTCGAGGTTGTGAATCTAGGTACAGACGAAAACAAAAAAGAAATCAAGATAGGAACGTGTCTTGAGAACAGTGTCAAGGAAGGATTGATCCAGATGCTGCGAGATTACACCGAGATTTTTGCTTGGTCTTACAAAGACATGCCAATTTTAGATATTGACATTGTGGTACACCGACTACCAACGAAAGAAGGTTTTCTCCCTGTGACGCAGAAAGTTCGCTGCATGCGTCCTGAGATGTCTGAGAATATTAAAGCCGAAATCATGAAGCAGTTTAACGCCAGTTTCTTAGTCGTTACTTCCTATCCATAATGGGTTACAAATTTTGTGCCCATACCTAAGAAAGATGGCAAAGTACGTATATGTGTAGACTACCGAGACCTGAATAAGGTGAGCCCGAAAGACGATTTCCCGCTTCCACATATCGATGTCCTAGTTGACAACATCTCTCAACATAAGGTTTTCTCTTTCATGGATGGTTTCTCCAGTTACAATCAGATCAAGATGGCTCCTGAAGACATGGAAAAGACTACTTTGGTTACACAGTGGGGCACTATCTTCTACAAGGTCATGTCGTTTGGGTTGAAGAATGTTGGCGCAACATATCAATGTGCTATGGTGGCCTTATTTCATGATATGATTTATCACGAGATAAAGCTCTACATCAACGACATGATAGCTCGATCACAAACCGAAGAAGAACATACTGATCATCTATGCAAGATTTTTGATAGATTGAAGAAATACAGGTTGAGACTGAATCCGAATAAGTGTACCTTTGGAGTCAAATTCGGCAAACTCCTAGGATTCGTCGTAGTGGTAAAGGTATTGAAGTTGACCCTACTAAGGTTAAAGTTATCCAGGAAATGCCAGCTCCCCACACCGAGAAGAAAATAAGAGGTTTCCTAGGTAGTCTAAACTACATTGTTAGATTTATTGCACATTTGACTGCTACTTGTGAGCCAATCTTCAAATTTTTGAAGAAAGATCAAGTAGTGGAATGGAATAATGATTTCCAGATAGCTTTTAACAAAATCAAGGAGTACCTACAAAAACCTCATATCCTGATGCCACCAGTTGAAGGAAGACCTCTAATCATGTATTTAACAGTGTTAGAGAATTCAATGGGGTGTGTGTTGGGGCAACATGACGAGTCTGGTCGAAAAGAGCATGCAATATACTACATTAGCAAAAAGTTTACCGACTGTGAAATAAGATACTCACGGCTCAAGAAAACTTGTTGCGCTTTGGCTTGGGCTGCTCGCCGACTAAGACAGTATATGTTGACTCACACTACCTTATTGATCTCTAAAATGGATCCAATAAAATACATATTCGAGAAACCTGCTCTCTCCGGAAGAATAGCAAGATGGAAAATGATCTTGACCGAATACGACATTCAGTACACTACTCAGAAAGCTATCAAAAGAAGTGCAGTAGCTGATCATTTGGCTCATCAAGCTATAGATGACTATCAGTCTATGCATTTTGAGTTCCCAGACGAGGATATCATGTTAGTCATCGATTACGAAGAGCTTGGACCGGATGAAGGACCTGAGCCAGGATCTCGATGGACCATGGTCTTTGACGGAGCTTTTGACGCACTTGGAAACAGTATTCGCGTTGTAATTATCTCCCCCAACAGTGGCCATACACCTTTCACCGCCCGATTATGTTTCGACTGCACCAACAATATGGCCTAATATGAAGCGTGCATTATGGGCATCCAAATATCATTCCATATCGAGAACATATGTTGAATCTGGTCCCCTACTCCGAAGAAATCACTTTTGAGCATATAACGCAAGAAGATAATCAGTTGGCAGACGCGTTAGCTACCATGTTATCTATCTTCAAAGTCAGATGGGACAACGAAGCTCCTCAGATTACTATTGAAAGACTAGACAAACCAACAAACTGTTGTGTACTCGACACTGAAAAAGTAGAAGAGAATCCTTGGTTTCAGGAAGTGAAGAGGTATCTCGAGGCTCAAGAATACCCTGAGGAGGCATCTGTCAATGACAAGAAGTTTCTAAGGAGATTTGATGCCAAGTTCTTCTTAAGTAATGACATCTTATACAAACGCAACCATGACTTTGCCTTACTCGAGTGTGTAGATCAGAAGAGAGCCGAAAGAATCAAGGAATTATTTTTATATTTTCAAAAGCACTTTATTTCAAAAAACAACAAGTCAAATAATTGTGTTTTTACTTTTCTTAATAAGTGTGTTTTTTTATTTTTTTCTCTTATATTTTGGGACGGGTGGAGTATGTAGTATTATTCAATTTCATAAATATATTTTTAATGTTATTAAAGTTAAATAATAAATTAATTAGTATTTTAGTGATAATAAACAAATAGAAAAGATAAAATATGTCCTAAAATGTAAGTTTAATATGAAATAATTAATTGTAAAAGAATCAATTATATTAAAATTCAAATGTATTAAATAATTATATAAAATGAAAAGGGAAGAGAGAGAAAAGAGAAAGTAGTGTAAGATGGGAAAATGAGTTTTTTAATTTGGACCAATGAAAAGTTGACATTGGTGCATAAAATGAGAAAAGTGAAAAAGTTAAGGGTTATTTTGTTAGTTACTAAAATGTCCAAAGTATAGTGTAAAATATTTTTTAGAAAATGACAATTTAGGTAGTTTGGGCAATCTTTTAATATATGTTAGATAGTAGATTTTAAAAATGAATTAATGGTATGAGAGAGAAAAACTGCATGATTTGAACAGAAGGCAAGACAGTATGAAATGTTAGAATTAAGTGACCTAACGGTCAATCAGATATACATGCTTATAAAGTATAACATATAATTTATGCGGAAACCTAATAGTCATACAAGCATGTATTAAATTGAAGGATCGATAATATAATTTTTGAAATACCTGGATCCATCGAGAAAGTATCTGTTGGCGATAATCTAGAAAGTGATGCCTTGTATGGTTCTTCCTCAACCGGTACTCCTAATACCTTGAATACTCTTCAGATAGGGAGAAGAGATAATTTGCTTGTGTACTGTATATTGGGGACCATAACCTATATATAGTGTGATGGCCAATTAGGGTTCTCATTATTCCCAGATTGGATCATCCTGACATCCACTCATATTTGAGCCTATATCTAATTATTTAATCAATTAAATAAATAATTCCTAAATAAAATCTAAAAATTTTTTTTAACATTATTTGATCACATAAATACTTAAGGCACTTTATTTGATAAAAATAGCTAATATAATTAAATAAATATATTAGGCCACATAATTATTGAAATGTAATATTTAATTAAATAATTAAAATATTCCAACAATCTCCCACTTGGCCAATATATCTTAATAATTATATCTTAATTCGTTAGGCGTGCATCCAAATGCTATTTATATTTAGATTTCAACTTTACAATCTAGTTCACCTCATACATTAATAATGGAGCACTCGTGACTGTCGTCATTAACTTATAACGTGACGAAACCCTGACGACCACCACATCAACGTACTTGATAACATAGATCGATATGGATGAGTGACATGGAAATTTCATGTAAGTGATCTCTAATTTATGCAAATTTCCAACTGGTCCAACTGAAGTCTTTAGAGAGATCAAACTGAAGTTTCTTAGGTGTAATTCAAAATTACAGTATTTGCACTTAACAAAAAACATGACATTGTTATAACAATAGTACTTCATAAGTTTTTATTTCTGCAGAAAAATAAACACAACATAAAGTTTGTACCAAAATAAAAACAAAGTATAGAACATAGAAAATAAGAACCAAACTCCCACTAATCCAAGGCAATATCAAAACCAAGACCCATGTGACCAACATGCCCATGAAAAGCCTTAGGTGTTAATTCTTTGGTTAGTGGATCAGCTAGCATTGAGTCTGTCCATATAATTCTATCAAAATTTGTTTCTCCTGAACTCTTTCTTTCACAACAAGATACTTGATATCAATAAATTTTGATTTTGTATAACTCATATTGTTGTTGGAGTAGAGAACAGTTGCACTATTGTCACAATAAATCTTCAAGGGCCTTTCAATACTCCGAATGATGCGTAGGTTTGTGACAAAGTTCTGCAGCCAAATTGCATGATTCGATGCCTCGAAGCAAGCCACAAACTCTGCTGCCATGGTAGAATGAGCCACTAAAGTTTGTTTGGAAGACTTCCAGGAGATGGCTCCTCCAGCCAAGAGAAAGATGTAACCAGATGTGGAATGTATACTATTTGGACATCCTATAAAATCTGATTCAGAATACCCAATGATCTCCAAGTTATCTGACTTTCGATAAGTGAGCACAAAGTCTATTATTCTCTTCAGGTAACGCATTACACGCTTTACTGCTACCCAGTTCTGCATACCAAGGTTACTTAGATATCTGCCAAGACCTCCTACAATGAATGCTAAGTCTGGACTGGTGCAAAATTGAGCACACATAAGACTTCCCACAGTTGAAGCATATGGAATCTTATGCATCTCTTTCTTTTCAAGATCCATAGTGGGACACTGTTTGAGACAAAACCTGTCTCCTTTAGTAACGGGTGTGTCTCTTGGCTTACTATATTTCATGGAGAATCTATCCAAAACTATATTAATATAGCTCCTTTGTGAAAATCCTAAAAGACCTCTAGAACGGTCTCTAAGTATTTGAATTCCTAAGACAAAGGAGGCGTTCCCAAGATCTTTCATCTCAAATTTATTTGTGAGAAATATCTTAGTTTCGTGCAATAAGCCTATATTGTTGCTTGCCAAAAGGATATCATCTACATATAGTACCAAGAAAACAAATTTACTCCCACTGAACTTTTGGTATACACAGTTATCAACCGAATTAGCCTCAAAACCAAATGAGGATATTAGTTGATGAAATTTGTAATACCATTGACGAGAAGCCTATTTAAGGCCATAAATGGGTTTGTTTAGTCTGCAAACCATATACTTTGGGTCTCCCTACACAAAATTTTCTGGTTGCACCATATATATTGTCTCTTCAATGTTTCCATTTAGAAACGAAGTCTTTACATCCATCTGATGCAATTCTAAATCAAAATGAGCTACCAATGCCATCATAATCCTAAGAGAGTCCTTCGAAGAAACTGGAGAGAAAGTATCTTTATAGTCAAATCCTTCTTTTTTGAGTAAAGCCTTTTGCGACAAGACGGGCTTTATATCTCTCAATGTTACCCTTTGAACCCCTTTTGGTTTTAAATATCCATTTACAACCAATGAGTTTCTTTCCTTCAGGTAATTTAACGAGATCCCAAACATCATTGTCAGCCATCAACTTCATCACATCCTTCATGGCATCAACCCACTTAAGAGAGTTTGGACTCCTCATAGCTTGACTAAATAGGATCTTCCTCAGTCAAACCAATGCCATCCTCACGTTCCTGAAGAAATACAACATAATCATTTAAAATTGCACTCTTCTTCTCTCTAGTGGATCTTCTTAATGGTGGCTCTTGAGGTTGTTCAGTTTGAACTATAGGTGGTGCTTGAGGAAGAAACTCATTAATGTCTTGTTCCTGGGTGATGTTAGGAGTAACATCATTATTTTTTTCAGAATTTGTTTCTGGAAACATGATAGGTACAAAGACTTGATCATTGTGAGAAATAGTTTCTTCATCAAAAGAAACACTTTTATGCTTCCTTCCCCTCCAAACTCTACATCCTCAAGGAATCTTGCATTTCCCGTTTCAAAAAATTTTCTAGTGATGGGATTATAAAACTTGTACCCGTAAGAGCGTTCAGCGTATCCAATAAAATAACAGCTAACTGTCTTTGCATCCAACTTACCTTCATGAGGCTTATAAGGCCTCGCTTCTGCTGGACATCCCCAAATGTGTAGGTGTCTAATGTTGGGCTTCTCTTTTTTTTCCAGTCCAAAGCTCATAAGGGATTTTAGCTACTACTTTACTGGGTACTCTATTAAGGACATAAACTGCAGTCTTTAATACTTTTCCCCAAAATGACTCTGGAAGAGAATAATGACTAATCATACTCCTTACCATGTCCTTAAGAGTCCGATTTCGTCGTTCTACAACTCCATTTATGTTGGGTTTTCCCGACATTATGTATTGCGGAACAATTCCACACTCATCGAGGAAAAATGCGAAAGGCCTGGACGTTGTTCCCTTGATCCATCATACCGACCATAATATTCACCACCACGGTCAGATTTGACAGATTTTATTTTCTTTCCAAGTTGAAGTTCGACTTCAGCTTTGAATGACTTGAACACGTCCAAAGGATTGAGATTTCTCATGAATCAAATACATGTATCCATAACTTTAGTAGTCATCTATGAACGTAATAAAATATCGCTGTCCATTCTAAGAACCTGTAGGGAACGAACCACATATATCGATATGGATTAGTTCTAAGACATCCTTAGCTCTTCCAGCATGGAAATTCCTCTTGTTTGTCTGCTTACCCTTGATACACTGAATGCAGACTTGAAAGTCCGATAGATCAAGGGATCTAAGAATAACGTCTGACATAAGCCTCTAAATTCTTTGTTTAGATATATGTCCTAATCGCTTATGCCATAAAATGGCAGAATTCTCATTTAACTTTCGTTTTGTACCATGTGATTTTGTTTGCATTATTTTGTTATAAGGACACTCAATATCAAGCATATAAAGATTATCAATCAAAGAACTGGAACCAACAACATTTGAATCATATGAGAGGCTAAATTTATTGTTTCCAAATGAACAAGTGTAACCTGATTTGTCCAAAATAGAAACATAAATTAAATTTCGTCTAATAGACGGTGCAACTAAAGTCTCAATCAAATCCAAATGAAAATCAGTCTTTAATAATAATCTAAAAGTCCCTATAGCCTCTACTGCAACTTTATTTTCATCGACCACATAGATGAATCTTTCACCATCACTTAGCAGACGACTCCATAAGCAACCATGCATGTACATACTTATGTGAGTAGTAGCACCAGAATCTACCCACCAAGTATCCTTAGGTACAAAAGCTAAATTAATTTCAGAACAAACAAAAGTGAGAAAATTACCCTTCTTATTTTGAGAAAAAATTCTCGCATCCTTATCATTTTTAGAAAACAATTGCCCCATAGTTTCGAGGAACTTCTTGGCGCTTTCACTCTCAGCAATTGAGCCCCTAATCATTTCAGGTATGGATCTTTTGATCATCATGAGGCACATTCGGTTAGATCGGTCCCATTTTTCTATTTTAGTTTTATTTGAGTTCTCAGCAGTGGCAGTGGGACGCTCTTCCCTCAAAGATAAGTCCAAATCCATGCATCCAATAATAATATCTATTGATTATTTCCAAGATTTAAAGTTAACCCCACTCAACATAGGGATAAAGTTAATTTGAGCAATAAAATTTGGAGCGGTAACAACAGCAACTTGATCCAATTAAATATACAATAACATTAGTAGGCATGTTAATTAACCAATACACATGCACAATATTCTTTATATGAAAATTAGATAAGACCTATACAAGATACCAAAAACCACCATCAATTCTCAATCTTTGATTGCAAGAATTAACTGTTAGCGGTACTCTCAAGTAATGATCAAACATTAGTAATAAGTCCTGTCAGATAATGGATGCCTTTGACATCAATCATTAGCCACATGGATAACCTTGATAATTACTACATATTTACCATCACATGTATGCAAAATTTTGGTCAAACTGTGTCTTCCTTTTGGCCGACCATAACAGTTCGCATGAAAAATTACACACCACATCTTTTGTGATTCCAAATTAATCAATTTTACACAACATATGTTATTTTTGCAACTTATTATTTCAACCAACCAAACCAAAATCACTAGACAATTTGAATTTAATAAATTAAATGAAAAGGTCTTAAAATTCACACAAACATTATTCACAAATATAATGTTAAAATTGTATGTTTACCGGATCGCTTAATAATCAATTGATTATTAAAATATTTTAATTATACAAAAAAACTTGTATAATTCAAATTAGGAATTAAACACATAATGATATTTATGTCGTGTACATACCACTATATAAAATCGGTTGTATTAGAAGGGTATAATAATAATATTGAAATAAAGTAAGCACAACTAATTGTGCTCGGTAAGCAATAAGCTTAGTGGCACCTCTTATAAAATTTGATTCTAAAGACACACGTGAGTTTCTGGATTCAAAATTTATTTCGATACAAATAAAAAAAAATTATTTAAAACAAACATGAAGGTTATATAATTTCTGATACCAATTATTAGAATTAAGTGACCTAACGGTCAATTAGATATACATGCTTATAAAGTATAACATATAGTTTATACGGAAATCTAATAACCATACAAGCATGTATTAAATTGAAGAATCCATAAAATAATTTTTGAAACATCTGGATCCATCGAAAAAATATCTGTTGACGGTAATTCTGAAAGTGATGGCTTGTATGGTTCTTCCTTAATCGGTACTCCTAATCAGGGTCGGCCCAATTAGTTCGAAGGCCCCGTTCCAATTAAAAAAATATGCCCAAATTAAAAAAATTGTTTTTACACCTATTTTTTTAAGAATACGGTATAAAATTACAAGTGCTGGAAAACAAGTTATGATTTTACAGCTACTTTTAAAATAATAGGTGTAAATTTGATTGTTTTGTAATTAAAAAAAAATATATTGGTCCCCAAAATTTGGGAGGCCCAGTGCTGCAGCACTTGCTGCACATAGCAAGGGCCGGCCCTACTCCTAATGCCTTGAATACTCTTTAATAGGGAGAAGAGATAATTTGCTTGTTTACGGTATATTGGGACCATAGCCTTTATATAGTGTGATGACTAATTATGATTTCCATTATTCTCAAATTGGGTCATCCTGACATTCACTCATATTTGAACCCATATTTGATTATTTAATCAATTAAATAAATAATTCCTAAATAAAATCTAAAAAACCATTTTAACATTATTTGATCACATAAATATTTAAGGCACTTTATTTGATAAAAATAACTAATATAATTAAATAAATATATTAGGCCACATAATTATTAAAATGTAATATTTAATTAAATAATTAAAATATTTCAACATAAAAATCAGAAGATCCAAATTCAAATTTTCAATTAATAATATTTGTCCTTTCATCATTTTTAAAAAAGAATTTTAATTAATTTTTTTTGTTGGTTACATATTTTAACCAATTTTTATTCTTATTATCATATTGATTTTTATTTAACAACTTTAATGATATTTTGAAAATCAAAATTAAAACACAAACATATTAAAAATTAAATAAATGACGTTTCATTTAAACAAAATTTATTAATTAAAATAACATTTATTATAATTTTAAAATAATTTATTCCCTTCATCCCACAATGAAATAATAAAAAAATAAAATAGTGTCCCAAAATGAATAATATATTTTAATTTTTAATATATTTTTTTAATTTTACCTTCTATTACATCTGTTTTATTATAAGTCGTTTTAGGGTTTTCACACGTATTAAAAATAATAATTAATCTATAAAAATGAGAAATTATATATTTTTTTACAAAATTGTCCTTTATTAATGGGATTGAGAAGATACATTTATATAATTAAAAAGAGAGTTAATAATAAATATTTAAATGTAAAATAAAAAAATAACATTAATTATTCATTAGTATCGTAAAGTAACTTATATTACGATACAAAATTATTTTTCAAAATGACTTATAAAAAAAAATAAAAGGAATAATCAATTAAATTTTCACAATTTATAATACATAATTAGAGACATTATAGTAAAAAAATATTATTTTCTTTCTTAATTTTTTAATTTTTTTTAATATATGTGAAATATTGTGCTGAATCATTCATTATAAAATAGAAAAAAATATCATTCTGATCTAATAAAAGATCAAATACATTCATTATTCAATAAATTTTTTAAAAAAAACTTTATTTATAGATATGCAGGAGGGAATACGTTAGTAAAGTGGCATGCATTCGATATTAAAACTAAATATTATTTTGGACATATTTATAAGTAACAATTTTTTTTTTAATTTTATTAAATAAATAATGTATTTAATTATTATTTTATATTAGATATATCAATTATTCAATATATTTAAAAAAATATTACAATCTAAAAAATAAATATAAAAAAATTTGTAAAAAATATAAGTTATGTAAAATCTATTTTTTAAAAATAAGAAAAATACATTTTTTTTAAGTTGAAATAAGCTGATTCGAAATTTGTAAATAGTCGTTAAAACACCCGTTCCAATCCAATTCGATGTATCGACGTAGCGTTACAACAGAGGCAGAGGTGAGAGAAGATTGATTTGATTTGACTTTGATTTGACGTGAGGAAGAAAAGTGACGCAAATGATGAGGTGGGCACGCTTAATATAGACCCCTCACCGCTGCCTTCATTCATTGCGGTCTTTGCCAAATCTAATGCAAGCCAAACGGTAGCTGCAATTGCTATGCCCTATCCATATGCTATGGCCTATTGCTACGTTTTCCTCTGTTGTGTTTAAATACTTCTAATTCTAATAATTCCCCACCCCACCTACGCCATTCTTGAATACGGGGATGCATTCATTATGAGCAAGTGAAAGACCAAGGGGAAGAAAATAATGATATTTCATTAACTTCTATTATCATCATATAGAAAACAAATTTATTGACAATATCATCCACTAAAGAACAATTTATTTTACCTTTAAAAAAAAAAAAAAATTTTTTTTTAAGAATTGATTTTATAAAATTGTTTGTTAAAATATTATAAATTTTTTTATATTTATTTTTTGAATTAAAAAATTAATTTTGATATTTTATAACATAAATATATATTATAGAATATCAAAATATAGTTGAAATCATTTTTTTAATTGTATTTTAAAAATCTTTTTCAAAATTTAATAATTTTTTAAAATTTTAATATTTAAATTTTTATTTATTAAAATGATAAAATAGAATAACTATTCAAATCTAATTCTTATTTTAAATAGTTTTTTTCTTCAAAATAAAATGATATTAAAAAGAAATACACAAATGAAATAACTACATCTCAAGAAAAAAAATTACGTAAATAATAATGTTTCAAAAAAGACTAATAAGGAGGAGTCATATGAGATGATGCATCCATCTAAATATAGACATCATCTCACATGATGTATGAAATACCTTCAAGTCATGTGAGATGATGCATGTACTCTATTTTTAGGATGCGACGTCATCTCATTTGACTCCTATATGTACATGTATATTCTATAAATAAAATCCTCATTTCTCCATCATTCTTTCCACTTTCTCTTCTTATTTTTCCTCTAATTTTTTTATCGTGACATCTCCTATGATTTTCACAAGCGATGGGTATGTTTATTTCTTGGTCACCAAGTCGCCGATTAAAATGAAATTTTGACACATCCATTTCATGGAGCGTCTTAAGAGAGAGTTAATTCGATAGTTAGACAGAGACATCTAAAATGGCGAATAAATTAGAAGAATTCAAAGAAGAAGAACGATCAGTTGCACTTGGAAAACCTAACAGTTGGTTGAAGGAAGTTAAAACAGACAAAGACATAATGCGGATGATACATGGATCCAATGAAATTATCTTGACGGTTGTAATTTCTTAGATATTTTGTCATGTTATTGATGTTATTTTTATCTGGCGTATGTGTTGTTGTTTTGGTCGTGATGTCATTTTATTTGTTGTATGTGTTTGCTTTGTTGTAACAAATGTTCTTAATGAAAAGAAATTATGTTTAGATCTTAAAAAAGTGCAGATATTATGCATACAATTTTTATGTTGTCGAGTCAATAGCAAGAGGGAACAATTTTTCGGTTGTGTCCGACCTGACGGCATAAACTACATTTTTTCTCTATCTTGTCAAATGTGTCCATTTCAGCTGGGATATACTTGCTTTTACGACCACCTTTTTTATTCATTCGTATTTGATCATTGTGCCAAACTATTTACCCTTCTTACGCATGTCAATAATCCTCTTTTGCTGCCACTAGAAAGCCATTGTTGCGACGAAATTGTCTTTTATTTTTTAACCAAAAAAAAAAAGAGAAATTGCATATATTCGCCAAATAAGATGGCTTAGGACAAATCACTTGCACCTAGGCGCCATCTCATTTGGTGCCACCTTTAAAATTTTGAATACATGAGCCATTTAAGATGGCTGAAGCATATTTTACATTCCTGGAATATGGTTATTTGGGTAATTTTCTCTGAAACGTGATTATTTGTATATTTTTTTAATACATAGTTATTTAAAAAAAATCTCAATAATCTATTAGAAATAACTTCAAAATTAAGTTCAAACACAGGGTCCTCCAGTGAACCCAGGGTAACCAATGACGAATAATGTCAGACATTTTGCATATGGATTTACAATGCTAATGGATAGTCGTGAACAAATTTATGGCATTGCCAACAACAATGATGGTAATTTTAAACAATAGCACTTCGACGTTTCCTGATCTAAGGATGTCTACATTTTCACCACTGAAAGGATCAGGATCAGGAGTCAACAATATGGGTCAAATAGTCCCACACCAGGATTCGTTGCACAATTACCTCCCATGACAACTAATTCTGCGATGGTATTTAGACAACAAATGGATGACAATAACCATAAAATGGTTGGTTTTTTAGCCCAACAAATGGGCACAATTTTTAATCCTTTGAATGAAAGTGCTAAATCAACAGAATGCACAAACGAATCAACAATTGGCAGCGCATATGGAGCGAATTGCATATTTTTTTGCCCTTTGAGCCCTAGTTTAACATCCTCGTCGTGGATGGATAAGAGAAAACTAGGGAGTGGTTTTCAAAGAAAATCAAACAGTCAACCAAGCGCATCCAATTGCACATAATATGGGTGAATTTAACCAGCAATAAAGGCTTGAACAACCCAGGGTCGAACAAGCAATACCAATGGAGGTTCAGGCCCTAAGGATAGTCATGGTTAACCGAAACTAGGATGTAGACTAAGTCCTCCATCAAGTTATACAAGAAAATTTTGCAGGGGAAAATAATTTGGCGGCCATGGTCAAAAGAATAATGGCTCAAAATGCGATAAATGTAGGCCTTCGAAGGCCAAACAATACGTCCCTTTTGTCTGAATATATCTTACAAATTGAGTTACCATGGGATGGAAACTCCCAAAATTTACAAAATTCTCTGGTGACACCAACAAATCTACAATCGAACATATAGTCATATATCTTACCAAGGCTGGGGACATAGCGAATAATGAGAACTTAAGTATAAAATACTTTCCTAGTTCGCTAACCAAAAATGCTTTCACATGGTTCACCACCCTCCCAACGAATTCTATCCCTGATTAGACTCGCCTAAAGAGGTTAATCCATGAGTAATTATATATGGGTGTTCTCTAGGATTTTCAAAAGGGTCGAAATTCAACCAATAAAAGAGAAGAGTTCAAAAGGGTTCTTTGAATTAATGTAATATTTGGGTCGACCAAGATGCTTCAGTCGAACAAAGTACGATTAATTGTGTTTACATTCGACCAAGGGGTTAAATGGACCTAGAAACATTATAGGCCCAAAGTGATGAAAGTAGCCCAGATTACTCAAATGAGGGTTTCTTGGGGGGGGGAACAGATCAAGAGTAGAGAACGTGGGTTTGAAGAGAGAAGTTACAGAATACATGTGGCATGTGAAAGGATGAAGTCCACCAAGGAGAAACTATCATATATGTATTATAAATAAAGCACTTAGTGCATTGGATAGAGGGTTCAAACTTTTACATTCCTGACGCTAATCACTCAGAGTAACCAAGTAAACGAGCAAAATGAGTCAGGCTAGGGCAATGTATGTTTGAATCAACTTGTTTATTTTTCAACTATTTCAAATTTTATGTCATTTGCTTTTACAATTTAATTGCTTTCGTTTCTACTTTATACATTTTACCTTATTTTCTTTTGAAATCACACAAAAACGTTGGACGTGAGGTCGAACGCATCCTTTTCAAAAATACTTTGTAGAAAACACTTGAAAACTAAAACATTATACTGAGATTCCCTAGACGATCTCACAAGTAAATTTTTTGGCAAGACACCATCGTTGTTCACTAAAACCCAGGATAAACAATGTGACAATCAAATATTAGTCTCAAATAATTGGCCAGTATCAAGAGAAGGTTCACTGAGCCAATTGATGATTACCTAAACAGGTTTCATTTGTTGAAGGGAAGGTGTTTTGCACAAGTGCATGAACATGACTTGGTCGAAATGTTTGCAGGCGATTTGGATGACTCCATTAGAAAGATATTAGACACCCAATACTTGAGGGACATGACCCAATTAACGGACCGAGTTCAACAAGTGAAATGTTAAAGGGATGAAAAGGCTAGTGCGAATGAAAATAGTAGAAAACAAAGGGTTGCATATGTCAAAGCCGAAGAATATTAACAAGAAATATTTAGTGACCCCATAGGCTTCGAAGAAGGCGAAGTGGACTTGGATGAATTAAAGCAAGCTTCACCCTATTCTTGTTAAGTCTTATCCCCTTCAAATGAGAAGAATCTTGTCGAACCAGGAAGGAATAATAAATTCCCTTATAAAACATACACTTTTGATGTGACAAAATGTGATGAAATTTTCGATTTATTAATGAAGTGTGTCCAGATGATAGTGCCACATGGCGCCAAAATTCCTCCATTAGAAAAACGGAAGAAAAGAGGTTTTGCAAATATCATAATTTTTAGGACATAAAACCTCACAGTATTTTCTTTGTAGGGATCTAATTCAAAATGCCATCAGAGACGAAAGGTTGAGGTTCGGTGAAAAAAGCAAGAGGAAAGTTGATGTTGATCCTTTGTAGATAACAAATACCAACTATGTTGAAACTGTAGACATAAACATGGTGAAGGTTACTAAAGGCCCCATCAACCAAAGTGCTAAGGGTAACTGTTTATGGCTTTACTTTGGATGCTAAAATGACAAAGGCTACTGAAGGCCTCATAATCAAATTCCAAGAAGTCGGGATCATTGATGTCTCAAACTCGAAGTGAAAATTGTTTATTCTCTATTTTTGATATTGCATTATGTTTGATAAAACTAACTTAGCTTAGATGTGTTTAATGAAGATGTTCTATCAACTGTAGCAACATTTAAAATGCAATGTCCTATGGATGTTCTTCCGACATCGTGATTATGTACAGCTGGATTATTGTTCTTTTTAGTTTGTTACAGATGTAAATATTATGTTAGCCTATGTGGCACACAGGTTTAAGATTAAAAATATTCAAGATGGTTTCAAGGAGAACTGTTATTTTCTAATTATGAATATATTTTACGAAACTAAATGATTGAAGTACTTAATGTGTGGATAATATCTTGGAGCGTTTGTAGCAACTGATATGTTGTGATTTGAAGCCCAAAATCCAGTTGGGAGAAAGGTTATAAAAAGAAGTGTTTGTAACCTAAAAGTGCACGAGTCAAGTATGTAAAAGTATCATATATTAGGGCTATGAGCCACTCTCTAGAAAATTAGGTTTGTGTTATTTGTGAGTCTCTCTAATATCATGTTGATAGAAGAGTAGGATTGTTGTTAGTTGAGTTGTAACTATGAATCACTCATGAGATTTTAAGCATAAATTTGATTATTGTTCTTTGAGGAAGCTTGTAAGCAACTCTGAGTTTTTTTCTTGGTCGAAGCTTTTAAGCAAGACTAAGTATTTGTGATTGAAGTGTAAACTTCGGTTTAGTTTTGATTTCCAATTGTTGTGACTGTGACTTATTTATAGACAACTATGTGATTGTGATAGGTCTTTTATCATTGTGGTAATTGGAAGTGGGATAGAGATTTCTCATATCTTGGGAGAACCTAGGTAGAAGTAGCATTGGGTAGTGATTAGGCGAGAAGTTGTAAACTTGAGACTAGTTTAGCTTTGAACAAATACTGCTAATAGTGAACTTTCTTTCTGACTTGGTAGCCCCCAAATTGGTGTTGTTGTACACCGAACTGAGTTAACAATTATTTATGTTCCTTTATTTTTCATTATTATTTTTATGTATGTTTACCTTGCCATTGTGTTTAATTCAGAGATCAGATGTCTCGACATATCTCAGGACATCTGAGATCTGCATACTAAAATTTCAGTTGGTATCAGAGCAAGCATTATGTTATGTTCTTGGTGAATAAGGGAAGCTAATTTTTGGTGCAATAAACAAGGTTGATAAGCTTCTAGTGTAGTGAAGAAAGAAGAAGAATGAGTGATTTGAATAAGACATATTTTGAAGTGATTGGTTACACTCATACAACTTGTGATAGAGTCAAGGAATGCAGAAGATTATATGACAGGGGCAAGCGTTGAAAGATCATTTGAAGATGATCAAGAATGATTTGTTTCCAATGATAGAGTGAGCTTCTGCAACTACTATTGATGTGGTTTGGGATGATGTGTAGAGATGTCGAGTATGTTGTTCTGACATGACTGCCAGTTTGAGAATTTATGTCTCCCAATATTTCTCAAGAAGATTTATTTCAAACTTAAGTGGACGCACTCATGTATTCTCTGCTCTTCCGTGTTTGAAACAAGGAGGCTTCAAATGGAGGCAAGAACATCAAAAGGCATTTAATAAGATCAAACAATACCTTGTGTCACCTCTAATATTGTCACCCCCTATAGGAACAAAAGTATGAGATTGTACATATTTGCGTCTGATGTAACCATAAGAAGTATGCTCGCTCAAGAGGATGATAATGGGATCGAAAGAGCCATCTACTACCTTAGTCGAGTATTTAACAACACATAAGCTAGGTATAGTATTGTAGAAAAATTGTGTCTATGTTTGTACTTTTCTTTTGCAAAATTGAAATACTTTATAAAACCAGTTGATGTGTACGTTTCTTTTCACTTTGATGTTATTAAGCACATGCTTTCAAAGCCAATCCTGCACAGTCAAATTGGAAAATGGGTACTTGCCCTGACTAAATATTCCTTGAACTTCATACCCTTGAAAGCTATGAAAGGGCAAGTAGTCTCTTATTTTGTTGTCGACCATGCAGTGGTCGAAGTTCCTCAGAATTTGGTGGTACTCGAACCTTAGAGATTATATTTCGATAGGAGCGAACTAGCATTACAAAAATTAGTGGTCTCTTAACTAACTGAGTGTTATAAAAATACTTAAGCTCAAATATTCAATAAATTTGTGTGTAATTTATCAACTACAAATTATAGAAGAAAAGTTGATACCAACGTTTCATTTATAATAAGTCTTTGGTAAAAAAAAATTAACGTCAAGGTTTATTTTAGTCTCTTAACTTAAAAAAATTCATATTGGTCTCTTGAATTTTTCAAAACGTTTTATTTTAGTCCTTTGTATCTAATTAGCAACGAAAAACTCAGAAATTTGTCGCTAATTACACAAAGACTAAACCGAAGCGCTTTGAAAAATTAAGGGATCAATACAAATCTTTGTAAGTTATGGGACCAATGAACCTGGCTGTACATCTCGAAAATATTAGTCTCTACCGGGCTATGAAGTCGTCTATAAAAGAATAAGACTAAGCAAATCGATAAATATTAGAGAGATGAACTCAGAGAAAGGTGCAACATAGACAGGAGTGCTAGGCGATCTTTCATCTCCGAGTAGCAACCCAAATACATTTACTAAACTCAACAACACTAGTGTCTGAGATCTACCTACCCGTAATTGGGCCACGCCCCGGACCATTAATCGACACCGGCGCATTTAAACTAACATTATATAACTTTGAACATCTTTATTCATGGTGACGACCATTATATGATTACGAAGTCCAAGGGACACACCGTAATTAAGACTTAAATAATGTAAAACAAACATTATACAAATGATTCCCAATAGAAATATAAACAAGACATTTTTCTTGAGCAATACGCATTGACATAGCTTCCCAAATCTCCAATCACTATGCAGAAATCTACCCTTAAAATTTTCTCTATTCTTATAGAGAAGCTAACCGTATATTGTTCTTATCCAAGAATACTACACTAACATACGGGACCAAAATATTTTGTCATATTCTTTTTACATCTTATTTTTTTGCAAGAAAAGAAAAGAATTCTTAAAAAAAAAGTGATTCTTAATACCACCACAAAGAAAACCTGTCGGCGTGAACGCAGACTGTCCCTACCCTATTTATATCCACTCCCCCAGACAACACATTCTACATTCACACACTCACAATAATTCATTCATTCACACACAATACTCTCTTTTACCCATGCCCCTTCATTCCCTCCCTATCCCGACGGATTCTCCTGCGCCGTCGTCCAAACCCTCATCCTCCAAGAACTCCCATTTCCGAGGCGTCCGGAAGCGTCCATGGGGCCGCTTCGCCGCCGAGATCCGTGATCCATGGAAAAAAACCCGCAAATGGTTAGGCACTTTCGACACAGCAGAAGAAGCCGCCAGAGCCTACGACGCCGCCGCCAGAGCACTCCGTGGATCCAAAGCCAAGACCAACTTCTCTTACTTTGTCGCTCCTACAATTCTTCCAATGCCTCCTCCAACCTTCGACGGTGGTAATGGGAGACATGTCGCGTTTTGGGGTCCTCCAGTTTGTTTCACGGCGGGTGCTCCGGTGAGGTCGGAGTACAAAGGTTACAAACTGGAGAATATTGTGGCGAGGAAGGAGAAGGAGGAGGAGGAGAAGAAACCGTTTTTGTTTGACCTGAACTTGCCGGCACCGCTTGTTTGAAGTTTGAACGGTGTAGAGAAGAGACATAACAGTGTTGAATTGTTTGTTTTTGTTTTTAGTTAACCTTTTTGCATGTTGTGGATTTTGGTTGGATTCGATTCTACTATGTTGTTGTTGATGTACAGTTTAGTGACTAGGTTTTAGTTTTGAACCCTGTTTTAATTAATTATTCACAAATGGTAGTAGCATTAAACTTGAAAATCTGTTTTTCTTTTTGTCGTTTATGGTGTTTTTTCTGGGTGTTAATTTTTACCATTGATGAGAAAATTAGGGAGTTTTTATGTAGCGTGTACAAGTGAAAATAAGTACATGTCCGTGTTGTAGGTAAAGAAGCAAAAAAGGAATTGTGACTCTTGTGTGACCGAACCTTTTATTGTTTTGGAGTTTGGACTGCTGCCGTTCCTTACACACCTATCAAGAACTTGTTGGAGAGTTGCAGAGTTAAAACTTTTTGGTTTAACCTTCTCTTTTCTGTTGACAGGGAAAGAACCGTAAAAATAATTTGTATTTTTTATTTGGGTAAACTCTGCTGACAGGGAAAGAACCGTAAAAATAATTTGTACTTTTTATCCGGGAAGTTTACCAGAGAGTAAGTGTAGTTAATATTTTAGATTTTTGTAAAAATATTAATTAAATTTATTATAATATCTTTTATATTAAATTTAATTCAGTGTTGGAAAATAAAATAAAGAGGTAGGTTTATTAGGAATTAAAACATTGAATTATTTTATAATAATTAACTTTTGTTTATAATAGTGTCTTAAGAAATGAATATTTTTATTGTTTATAAATGTGTTTGGAGTGTGCATATTTTTGTGAGAGAAATACCACTTGTTCATTTAAAATTTGAAGTTGATATGTGACTGTATTATTCTACTTATAAATATTCAAGTCATCATACTTTTTTCACAATGCTCCTCCAGACAAATGTGTAATGTTGTCACTTTGCAACACTACTTTCTGAGCATGTCGACACAAATATTCACGATACTAGAGTTTACTAGAGAGCATTGTTATATAGTGTAGGACTAAACACCTTGTGAGGAAGACATCACTTGTCCACCTAAAAGAGACAATAAAGAAATAGATAAGAAAATAAGGATTGTATTATTGAGAAGACATCACTTGTCCACCTAAAAGAGACAATAAAGAAATAGATAAGAAAATAAGGATTGTATTATTGAGTTGAATTGTTACAAATAATGATACTCCTCTATCTCATAATAAGTGTGTTATTTGAGTAATGCATATTTTTTGAGAAAATGATTGGATTTGTTAGTTTTAATGGAAAAAATGAATGTCATTTACTAGAATACACATTAATTATGGGAATTTCTTCACCCACCTAGTTTGTCTTTTTCTCCACCCTTAATGGAAATCAAAAATATCCTTAGGTTTCGTAAGTGCACTTCAAATTCACTTCAGAGGTGAACTTCACAAGTGCACTTACGAAATAATCCAGGATTTTCTAAAAATAAGGTGAAATCGCAAGTGCACATGCGAATTCACCTTATTTTTTATGAAATTCTGGTGCAACAGACTCAAATGTCCTATAAGGATGTCGAGACATCTGGTCTAACATTAAACAAACAGACAAGGTAAAATTAACAGTGCAGGAAAAACTTAAAGAACACAGAGAATTGTTCACCCACTTCGGTGCTACACACCTACATCTGGAGGCTACCAAGCCAGAGATGAAATTCACTATCAACAGTATTAATTCAGAGCTAAACTACTCCGTTTGCAACTCCTCACTTAATCACTACCCAATGCAATTTCTACCTAAGAACCTCTTAGATATGAGAAATCCCTCTCACTCCCCCTCAATCACACGTAGTGATTATAACAAAAACACAAGACTTGAAGACACCCTTCAAACACACATGATCAGAAGATACACTTCTGTCACAAACTACCTAAGACTTAAAGCAATATGCTTCTAACTTAGAACACACATTGGAGTTGCTTCACAGCTTCCTCCAGGAACATAACTCAACTCATTGCTTCACAGCTTCTGAGTGAGAACAACATTCCTCTGGCCTACGGGCTTAGAGGTAAACTTAGTGACCATCCCACAGACTGGGTGGTTCACACACGGCTAACCCTAATGACTAGATCATTACTAAATTTGGCTAGCTACCTAAACTAGGTTACAAACTCCTAATTTATAACCTGATCCCAAACTGGACTTAGACCTTCAAACAACAACATATCAACTATAACAAACTGTAGAAAACAAACTGCAGAAAACTTCTGCTACAAGCAAGGTCTTCAATTTTAATTTCCTGATTTATCTCCTTAACTTCTGATTGAATCTTCTGGACCTTCACACATGCCTTCAAGAATACGCCACATAGGATGCATAATATTCCCTGAATATTCTGCATAACTTAAAACAAAATTATAACTAATTTATCAATTCAGTAGGCGAGATGTTAGATGTCTGATGTCACGACATCTTATTCGACATGTTGTTCTAGTTGTTGATTTAATTCAACACAACATGTTCAAGCATTCCAATAGGACTTGTTTTTTTATATATTCAAGTTATACATCATATTGTACATTACATTTTTGCTGGTATTATTTGTTTTACTAAAATTAATGCCAACCCTTAAAAACAATGAACTTACATTTTAAAAATAACGTGAATTTGCAAGTACACCTGCGAGTTCACCTTATTTTTAAAAAATAAGGTGAACTCGCAAGTGCACCTACGAATTCACCTTAGTTGTATGATTCATAAGTGCACTTGCGAATTTATGTCTGAGCAGAATTCATAAACATTTAACACAATTCATACCATTCATTCAACTTAATTCATTCAAAGAAATTACATAGTGGATGTAAAAAATTAAATTACATATTATTATAAACGGAAAGTTGCGGACATTGCAACACCTTGATAGCATCTTTTTCCAATCTAAGAAGCGACGTATCCATCTCAATCAGACCCTTTGTAGAGTATTGTTGAAAGGTCTCCCACATAACCTCTAAGTCCTCATCGTTTTCAGCTAAAACGGGAGTGAACTTGACTTTTCCTTCAGCATCAAGTGAAGGTGAACAGTACTCAAACTTGACCATCTTGCGATTATTTGGATACTACAACAGAGAATGTAGTGTCGTAATTAGCTCGTCGTACAGGCTGTTCTGCGAGAGCCTGAATTGAACTGGCGCACACACAGAAGTGAAGTAGATAAATGCAAGGTGTGGATAGATTTGTATCCTTTTTCTAGTTTTGGTTTGTGATGGAGAATGGAATGAGTTGCAGACTCAATTTATAGGCAAGTTGGAGTAATATGGACCAAAGAAATTTTATCAGGTCACATTTTGCAAGTGCACTTACAAATTGTTCCTGTTTTTTTTAAAACCAGGCAAAATTCGCAAGTGTACTTGTGAATTCTGCAGGAACAGAATAACTCAGTTTATGCTGAAACTGAATTATGTTTGTTGGTATTTTAGACATTCAAATTGTTATACATACATACATACATACATATATATATATATATATATATATATATATATATATATATATATATATATGTGAGTTTTATCTCTCTCTCTCTCTCTCTCTATATATATATATATATATATATATATATATATATATCTGAATAAATGATCAAAATCGGAGACGGCTGGAACGGTTAATGATCCTTCAAGCAAGTTGACGTTGAGGAGGGGGTGGTATACCTGCAAGGCACTCCGATGCTAAAGTAAGCAAATGTTCAAGGAAGAGGGTAGACAATATTAGGGTTTTGAGTGTAAGAAAGTGATATCTTACTCTCAAAGTTGTGAGGGTTTATATAGGGATCTTAGGAGCGCTCTCATTGGTTGATATATTTAAGCCTAGATATGCGGACCCATGAATATAGCTATTCGAACTGACTTGGTCAAACCGAGCGAGAGTGCTCGGAACTAGCCGTTATGTTGACCAGATGGGGACATATCGGGCATAGCCCTTGATGGGGAGAGTTGGTTTGATCTGCTCGACACCCGTCGAGCAGACGAGTTCTGGCCATGTGCAGAGCGAGAAGATGATGTCCTTTGGAGGCCTTTCGGTCTGTTCGACTCGCTACTAGGCTCAAAGAGATGGCTTCCCCGACAGCCATTACGAAGTCGAACATATATATATATATATATATATATATATATATATATATATATATATATATATATATATATATATATATGTTCTTGCTAGAATATTTATGTGAGTATGTTTAGGGATTCAGAGCTACAACTTAGATTACTTAAGCCCCAAGCTTAGTGTCTTGCTTATCCCTCAATCGAGAGCCCTATTTATAGAGGTGTCTGGACCTCATTAACTGCTGCCTGTAACTTCCCTGCCTCTTCATCAATCATAACTGAGTAGCCATTATAGTCTGTAACCTATGCCATCACTAATTATCATGAATAGTGTAACATGCGCCGCCAGGCTTAAAGTGGCAGTTACGTCTTTAATGTGCCGACTTGGACGTAACCTCCTGGAGTCGGGCTGGACGAAACCGCCTGGTGCCGGGGTGTCAGCCTGATGAGAACCCCCTTGCTTTCGGCTGACTTAGTCATTTGAGAGATCTGAGTCAAGACATTATAGGTCCTTCTAAAAGTCAACAAAAAGTCATCTTTTTCCAAAGAAGTGTACATGAACATGGAAGCTTCAATGAAGATGAAACCAAAAGAATAATTTAGAGGACACCTTAAGCTTTTTAAAAAGTCCAAGAACACTTCAAAATGATGAAAATTGAGCAAGATATAGTTTGTGCAAGTTTGAAAATTTTAAGAAAGTGCATGAAAGAAACATTGAGCAATCTTGAATTTTTTCCAAATGGGCCTATATTTTTATGATTAGAACTTTATTTCTAACATTATCAAGAGGCTCCAAGCCCATCCATGCACCATTTTAATATTTATTGTATTTATTTTTTATTTTATTCATTAAAAATCAAAATAAAATACAAAATTAAAGGTGAGGTGTGCAAGGCTTGATATTTAAACTCCATGGAGTCCAAGAAACTCAAAAATAGCTAGCATAACGCATGGAGAAGATTGACGCAATATTTAAGCAAAATTGGAAGATTTGGATACAAAATATCAATCAAATATTTTCTCATTAAAGGAAATATTTTCCTCACAAATTCTTGACCTAATTCTATTCCTCTATAAATACTCAACATGATCAGACCACAAGGACACGAGTTGGCAGCCAAGTACACTAGGGTTTGAAGTTAAAAATTGCAAGGAAAAGTGCACCACCAAATTTCAGATTCCAGCCATCCACAATCAATTCTAAGCATTCCAATCACTTCCTGAAGTTTCCAGGATTCGATCCATACCATTGCACAAGTCCAAAACATCTCAAAACGTGCAAATCGAGTAGCACCAGTTTGGTAAATTTCATGGTTTTGAATTCTTGAATTTATGCGTTGTTAACTAATTTGGTGCATCCACATGTGTTTATATATGTCATTAGAAAAAGTTTGATACATAACATATGAGTTTTAACGCAGGAATAAGGATTTGCCATTATTAGGGCAGTCGATTTGTTTTCTTCGAAACTCACTCTACAGGCAATTTTAGGGAAAACCAATAGCGCCATTGGATTCGCAAGGGTCGAATTAGGTGGATAGGGTCTTTCTCTTGTTTCGATTTTGATGTTTTGCAGGTTTTGAAGATCTGAGTCATCGGAGAAGATGACCGGAGCTAGGGTTTCGGCTGCTCCTCCGATCAGTTAAGTCGTTGACCCCTTTGACCGCGTGCGTGGCTTCGTACCTTAATCTGATTGGTTTGCTCCATAACGAGGGGCCCACTCTTGACTTGTTTTGAAAATCCAAAATAAAACACGTGCTTATTACATAATCCAATGGATGTGATTCAATGACAACAAAATCACGCAGCTTAGATGGCAAGGCGTGTGTTTGGTAACCCTAGGGGGGCGAGTACGATCCCTGGAGTCCCCCATTCTTTTTTTCACCTTTTCTAACCTTTTCCAATTCTTTTTCTTTTCATTATATTAATTATTTACATATTTAATTAATTAATTAATTAATTAATTAATTCGGTTAATAATTACTTAAATAATTTAATTAATTAGATAATTAGGATCAGTAAATAATTAACGTTATTTTTATTTTTTCTTAATTAATTTGATTTAGGTTAATTTAATTTAAATTAAATTTCTTTTATTTAATTAAAAACAATTAGAATTAGGGTTTCCGATTCACCCGACTTTCACATAGTAATTAGGTTGATATAATTAAGACTTAATTAACCTTAAACTCATATTTTCACTGACTTTTTTCCAACTTCTCCCGACTTTATTTCTTTACCCCGACTAATTCTTTTTTGCGCATATTATTATAAATGCTTTCTGGATGTATAATTTCTCGCGCGCGTTTATTTTACTATTATTGTAACTACTCATAGGATGTAATAGTTAATTAGGACCTTTTATTTTCCGCATTTACTTTCCGTACCTCTTATGCATATGTCCCAAAGCCTTGTAATAGCGTAGGGTTTATTTTCCGCACTTTTATTTTATGCACTCTCTTATAAATTGTTTATAAACTGCTTAGATGTATGCTGATAGGATTGTATTGCAAGAATTAAAATCAATCGTAGATCACCTTAACAATCAAGATAAAATATCTGAATCAAGCACGCTCTTCACACTTGCACCCCCCTTAGGGTATCCTCTCTTTTTGCCTTTTGGATAAAAATGGTCATGTCCCTCGAACGCAGGGGTACCATTAACAAAAGTCCCTTGATTCAAAATCATCACAAAAGATCATAGTCCCTCGATGTTGCCTACGAATATATGATCTCTTCCCTCGGTTGTTGCCTATGAATAAGTGATGATCGTCCCTATGAATTTGCTAAGGTATCCTTACATGTTGCCTTCGAAGACCATACGATGACCCTACGTCTGTCCCTTCACATCCAACAGATATGGCTACCTACCAACTAATGCTATGGATAGCGCTATCCTAAAGGAGAAGGGAAATAACAAGATCGACCTTCCTCAGTAGGTAATAAAGACTCTAAATTGCTTGCTCTATCAAAATACTTTTCACACCTCACACACTTTTCAAAAATATTTTTCAAACAAACACTTTGTATACATTCCAACGAGAATCATTACAAATTTTAACCTTTCAAACAAATATTTCTCGAACACTTCGTATACATTCTTGAGGACAGATACAAGAATCATTATGAAGTCAAAGCGAAATACTTATCAAATACTTTTCAAATCACACACACAGAAAGCAAATTTTCAAAAGTGAGCTAAGCAATTAAGAGCCCGTAGATAACTACGGATGGAAAGGGTGCTAACACCTTTCATTTTCATAATTACCTCCCGAACTCAGAATCTAACAAAGGTCTTTCCTGTTCTTTTCACCTTTCCTTTATTGGATAAAAGAAAAGTCAGTGGCGACTCTTGCTAACCGCAACATTTGCGATAAAACGCAAAACAAACAAGTCAGTTCTCTCACCGTGTTACACTCATAAGTCGTCCATATTGTACACCCATATTTCAAACTATCGGGTCCTGTTGTTTCCGCTTGTTTTGCTTCATAAAAAATAAAATTCAATCCCTGTTGTACCCCAAAATTTACCCTCTTCATTTTTTATTTATTTTATAAATAATTGGCTAACACTTAATTAATAGGTGCATCGCATACATATCATTCATGCATTGATCATGGGTTCGAGATTTTCCAATCGTATGAATCTGTACAACTGAAGAAGAGGTTTGTTTCTCAAAAGTTGAATATTTGAGGTTCTGTCAATTCGGGCGTCATTTCAATACGCAAGCGTGTCCAGGAGCTTCTGATTATTATCTCGCAAGTTTTGGTATTCTGATCGTCTATCAGGTGGATGCTGATTACAATTTCAAGATACAGTGTGTTGTGGTCGGATATTTGAATCCGAACTGATTCTATGGCCTTCCGTGAGTTGTGAAGCATTGATATTTGACTTATCGATCTACGGGATTTATCAGAAAATCAAGAACGAACAGATAAAATGATATTTGAGCGCGTGTATCAGAAAGTCAACAAAAAGTCAAAGTTTGACCGGGCGGAATTTCGGGTCAAAATTGTGGTCAAAAGTCGACATTCGAGAAAATGCAGTCATTTGTCGAGAAAAGTCGAAAGAATCGGGTAAAAATGAGGTTTCTTGCATTTTAAGTAATTTTAGACTTAGAAAATTTTTCTAAGTTTAAGGTACTTTGTGTTCACGGAGCCATATTGCCGCAACCGTATCTTGCCCGTCTGTGGTCAGAAGTTTGTGAATTGATAGTCGTTGGAAAGAGCGCATTTCGTACTCCGACTTTGTCACTGTGAAGATTTTTTCAGAAATGCCCGGATTTCGAGTTATACAGCGCCGAAATTTGAAGTTCATAACTTTTGAAGTTTTACACTTAGTAAAATTTTGAGTGTTTTTAACATGTTCAAGCGCTCGACTTCGGAGGCAATTTACACGTGTTTTGAGGCGTCGATTCGAATTAAGTTCAACATCAAAGTTGTTCATTTAATGGCAATCTACAACTTTGCTGAAGAAATCGAATCCATTCGGGAAACGTATCAAAAATTACGGAGCTCGGAAGTTGCGGTTTATCATTTCTCAAAATTCAACACTTAGAAATATTTTGAAGTGTTTGTTTCTATGCGTTTGCTGACAGCTTCAGGGTCGATTTTATCATAGTTCGTGGCTCCGAATCGAAAAATGTTCAACTGGAAAGTTGTTCATCTCATGGCGGTCTAAAACTTTGTTGAAGGAGTCGAATTCATTCGGGACTCGGATCGGAAGTTATAAAACTCGGAAAATAAGAACTCATTATGTTTGTAAGGTTCGAGCAGTTTTTGTGCACGTGTTCAGGGCTGTTTTCCCGTCGATTCAATCGCCGCACGGAAAAACTCCGAACACGAAAGAGGAAGTTTGCCGTATATTCTACAAGTTCCGTTTAGAAACTTTTTGTTTGGACGTCGGTAGATATCAGAACACCGTAAGTGGCAACTTGAAGTTGGAAAATTGCCACAAGACATGCATCGATCGCCAGCCGGCATTTCGTCGAACACTCACGTGACGACTTCAAACACTTTTATTCGATGATTAAGGGCTCGTTCGGATTTTTGTCGAACTAAAGAGTTGTCTTATCATCATAAGCTTTTCGATGGCACCAAGTTTGTGTTATTCGGTCGAGTATCGGAAAAGTTATGGATCCGTAAAGTGAGGTACATGGATTGATGTATTAAACATGACACTTAGAGAAAATTTTCAAACACTCAAACCAGCTTGTCGGTGTAACTCGAAGCTAATTACGGCGAGCTTCGATCATTTTTCATTGGACATTCAACATCAATGATGTTGTATCAAGTATGCTCTTGATCGGCGCTCTCATCGTGTCGATCGGGTTACTACACACGAGATAATATCATCTAAAGCGGTGACGTGGTTATTTTGTTTAAGAAAAAGAAGAGGTGGCGATAGAGTATTCATGACTTCCGGTTCCACGTTTCTACACCATGACAATAATAAAGAATATGAGCGGATTTTTACTTTTGGTTTTCCTCACAACAATCATGTGGGTTTTCTTTTGGCTCTCCATAACGATAACAATCACAAAAAAGCTAGCACTCATTTTCTATCATCGCGTAACTCACCATAACAACACGCTCATTCACTATCACCCTTTCATCAAAACCATAACCATAATGAATGCTCATTTCTTCCACACTCTCCATTCGCTCTCTAACCATTCTTACACCTTCAACCATAACAACTTTTTTCTCTTCTTCACCATTTCCTTTTCATCAAACCATCATCAATCTTTTCTCATCTCCTCCGCGTAATGAAACTCTTTTCTTCTTCATTTTCTCTCCCTCCGTAACATAAATCAAAAAGAATCCATCATCTTCTCCTCTTCTTCATTCTCTCAATCACCGCCACGCTTCTAAGATCACGCTTCCGATCTTCACCATCTCTCATCTTCTTCACACAGCAACTTCATTATCACTGCTTTTGATTATCACCGCTCATCTCCTCTCTCTGCACATTCGCCATTACCATCTATCTTCCACCTTCATTCGGTTCTCCATCACTTTCTTGAAGGAATTCTTCGTTCTCGGTCTATCTGCAAGTTGCACCAACACACAACACAACAGTATTCGGAACTTGAAGCAAGGCGATATCGAAATTACGAGGCAGTTTATTCGCAGAGTTCTCGAGCTTTCTTCCATCATCTACGTTGAGCGAGGATCATCAGAAAGTTTGCTGAAGTTTTCCTCTCGCTCCCGATCTTGAACAACACTTGAAGTTTTCCGAAGAAGTTTTCCGAAGATCTCCTCGCACACGCCGCCAAGTAAGTTTTTCTGGTTGTTAGTCTTGGTATGTTAATCATTCCTCTGCTTCGAAATCTGGTATGGCACTTGAATATGCGTAGAATCTGAACATAATTGCAAGGTATATCTGTGAATGCCGAGTTTGGGGATTTTCGAACTTTCAGATCCGGATCTTATTTTCAGTTTCTTGAGGTTGGAGTAGCTTTTAGGAAAATCCGAAGTAAGATTTGCAATCAGCTTGAAAAAACGAGTTAGACGGCACCGGTTCACTTCACTTTCCGTCGAGTTTTGTTTTTTTTCCGGTCACCTTCCGCCGGAGAAGAAGGCCGTTTCCGGCGAAACCCCATGCCGTGCCCTGTGCGTGTCGTCCCGGCGTTGGTTGATGTGTTTATCCATACTGGCCAATAACATCTCGCCACGTGTCTCTTATTTATTTCCAAAAATATTAAAATCTGAAATATTACTTAAGTTAACATTAACCAATTGATTTCATGTTACATACAAAAATAAATAAAACGTGACATGAATTTAAAAATAAATCTGAATATAATAAAAAAACAATATAATGTTTTGTTTGGATAAAAACTGGGTTGAAATGGACTTAGACCAAAAATAGAGAACTGGACTCAAACAAAAAAAAACAGACTGGGCGTAGCATCAATTCGGACTGGACTTAGTGTTGCTAGCTCGCACCCCCCTGCATTTTAGGCCTAGCAGCGATTAACATGATTTAGTTCATTTAGGAATTCTGGTTTACACCCCCCTGTTTCCATGTACATAATACTAACACCTAATCAATTTAGCTTTCGATTTCGATTGTTTTGACATGTAAAAAAATACATAGAAAACATATTATGACATTTTAGGATATTAGAATATTTTTGACACTTTTAAATATTTTTAATATTAGAATATATTCGATTTTTCGATTACGATGGTGAATATTAGTCACCTTAGTCATGCGCTCTGTTGCACTCCATTTCTTGTAGGGCCTACGTATGCGGCTCGTTTGTCCATATTCACACACTTTTCCTTTGCTTGCGTTTTGGGTCTAACTCCTTTTGCGGTTTCTCATGTTCGTATACCCACGTATACGCCCTTGTACTGCCTCTTGGGTCCAACTCCTTTCCGTTTGCTTTTCTTGCAGTGTGTTTGTTACACCACGTACATCCTTTTGTTTGCTTTTTGGGTCTAACTCCCTTCTTGCAGGTGTTTTGCATTTGTACACCCACGTGTGCATTTCTATACTTGTTTTTGGGTCTAACTCCCTTCTTGCAGTGTTTGTGTTTGTACACCCATGTACATCCTTTTGTTTTCTTTTGGGTCTAACTCCTTCTTGCAGAGTTTTCGCTCCTTGCTAATATTTATCTACTGCAGCATTTTCTATACTTTTTTTTGGGTTTACACTTTACCTTCTCAGCTTTTGTATTTGTAATAGACCCACGTTCCCGTTTAGGGCAATTCTACTTGTGATGTTTTCTTGTTTGTTTCTTGGCCCTTGGTTAGGTTTACTTCTTTAGCTAGACTTTAGGATTCACATTTTGCATGTCAACATAGGTAGAGATTCGATCCTCAGGTCTATTCTAGTTTCTTTTACATGTTGCATTGTGAATAAAACTAAAACTTGCTTTTCCTTTCAAACTCAAAACACTTAATAATGGTTTAAACTCTTTTCTCAAGGTAAAACAACTTTCAGCCTTTCTTTCTTTTGTGTTTAAAACCTTTTCACAAGTAAAAAACACACACAAAACAAGTGAGCGAACTACGACGCTCTGACTTTCCCATTGCACGCGGGAATACATAGGCATCTTGTCACGGGGCTCGACCGAGCGAACTTTGTAAATACTTCCTTCTTTTCCCCGTGTTTTCTTTATTTTCCTTTCTTTCACATGCATTCTTCTTTTAGCGTACATATATAGCAATTAAGTAGTAAATAGATTTAAACACACCCATTAGATAGAAAGTAGAAGTGGATACCGTAGAGTACTACGGGCGTGTGGGGTGCTAATACCTTCCCTTCGCGTAATAGATTCCCTTACCCTATCTCTCGGTCGCAAGACCGTGCCTTATCCCTTTTAGGTTTTCGCGATGCGTTCACCTTTCTCCTTTTACGAGATAAAAAGCGTTCGATGGCGACTTCATTGATCGGTTATCGGATGATGTTCAAGGTTGTTTCGGCGACTTCAGGGGATCGGGAGACTGTCTTTGGTCCGATCAGAGTAGATCCTAGCTTTTATTTTCATGTCTATTGGGTGTTTATTTATTTGTTTATGTATTTACCTGCTTTATCGCACCGTCCTTTGTATGCTTGCATTGCATTCTATGTGGCATATTTACTGCTTTCATATCTTTGGTTGGGTTGTTCACTGATCTGTTTCGATTTGGGTGGGAGTTACAAGAGGTAAAGGCCAACTACCCGGCCGGACATATAGGTTAGATGGATGTCCATGTCGAATCCGCATCCGTGGTGCGTGTGAGGAGGCATGGAGTCAATTTAGGCGAGATTCGATTGACGGTGCCCTCGCCCTACACCCTGTTGTGTAGTCAGCGAAGTACTCGATAAAGGATCGTCGACTCTGCATATCATTAGGGACATCCTGTTGAGTCTAGAATCACCATCGGGATCATGATTATTACAGTGGGATGGTGACTATGTTACATTGGTGACTTGGTATTTTCTATTGATGATCGATGTTTTACATTGGTGACTATGATATCATTCGGTGGCATTTTCTAGCCGTTACTCTGTCCGATTTTGGTTTTCTTCAATCGGAAACAAAGCAGTTTGATCGGTATTCATGGAAGTAGTAAACCCATGATCAATGCATAATGTATTTGCATCATAGCATGTTTATTTTTAAAAGAAATGTCAGAAAAAGCATGTTATTTTATCTAACCCCGCATGCATATCATTTTCAGGACTTCTTGTGGTTTACTATCAACATCAGGATGGATACCAACGATTAAACCAACACCGAGGCCCTAAGGAAGACTTCCTCATACTCTTTTTGTGCATTCGACATCTCTGAAGTAAGAGCCAGAGGTATTCTTGTGAAGGATCGATTGAAGAGAGTTCGAGAAAGATCATGGGAACATATTGCCGTTATTAATGGAGGATTATGAGTTCTATGCCATGCAATCTCTACTCCAATTTTATGATAGTGAGCTCGGTGTTTTACCTTTCAAGATTATCGAGCACCTAGCACCTGAGGAGTACTCTTTCCTTTTGGTATCGTATCACAAGCGGTTTGCCTTTTGTCAAAAGAATGGGTACTCCTGATTTTGAAGCCATTGCTAAAGCCCTTGGTTTGCGCGTTAGTGAAGTAAGGGACAATTGGGTTCCGAAAGATTACACTTGTGGACTTCCGTTGGGTTTCCTTTTAGTCAAAGCTGATGAATTTGCCAAGGTTGGCAGTTGGAAAAGCTTCAATACTATCTTAGCCGTCATGATCTATGGTATGGTGATTTTTCCCTCTTTTGAGAAGTTTGTGGATGTTGCTGCGATTTCTGTTTTCATGAATGACAATTTGGTTCCTACCATCTTGGCTGATACATATTATGTCATTCACTCTCGCCATGGTCAAAAGGGGCGTGTTATGGGTTGTATGCATTTACTTTATCGTTGGTTCAACACACATTTTCCAAAGAGAGGGGCATTTGTTGATTATGCTAAAACCATGAAGTGGTCCAGCCGAATCATCGCACTCACTTCATATGGTATAGTTTGGAATACTATGTCGGCGGTTCGAGATCATTACTAGTTGTGGAGAGTTTCCAAATGTACCATTAAGGAACTAAAGGTTGCATCGTTATAATCCTATATTGTACGTCAACTAGGATATCCTTTGGTGAAGTACCCATGTTCGTCGGTTGACGAAACTATCTTCTTTGCAAATGATGAGAACCCGTTTGCTAAATCATTGTTGTTGCATGGAGTTCGGTTCACAAAAGGGCACGTTTTCTTTGGCCAAAAGGAAATTATCGTTTGATTCTTACAGATTGGTTAAAGATCGGGTCTCAAAGTTCGGCTTCCATACAAAAGGGAAGCACCTTTGTATTCTCAACCTGGTTCCTTAGTTGAAAGTCTGGTACCTGATTTTGCTACTTCCTATTCTTCATCTGTAATCTCTCCTCCAGGTTTCGTGCGTATGGAGGTTTACAAACAGCTCCAATCGGAGAATTCAGCTTTGAAGGAACAGTTACAAGCTCGAGCCATGGACCTAGCATTTGCTCTTCAAGATAAAAAGAGATGTGGTAGTTCCTCTTCTTTTGATCAGATGACCAAAGAGTTTGACAGGGTACAAGAGAAGTTGAAGAATATGCAGATAGCTAATGAGAAATTGAAAGCCAAGCATGGTGAAGAAATCCGGGTTTTAAAGAAGCGACTCCGCAAGGAAGAATCCAATGCTAAAGAGTCCCTTGAGAGAAGGAAAGAACTTAAAGTTGAAGCCCAAAGTCGACAGGAGCAGATGACTATCCTTTCTAAAGAGGTTGAAGATTTGAAGACTAAGTGACAATATGCTAAAGATGGAGAATATGCAGCATACACCATGTTGAGGGGTCGAGACATTCATGTGGCTAAGCTAGTAGCCGAGATCCATACGCTCAAGGCGCAAGTGGCCCCTAAATAAGTAGTTGCAAATGTTTTTGATGTTATTTGATTCAACAAATCACCTCCAGGCTTGTTGGATGGGGTTCGCTCACCATTGTGTTTGTATTAATACTCTGTGATCGTGGACTCTTATATGACTCTATTTCATCTATGCACTTGAGAAGTTGATTCTCAATCTGATTGTGTGTCTGGTCTTGATAATTATTGTTGTCACTATCCTATTATTATTTGATGTTTGATAACAAATTGCAAGAATGTCCTGGAAGTGATCATTTCATGCATCATGCATTAACCATGCATATACATACATTGTGCATAACAAGCATTTGAACTTGGGATTTCTCTTACTCAAATCTGGTATTTTCTACTCAGAATTGTGAACTTTGCCTCCGTGCCATTCTGCGTTTGAAACCGAGTGATGAAGCAACTTCGCGGGGAACTGGATGAGATGAAAGAACAGATGGGATTTCTCATGCTGGACATGCAAGACTTTAGAGAAGAGAACCAACAGTTGAAGACTCAGCTAGGCTTGGTGATGGAAATTTTAGGGACCGTGTTGAGAAAGGGAGATGACCCGCCCTACAAAGAAGTCGCTATTCCTCCTTATACTCAGGGTTTTTCTTTGAGCCCTAAAGCTGGGCATGCATCTACTCCATCATCCTGTATTCCGAGGTCTCCTCGTTCACGTCCAATTCCTATTGTTCAAAAAGGTCTAGAAGGTAGAGCTCTTCAACCATGGTCGCCACACTCTGAAAAGCAATTCGATCCTATTCCGATGTCATATGCTCAGTTGCTTCCTCAGCTGCTCAAGTTTCGGTTGGTTGAACTCCAAACTCTTGCCATGCCTGAAGGGATTCTATTCGAGTACGATGTGATGGCTAGGTGTGATTTCCATTATGGGGCACCCTGTCATGATACAGAGGACTGTGTGACCTTGAAAAATGAGGTTCAGGATTTCCTTGACAAAGGGATTATCTGGTTTACCCCCACAGGGTTGAGCATACAAGTCAATTTAGCTCCAGCTGCTGACATGACCGTTATGCCTGCTGCTATACCTCAAAACAGATTTTGTGCGTCGAAGAGGGATAATCGGCCGCTCCACCCACCGGCTCATCAAGCGCTTCATCGAAAGAATCAAAAGAAGCCAGAAAACCGTGCTCTTAGAAGATTTGACGTCGTCCCAATGTCTTATGCTGAGATGTTGACACAATTGCTTGAGCTCAAATTGATAGTTCCGAAGGCCATGTTTCCATCTCCTCCTCCTGACAAGCGTCTGAATAGCTATGATACTAATGCCGTTTGCGCGTTCCATTCTGGTACCGTTGGACACAACATTGAAGATTGCCATGCATTCAAGTGCAAGGTACAGGATCTGATTGAGGCAAAAGCTATCAGTTTCACAGCAGATGGTCATGTTCGGGTCCTCCGCTAGCTCAGCAAATGTCAAGGCTTCAAAATGCATCATCAAAAGCAACAAGTCAAGTCTCCTCAACGACAATTTCAAGATTCATTTGCATTCTCATTTGTAATCTTTCTTGTTTGTTTAGTACATGCTTGTATGCAGAACATTTTCATCTTCTGAATGATTATCATAATGCATTGAATATGTTTGTCTTGAACTAATCCATTTGTATGCACTTTTAATTGTTTTCAAACGCTTTTGATATTCAACTCTTGTTAATAAAGCAAAACCTCTGTAGGGAGGATGACGAAAATATACCAAGAATTTCAAACGGTATTGCTTTCAAATAAAAACTCCGCTGACGATGTACAGGCCTTGTTTCAAATCCCCAAACACCGGAGATATAAGGGAGTTAGACCCTCGTTAACCCCCTTTTGAGCCTTGAAGTAGGAGTTTCTTTTCTGTTCAGAGAAAACCCTCATTTTAAACCCGGGGTAGGGTAGTGTTCAGTTAACCTGATTGAGCATTCAAAACTCATCAAGAGTATATTTCAAAGGATATAACAATGGTTATCCTTCAAAGGTTGAGAAACTGTAGCAGTCAAGTTTCAATTGTCAGCAATGTGCATCAAAGGAGGACAATACCCCAACGGGAACTCCTTATCTGAAGAGGACTTGGATCGCCACAATCACATCTAGCAAATCAAAGACAGTGTGAAGATCAACGACTGGTTCAAAAAAACAAAAAAAGAAAAGCAAAAAAAAAAAACAAGAAAAAGCCCGCTAAGTCGAACTTGGAAATAAGTCGCTTAGGCAAAATAAAAGGGCAAATGTTAAAAAGCAAATTGGCAAGCCGTAAAGGCAAGGATAATCACACAACACCCTCAATGAAGAACAAAGTCGTTGATCAAGCTCTAAGCGAAAGGGTGAGTGACTATCATGTCCAAGAAGCCCCGTCCTTAACGAAGTCAAAGTGGCACGACCAAGAAACTACAATGGTTTCTCAACTTTCAATTTCCTCTTGTGAGAGATGATTGCTCGCATCAAGTTAACTGGACATAGGTTCGGAGAATATCATGAAGGGGGTGGGCACCAAATATTTTGAGCCTAAAAATCTTTCTTTCTAAAAACCGTGAACCAGGCCACGTTACAACCCTTAAAAGTCCTAACTGAAGCAGGGTTAATTTGAAAGCTAAGCTGTGATGAGAACGCGGTATCCTGACTCCTAGGAGACTTGCTAATACCTTTGAGTTGGTATCATTCCATTTTTTGTTATCTTCTGCACAAAAATGCGATGTTTCGACATCTTTTCAAAAGCTTTTTGTTTCAAGACAAGCATAGGATTTGCAGTAGAATTATCATTTTTAGGATAAAACATTCTTTGCATATGAACAGGTGCTCAAACATCCAGTCAGCTTGCATAGTGAGCATCAAATGAATACCTTGATTGTCCCAAGGGGCAGGTTACCTGAGACTCTGTTGAACGGCCATTCAAAGAATCACCTTAATCTGGGGCATTCAAAATGGTATTATATCCTTCAGGGCTCATTAAAACTGGGGCAACTTTGTCAAGGTTGGCCAATCCTTTCGGAGACACAGGGGCATGTTGATTATCTATGTTTCACTCGGGGTTCGAAAGTGGCGTATGGGTGACAGTTGGCAGATGCCTGATTACTCGTTTGATTGAAATTCCTACATCTTGAAGAATACTCTTCAATGTAGGGTCCTCCTTTGAGTCATTTCTAAAAATGGTCTTCAGATTGGGTCTTTAGAAATTTGTCAGTTTGATTTGCTCTTCTTGACTCAAGTTTTGACCTGTTGTCTTTTTCGCAATGAGTCGCACGCTCTCCGTTTGTGCAAAATCGTCGGTTATTTTACCCGTGTTTGCATTACCTTTCCAGACGCTTGGGTATCCATACTTGGTGTGTGGTAATCCAAATGTTTGATACTCTTGAAGAATTATACCCCGCCTTTGGCCTGAGGGATATTATAGTTCTCGCAGACACTTCCTTCGATGTCATCATCTTGGTAAAGTTTGTCTGAGTTCGTCTTAACTAGACGTTCTCTTCCCCTTTGCAAGTTCATCTTCACACAGATGTCCTTCCCCGCAAGTTCGTCTTAACTAGACGTTCTCTTCCCCTTTGCAAGTTCATCTTCACACGATGTCCTTCCCATAAGTTCGTCTTAACTAGACGTTCTCTTCCCCTTTGCAAGTTCATCTTCTCGCAGATGTTCTTTCCTTGTGAGTTCGTCTACACCCGACGATCTCTTTTCCTTATTAGTTCGTTTTCACATATTTGTCTTGTTCTTTCTTACGCGGGTTCGTCTTCGTCCGACGTTCTCTTCTTCTTTTTCCTACAAGTTCATCCTCGCACGGGTGTCCTTTCTCTCGAGTTCGTCCTTGACCGACGATGCTCCCTCTCATGGATTTTTCTTCCATTATCAGGTATCTCACAGCTTGGTGCCCTCACGCCATCCTCCAATGAAATTCAGTATCTCGTTTTCAGTAAGCATGGACGAGAAAACCCCGAGTGAAACTTCTGCAAAGAATCAGATGTAGCGTTTGTCATCAGCATACCATATTTGGTGAATCTCCCTAGCAAATGTTGTTATCGACAAATCCTCATTGCAGAACATGATACCAATCCCCGGTACGGGTTGAAAATATCTGTCTCAGTGAAACTCCCTAGTGGGTGTTCTCTAAAGCCGCAAGTGTGTTGTATCCTGATATTCCCTATGGAGGTGTTATCTGGATTGTTGATCGGGCGTTTGATTCCCCAATGAGTCGCATATTGTCGACAGATGATCCTCCCAAGAGGGTTCTCATCTCTTGACATCCCCAGCAGTTGACGTATCTTTGTCTCCCCAGCTAGAGTTGTAATGGGTAACGGTGGAAGATCTTTTCTAGGAGCGTATATTCTATTTCCCCAAGCAGACCTCTGTCCAACTGACAGGTCTCCCGTGGCATCATTTCCTCAATAGGCTCATCCAGCAAGATTCAGTTGTCTTGAGATTTTTTTTTGGGCATTCCTCGATGCTCTAATCCCCGGCTGAGTTCTTATTTCATTCACCTTATATATGTCTTGCAAGCATGCATCATTACATTGACATAATCCCCTAAAAGAGTCATACATCTCATAGGATTACAGCCGAATGCATTTCATCCCAGATGTCGGCTCTCTTGGAATCTGTTGCGTCCCGGTTTCTTCCGACGCGATATGTCCATCTTTTTTGAGTAGTGTTGAAACTGCCAGCCCTTACCCTGGTGCAACACGTCTTCAGTGTCGAATGCAAGCCCTACACTTGACTTTCCCGCCAGTAAAGCCTAATCGGCACCTTTAGTCTTTGCATCACAAACCCGCCCAAGCTGTCGGCGTAAATGTGGTTAGTCTACTTGGTGTATCTAGTCTTTATTTCCACTTGCATGTCAGTCCTTCCCTGGCATTGTGGGTCTTTCGAGAACAAGAATACTCATGTTTTTGTCATCAGTAAAGCCTACTCGGCACTTTCTAGCCTTTGCATCACTAACCCGTCCGGTTATTCCCTGGCGTAATGTGGTAGTCTAGTCAGTGTATCAAGTCTTTGCTTCCGCTTACGTGTCAGCTCTCCCCTGACATTGCGGATTGAATTGGGTAGAGGCCAATTCTTCTTAGGCCAAGTTAGCACTTGTACCTGCCTTCACGAGTTGACATTTATTACATGCATTTTCGGAACAAATACCCACTTTTGTCTCCCTTCCGAGTGTAGCGGTCGATAAAAGCCTACTCGGCACTTTCTAGCCTTTGCATCACTAACCCGTCCGGTTATTCCACGGGCGTAATGTGGTAGTCTAGTCGATATCAAGTCTTTGCTTCCGCTTGCGTGTCAGCTCTCCCCTGACATTGCGGATTGAATTGGGTAGAGACCAATTCTTCTTAGGTCAGGTTAGCACTTGTACCTGCCTTCACAGAGTTCAGCATTTATTCTGTGCTTTCTTTGGTTGTGACCCAGTTAAGCTCTGGCGCAACATGCTCTTTTTCTCCAGTGAGGTTCCTTAGAATTTTGGAATGTCCACACATATCTCTTGTTGTAGCTTTTGGGATTCAAAGTGTAAATTTTTGGGTCCGTTTTGATATTCAATCACCTCATACCTTGTCGCTCGAAAGGCAGACGCCAATCTCGCTCCTAAGCTAGAGGATGATTGAATAGGGGCAGCTGTTGTACCCCAAAATTTACCCTCTTCATTTTTTTATTTTATAAATAATTGGCTAACACTTAATTAATAGGTGCATCGCATACATATCATTCATGCATTGATCATGGGTTCGAGATTTTCCAATCGTATGAATCTGTACAACTGAAGAAGAGGTTTGTTTCTCAAAAGTTGAATATTTGAGGTTCTGTCAATTCGGGCGTCATTTCAATACGCAAGCGTGTCCAGGAGCTTCTGATTATTATCTCGCAAGTTTTGGTATTCTGATCGTCTATCAGGTGGATGCTGATTACAATTTCAAGATACAGTGTGTTGTGGTCGGATATTTGAATCCGAACTGATTCTATGGCCTTCCGTGAGTTGTGAAGCATTGATATTTGACTTATCGATCTACGGGATTTATCAGAAAATCAAGAACGAACAGATAAAATGATATTTGAGCGCGTGTATCAGAAAGTCAACAAAAAGTCAAAGTTTGACCGGGCGGAATTTCGGGTCAAAATTGTGGTCAAAAGTCGACATTCGAGAAAATGCAGTCATTTGTCGAGAAAAGTCGAAAGAATCGGGTAAAAATGAGGTTTCTTGCATTTTAAGTAATTTTAGACTTAGAAAATTTTTCTAAGTTTAAGGTACTTTGTGTTCACGGAGCCATATTGCCGCAACCGTATCTTGCCCGTCTGTGGTCAGAAGTTTGTGAATTGATAGTCGTTGGAAAGAGCGCATTTCGTACTCCGACTTTGTCACTGTGAAGATTTTTTCAGAAATGCCCGGATTTCGAGTTATACAGCGCCGAAATTTGAAGTTCATAACTTTTGAAGTTTTACACTTAGTAAAATTTTGAGTGTTTTTAACATGTTCAAGCGCTCGACTTCGGAGGCAATTTACACGTGTTTCGAGGCGTCGATTCGAATTAAGTTCAACATTAAAGTTGTTCATTTAATGGCAATCTACAACTTTGCTGAAGAAATCGAATCCATTCGGGAAACGTATCAAAAATTACGGAGCTCGGAAGTTGCGGTTTATCATTTCTCAAAATTCAACACTTAGAAATATTTTGAAGTGTTTGTTTCTATGCGTTTGCTGACAGCTTCAGGGTCGATTTTATCATAGTTCGTGGCTCCGAATCGAAAAATGTTCAACTGGGAAGTTGTTCATCTCATGGCGGTCTAAAACTTTGTTGAAGGAGTCGAATTCATTCGGGACTCGGATCGGAAGTTATAAAGCTCGGAAAATAAGAACTCATTATGTTTGTAAGCTTCGAGTAGTTTTTGTGCACGTGTTCAGGGCTGTTTTCCCGTCGATTCAATCGCCGCACGGAAAAACTCCGAACACGAAAGAGGAAGTTTGCCGTATATTCTACAAGTTCCGTTTAGAAACTTTTTTGTTTCGGACGTTAGAGCTGGGAGATACGGAACACCGTAAGTGGCAACTTGAAGTTGGAAAATTGCCACAAGACATGCATCAGATGCGCCCAGCCCAGCCAGGCATTTCGTCGAACACTCACGTGACAGACTTCAAACACTTTTTATTCGATGATTAAGGGCTCGTTCGGATTTTTGTCGAACTAAAGAGTTGTCTTATCATACACAAGCTTTCCGATGGCACCAAGTTTGTGTTATTCGGTCGAGTATCGGAAAAGTTATGGATCCGTAAAGTGAGGTACATGGATTGATGTATTAAACATGACACTTAGAGAAAATTTTCAAACACTCAAACCACTTGTGTAACCAAGCTAATTACGGCGAGCTTACGATCATTTTTCATCGGACATTCAACATCAATGATGTTGTATCAAGTATGCTCTTGAGTCGCTCTCATCGTGTCGATCGGGTTACTACACACCGAGATAATATCATCTAAAGCGGTGACGTGGTTATTTTGTTTAAGAAAAAGAAGAGGTGGCGAGAGTATTCATGACTTCCATTCCACGTTTCTACACCATGACAATAATAAAGAAGTAATGAATGGATTTTTACTTTTGGTTTTTCCTCACGGAACAATCATGTGGGTTTTCTTTTGGCTCTCCATAACGATAACAATCACAAAAAGCTAGCACTCATTTTCTATCATCGCCGTAACTCACCATAACAACACTGCTCATTCACTATCACCCTTTCACTGTCAAAACCATAACCATAACAGAATGCTCATTTTCTTCCCACACTCTCCATTCGCTCTCTAACCATTCTTACACCTTCAACCATAACAACTTTTTTTCTCTTTTGTCACCATTTCCTTTTCTGTCAACCATCATCAATCTTTTTCTCATCTCCTCCAACTGACTGTAACAGAAACTCTTTTTCTTCTTCATTTTCTCTCCCTCCGCCGTAACATAAATCAAAAAGAATCCATCATCTTCTCCTCTTCTTCATTCTCTCAATCACCGCCACGCTTCTAAGATCACGCTTCCGATCTTCACCATCTCTCATCTTCTTCACACAGCAACTTCATTATCACTGCTTTTGATTATCACCGCTCATCTCCTCTCTCTGCACATTCGCCATTACCATCTATCTTCCACCTTCATTCGGTTCTCCATCACTTTCTTGAAGGAATTCTTCGTTCTCGGTCTATCTGCAAGTTGCACCAACACGCACAACACAGCGCATCTGACGCTGGAACTTGAAGCAAGGCGATATCGAAATTACGAAGCAGTTTATTCGCAGAGTTCTCGAGCTTTCTTCCATCATCTACGTCGAGCGAGGATCATCAGAAAGTTTGCTGAAGTTTTCCTCTCGCTCCCGATCTTGAACAACACTTGAAGTTTTCCGAAGAAGTTTTCCGAAGATCTCCTCGCACACGCCGCCAAGTAAGTTTTTCTGGTTGTTAGTCTTGGTATGTTAATCATTCCTCTGCTTCGAAATCTGGTATGGCACTTGAATATGCGTAGAATCTGAACATAATTGCAAGGTATATCTGTGAATGCCGAGTTTGGGGATTTTCGAACTTTCAGATCCGGATCTTATTTTCAGTTTCTTGAGGTTGGAGTATCTTTTAGGAAAATCCGAAGTAAGATTTGCAATCAGCTTGAAAAAACGAGTTAAACGGCACCGGTTCACTTCACTTTCCGTCGAGTTTTGTTTTTTTTCCGGTCACCTTCCGGGAGAAGAAGGCCGTTCGCGAAACCCCATGCCGTGCCCATGCGTGTCGTCCGGCGTTGGTTGATGTGTTTATCCATCTTGCCAATAACATCTCGCCACGTGTCTCTTATTTATTTCCAAAAATATTAAAATCTGAAATATTACTTAAGTTAATATTGACCAATTGATTTCATGTTACATACAAAAATAAATAAAACGTGACATGAATTTAAAAATAAATCTGAATATAATAAAAAAACAATATAATGTTTTGTTTGGATAAAAACTGGGTTGAAATGGACTTAGACCAAAAATAGAGAACTGGACTCAAACAAAAAAAACAGACTTGGCGTAGCATCAATTCAGACTGGACTTAGTGTTGCTAGCTCGCACCCCCCTGCATTTTAGGCCTAGCAGCGATTAACATGATTTAGTTCATTTAGGAATTCTGGTTTACACCCCCCTGTTTCCATGTACATAATACTAACACCTAATCAATTTAGCTTTCGATTTCGATTGTTTTGACATGTAAAAAAATACATAGAAAACATATTATGACATTTTAGGATATTAGAATATTTTTGACACTTTTTAAATATTTTTTAATATTAGAATATATTCTGATTTTTTCGATTCTGATGGTGAATATTAGTCACCTTAGTCATGCTTGGCTACTGTTTGCACTCCATTTCTTGTAGGGACGCACGACGCATACATATGCGGCTCGTTTTGTCCATATTCACACACTTTTCCTTTGCTTGCGTTTTGGGTCTAACTCCCTTTTTGCAGGTTTCTCATGTTCGTATACCCACGCATACGTCCTTGTACTTGCCTCTTGGGTCCAACTCCCTTTCCGCAGTTTGCTATGCGTTTGTATACCCACGTATACATCCGTTTGTCTGTTTTTTGGGTCTAACTCCCTTCTTGCAGGTGTTTTGCATTTGTACACCCACGTGTGCATTTCTATACTTGTTTTTTGGGTCTAACTCCCTTCTTGCAGGTGTTTTGTGTTTGTACACCCACGTGTACATCCTTTTGTTTGCTTTTTGGGTCTAACTCCCTTCTTGCAGGTGTTTTGCATTTGTACACCCACGTGTGCATTTCTATACTTGTTTTTGGGTCTAACTCCCTTCTTGCAGGTGTTTTGTGTTTGTACACCCACGTACATCTTTTGTTTGCTTTTGGGTCTAACTCCTTCTTGCGACATTGTTGCTTCACATGCGCTGGCCGCATCCTCTTTGCTTTGACGCCGAGCTATTCTCACGGTTTACTCATTGCATGGCTGCAGTTTGAAGTTTTCGAGTATTTCTATAGCTTGCATTGCTCTTGGTTTAATATCCGTCGTATTTATTTCTACACCATTTACCGCATTCTCTTACATTTTCCTAGATATCATGAGAAGTAGGGCTTTTTTCTTTTGCCATGAGAAGTAGGAATAGAGATGCATGAAGGGGCTTCCGTAGTTGGAGCATGTTCAGGAACCCCTCTGGTTTATTTAAAGACCCGTTTAGGGCAATTCTACTTGTGATCTGTGCATATTTGCTTGTTTGTTTCTTGCAGGTTCCCTTGGTTAGGTTTACTTCTTTAGCCTAGACTTTAGGATTCACATCCTTTGCATGTCAACATAGGTAGAGATTCCCTCATCCTCAACCATAGGTCTACCCTTGGTTTTTTCTAGTTTCTTTTACATGTTGCATTGTGAATAAAACTAAAACTTGCTTTTCCTTTCAAACTCAAAACACTTAATAATGGTTTAAACTCTTTTCTCAAGGTAAAAACAACCAACCAACACCAACTCTTTTTCGCCTTTGCGCGCTTTCTTTCTTTTTGTGTTTAAAACCTTTTCACAAGTAAAAAACACAAAACACACCAAAACAAGTGAGCCGAACTACGCCTCGACTTTCCCATTGCACGGGAATACGAGGCATCTTGTCACGGGCTCACCGAGCGAACTTTGTAAATACTTCCTTCTTTTCCCCGTGTTTTCTTTATTTTCCTTTCTTTCACATGCATTCTTCTTTTAGCGTACATATATAGCAATTAAGTAGTAAATAGATTTAAACACACCCATTAGATAGAAAGTAGAAGTGGATACCGAGAGTACTACGGGCGTGGGTGCTAATACCTTCCCTTCGCGTAATAGATTCCTTACCCTATCTCTCGGTCAAGACCGTGCCTTATCCTTTTAGGTTTTCGCGATGCGTTCACCTTTCTCCTTTTACGAGATAAAAAACGTTCGATGGCGACTTCATTGATACAGTTATCGGATGATGTTCAGCCGGTTGTTTCAATCCCGCCCGGGATATGTTGTGAACCAATTGTGCATAAAGAGTCTTGTCTTTGAACCAGTGTTCCAATACACTTTTGCTCCTACCAAATGTTGTTTGAATTTCATTATGTTGGTTTAGGAGCATTTAGTTCACAACATCCCAATCTCTACATAGGTCAACCTTACTATCACCCAACCACTTCTTTAGAGCTGCATGTGTGGATTCCACTCTAATAGTTATTGTGTTCCCCGAATGCATAACACGGTTCTTCCATGCTCGAACCACATTCTCTTTCACTTGACTAAGAATAGTAGATTCAATGTATTTCAAAAAATTGGAATATTCCTCACACAAATTCCTAAAGTGGATCACATTCTCAGTATACATCTCTTCAATAGAAGAATTAAGAATATTAGTCCATTCACTCATTATCTTCTCAACCACAACACTAGATTTGATAACTTGTTTTTCTTCACCTTTCTTCTCTTTGGTTCCAACTGCGGGTTTTAGCCGTGCTCTCACATTTGTTATGATGTGATACCGACGTAGTAACGCGGTTGACGAGGGAAACACGGTGGCAACGACATTCATAAGAGCGTTATCTCGATCGGTGACGATAACCATAGGCATACTTTTTTTATATTTCAACAAAGTCTTGCAAACACCCAACGCCCAAGTGACCTTGTCTTCCTTCTCACATTCCAAGAAACCAAAACCAAACGAAAATGTCTTGTCCGTAGAGATGACACCAACAATTTCAAGAAGCGGAAGCCTATACTTATTGGTCTTGTACGTTGAATCAATCATTAGAACGACTAGAAATGTGTTGAATAAATCGATACTTGATGGATGCGTCCAAAATATATCACAGATACTTACATCGTCATCACAAACTCTATGTCTTGAAACATAGTTGTTATCGTCCAAACATTTCAATACAAGTTGCATTTCAGGCCTCAAACCCCTTTGAGAAACATGTTGTTTATATCGATTTTTGTAAAGCGATTTTATATTTGACACATATCAAGCTCTATTCTGTTTTAAATCGGAAAGCATGTTTCTAGGTGCAACTTTGATCGACGATAATACGGAAACACATTTCTTCTTTTCCTTCTTAAGTCGAAAAACAATAGGATGCCCGTGTAACTTGGTCTCCAACTCATGATTATGCATTCCAAACATCATAGTCAACCACCATAAATTATCCACCCTACAATAACCGCACAACTTGAATGTACACCCACATTTCCTCGAACTCGTGTCTTTGTGTTTTAACTTGTGGAGTTTTGGAACGTATGCTCCACTTCTCTCGCATGTCAAAATAACAAATTGTTTCCGATTACTACCCTTATTGTCGGACCTCGCAATCATAACACCGAAACCAAGTTTTCTAACTTCCATTCTAACATAATCAAGCATTTCTTGACGAGTATTGAAAGTTTTGACATTTGAAAATTGATTTCCATTATCAATCACAACATCAATCTTTTATCTACTTCTTTGACCACAATCAACTTATCGTCTATGCTCACTTTTCCAGAATCTGAACCTTTACAATAACTTTGACAATATTGTCCGGGTGCACCATACCTAAAATGTATAAAACAAATGAATTCTGTTAAAATAGGATTCTGTTTTTGCATCAGGGAATATTTTGCATGTACACTTGCGAATTATTTTTGGTGGACTTTGCAAGTGTACTTGCAAAGCGATGATGTTTTCGGCAACATTCAAACAACTACAATGCAGCAAATGTATATTGAAGGGATGAAAGTTTACATCAAATTATAGCTTCCAATGCTCACTTTTCTAGGATCACACACTTGAAACTTGATTTGGAGATGAAATTTATATTGTTTTTGGGTGATGTTTAGAGGGTTTTTTGTTAGGGGTTATGAAAATGTATGTAATAGTGTGCATAGGTGATTATGCAGCATTTTTGTATACAAATGAAAGTTTTGTAAGTGCATTTATGAAGCAAGTTTATTTTTTTCAAATTCAACGTTTAAAATAATAAAACGTACAAAATAAAGTGAATTCATAAGTGCACTTATGAATTCACCCAGAAAGGTAAATTCGTAAGTGCACTTACGAAGGATATTTTTGGTTTTTCAAGGGTGTGGGAGAAAATCACTAGGTGTGTGAAGAAAATCCCTTAATTATACTAGTTGATAGAATAATTGAATAAAATAAAAGTTAATAAATAGGGGTATAGTAGTAAAAATAATAATAATTGATGCATTTAAATTATAAATGGACAATTATTTTGAGACAAAGAAAAAGTGTAAATAAGACATTTATTATGAGACAAAGGGAGTACAACCTATGACTATGTATATACACCTAACTTATACAATAAATAAGCTAACAAACCCTAATTGGGCTTGTATTTATATTATACATCTTAGATTAGGTCTAATATCTCAACATAACCCCATAATCTAAGTTGCCGAACATACTCTAAAAAGAAGAATATGATTGGCTACTTTATAGCGGAAAAGATACCATACCTTTAGATCAATTCTATTCGTTAGATTAATTTGATAGTCTAAATCTTGCTTCTACTTACCATATATGCCATGTCTACTATGCGACCACTTATAAGTTGCTTTTACTCTTTTTCTCTAATAAAACTCTTTTCTTTATTTATCATATTTGACAAACAAAATAATGCATCCTCTAATAAAACTCTTATCTTTCATCGCTGACACATAATTTCACCTTGTTCACTATACCATTCAAATAGTAATGATTTTTCTCGTCGTCGCCTTTCAATTGCCAATTCTTCTTCTCAATTTCGTTTCTTAACTCGTTGTTGCCGCTTATTTCACTATTGCGAATCAACTCTCCGTTGCGATTCAACTCACCACTGCAATTCAACTCACCGCTGCAATCCAACTAGCCGTTACTTCCTCTCACCGTCTCCGCTTATCTCGCCTGTTATCGTTGCGGCTCATCTCGCCGTTGTTAGTAGGTTTATAATCATCCCGTCCATTTTAATAGTCACCCTCCTTCTATGGAACTGACTGAGTAAATCATTGAATTGAATCGTGAACATTCTTTTATTACAAAATCTTGAAACTGATTGTTTCTCATTCTAATTTTATGATTATCTAGTTTGCAGAGTTATTCACTAAAAATGGGAAGGTTTTTGCTTACTTGTATTCTAAAGTTGCATTTTTACTCTTGATAAAGAAGACAGTATTTGACAACAACAACTTCTGCACTAGTTGACATCGTTAAGCATTTTATGGTTCTCTACTTTGAGTTATGCACTGTTTGACAGGAAGGATGAAGGATGACAGCAACAATTTATGTACTAGTTGACAAGAATAATGATACCGAGTCCAAGATAATTTTGCAGATTTAGCTGCTTAGGATTATAAATTAAGGAAAAATTTGTACCAATTTTCTGCAGAGTTGAATGTAACAATTTTCTGCACTGGTGTAATAGAATTAAATATAATGAAAAAGAGATTTTGTACTTGTACACTTTTCTGCATCTATTTGTATCACTTTGTTGTGTCATCTTTGTAATCAGTAACAATATATGTAATATATGTATTATATAATGAAAGAAGAGTTGTTGGTAAAACATTTCCTTCATTACAATACCATTTTCATATTTGCAGTCCCATTTTTTTCCAAAATACTGAGTGCCAATATACAAAAAATAAATACAGAGACAATATTTGCAGTGCCATTTTGTAATCACAATATTTAGAATCCCATTTTGTAATCACATCACTGATATACAAAAATACCAGGAGTACATATACTGATACACAAAAAAATATTACTTAGTGATCTATTAACTTTAATTAATTAATGCTGCAACGTCTGCTACATTAAGAGGTGGGTACATTATAAAAAGTACTAATTAACATCATGATAAGTGTAAATGTAATGCTAATTCTTTTTCAAATAAGAATTATATTACCCTCAACAATGCCGTAAAATTAAGTCGATCATCTTGTGTTTATTGGAGCTCACTAAATTGACTCTCTTGTGTTTTTCGGAGCTCATTGACTCGAGGTGCCGAACATGATACTCCATCGACCATATGTCTTGTTAATTCTCTATCCTAAAATAATTATGTAATAGTAAATATTAGTAATAATACATATAAAATTATAACAAATAATTTATACATCAAATTACATACCTGAGAGGATTGACCATATGTTTGGCCTTTAGAAGGAGCCTTTTCTTATTGTAATAGGTTACTTCTCAACCCAACCTTTAATTCGCTTTTATGATTGTCCCTTTAAGTGATTTTGTTTCTTGAAGCCCTTTGGTTACGTAACATTAGAACTTGGAAATGTCGGATTGTCATTGTGTTTGACTTGAGAGCGACATTTAATTATTTGTTTAAGCATGAGATCAACGGCGTCATCAACAATCTTGAGGTCCTCCACTTCACACGATGTTGAAATCTTTATGAATTTAGAAACAACTTGTCTGAACATGTTTCCTAGATAATTTTGGATAAACTTCAACCTCTTTTTCCCTAGAATCTTGCATGACTCCATAGCGAGCTTGTCTTGTCCACTTCCTTAAAATGTACTATTGTGAAATGCTCTTAACATCATTTGCTTTAAGTAATTTTAATGCATGTGAACAAAGTATTCCAAACGTCTCAAATTTTCTACAACTACAATTTGAAGTGAGCATTCAAACTTTCACTGATTTGAGTAATTCGCATGCCAAGTGTTAATGTTTCTTTCATATAACATAAAACCCATTTCTTTTTTAGACCATAAACCGATTTGATCCAATTATTTTCATGAATATTATAATCATTGACCAGGTTGATCCAAGCTATTTCAAAATCTCCTTTAATGTCAATGTCATACATGCATTTTTTAAAAATATCTTAATAAGTAACTTCCTCCCTTCATGAAGTTTCCAAGGTGTTTAATTCGATTTTGCAATAAGTGTCAAGAGCATAAACCATGGTGAGTCTCAGGCATCACATCAGCAAATGCTCTGGCATTTGCCTAATCTTGGTCAATGAAGACAGTCTTTGGTTTTTTGTTGTTATGTGCTTGCAAGAATGTTTCAAACAACCACTTAAATGATTCAATTGTCTCGTCATACAATAAGGCTGCACTAAAAATGATCAAACCCCTATAGTGGTTGAATCCACAAAAGAGAGCAATAAGTCTATTTGCATGGTTAATACAATATGTAGTGTCCAAAGACGCAACATCACCAAAATACCTGTAATCCAAAATCATATTCGCGTCACACCAAAACACATTATTAATTTGTTCTTCTATATCCATTTGATATGCATGAAAGAAAGATGGATTCTCCAACAATGGAAATATTGTGAAAGACATCCAACATCATCGTACTTCATTCTTCTTTGCCTTTTTGCATTGATGTAATTTTTCACATCAACTCATGTAAATCCAACATTAGCTTTATGCCCTGCATGTGTACTCATTAGTTGAAATGTTGACTTCTGCCTTAATTTAGAGTCATCGGCCAAATAAATCTCATGCGCTTGTACTTCGATTATTTTTCTATGAGATTCAAGCATGTGTGTTGTCTCCAAAGTTTGTAAAGAGTGGTTATGTTCCTCTACAAATTCGTGGATGGACAACTTTCCATTATTACATCCAAGTGAAATTTTGACTTTGTAGTCAGTTCCAGTCTCGGCTCTAGGAATCTTAACAAGTGCATTTTTCTTTATTTTTTGTATCCCTTCCTTACAACAAACAAACCTACATGAGGATATAGTCTTGTCCTTATTCTTGTTTGCATATCGTTTTCTGACTTTGAAGCCAACACATGCACTATAAACAAGTCAAAATTGATAAGCATCTTCTATGTTATCAAATTCTAATCCAACAATTGGCTTCTAATCCATATTTGAAGATGTCATATTTCATCCAACTATGAAAATAAGAAATGAGTAAAAGAATTAAATCAATAAAATATATTAAGCAAAATAAATACTACTAACACCAATATTAGACATAACAAAGGATTGCAAAAAAATCTTTCATTTTGTCACTTAGATTTTGTGTAAAGAAAATTTCTTAAACATATAGTTTTAATAAATCTCCTTTTTTTCATTGATTTTATAGAACAACACATTAAATGTATATATAAGAACAAAATCCAACAAATTAAAGGTGAAAGAGAAGTAGGTGGCAGACTCAACAGAGGCGGTGACAGTTCAACGATGGTGGCGACGGCTCAACGACGGAGACCCATTCTACAGTAGCAAGGATATTCAAAGTTATGTTTGTACGCTTTTTTGTTAAAAAAAATGAAGTTGACATTTTTACTCTTTCTACTTCATTTTATTAAGTTTGTTTTTTAAAAAATAAAAGTAAATATTAGATGGATGTAAAATCATAAGATTGATCAAATGGATATAAATAAAGAAAAGTTACCATGCCTTTCCTGCTAAAAAGGAAGCAAATCCATCCCTCTAAAAATAGTCAAAATGAACTATTCTTAATTTCTTTCTCAAATTCAGGAATTATTCGATCTTAAATTCTTTGGTGAAAATGTCTACCAACTATGCTTGACTTGAGTAGTGTCTAACTTCAAGTTCACATCGATTTACCTTTTCTCTCAAGAAGTGAAATCTAGCTTTGATGTGCTTATTTCTTCCATGCAGAACTGGATTCTTCACCAAATTTGTGGTTGACTTGTTGTCAACTTGCAACACAAGAGGTTTCTTCACTTTGACATCAATTTTTTCAAGTACTGATCTAATCCAAATTACTTGACACATAAAATATGATTCTTCTATATATTCAGCTATACATGACGCTAATGCCATCAGATGTTGCTTTTTTGAGCACCATGAGATGGGGGTACCAAGTGCTTGAAAAAATATGCAGTCGTGCTTCTTCGATCCTCCTTATCTCCGCATCAATCAACATATGAAAAAAGTAATGGTTGTTTCTTTCCTTTTAGAATCTCATCGAAATAGAATTCTTTAGTTTATCGATTCTTTTAAGTATCTCAAAATTCTTCTTGCAACCTTCATGAACTAAATTTTGTATAACTATTTGCAAAAGTTTATTAAAATAATTTATAATATTATTTATGTTGATAAAATAATATTTGAATCAAACTATAGTAATATTTGTGAATTAATCTAATTGCAAAATATATTTAGGGTTGTATGATATATTTAACTCAAGAGAAATATATGATAGAAATGTAGGGAATTAAATTTCATGCAGTCATGTTTTCTCACCTCAGTCTATCTCTCTCTACATATCTTTTTTATTATTTTTTGGAATAAAATCATCCAAGGGTGAATACGAGATGTAAAACATATTCAATGGTGATTAGGCCTTTGACTGCAATGGCTCCGGCAATTTCCAGTTGTAGAGGATTATGGTCCGAAATATAGGATGCTAATACTTGTATTATTCAAAAAAAAGTTAGTGTGTTTTTACACTTATCAAATGGAGTATTTATTCTACCAGAAATAAAACTTTTTTTGAATCAACAGAAATTTTGATTAATTAAAAAAACAAATATACAAAAGCGATCACCATGATCCAACTCACAAAAATCAATCCCAACAAAAAAAACAGATACGAAATTAAAACATCAATCTTGCTAAGTGTTGATGTAATTTCATATTCGTCCACTCTCTATAAATATCATGTCTATAACTTTTTCCTCGATTTTCTGTGTATGTACAGCCCAACCAAAACAAATATGATTTCGATAGTTCCATATCTTGTATATACTCTTCCTAACTGCAATTTTCAGAATTTTATCTCGAGGCCCTTTACCTTTAGTGTTCTTGACAATCCAGTCAAATTCTTGATCCCAGCCACTTGCAGTATGAGGAATTTGAAGCCATTCAAGAAATTCAGCCAGAATTTTTTGGTTCCCACACATTCAAACAGCAGGTGGTTTTGCGTCTCTTCTTCTACACAAAAGACGCATTAAGAGTTTTCAACCACACCATACCGATACAATCTAGCCTTAGTTTCCAGCCTCGCATTACACGCCATCCAAAGCGTAACTTTTTCCCTTTGTCTAGCCAGATTCCCGTAAAACAAAGTCTTCCACGAAACATGTTGCACATTATTCTGCAGCTCCTGGTACATTTTGGCCTTATGGAATTTGTTTTGCTGCATTATATCCTTCCAGGTATGGCTCTGTGCAATTTTATCTCTCTGAGTCAACACAGTTTTCAATATCTAGGATGCATTTGTCGTCACATTAGCCTCAATAACATCTTGTTGCTTGAAATAGTACGAATACAACCATCTTTCCCACAAGCTGTCCGTTTTTCTACTAAGATTCCACAAAAGCTTTAACAACGTTGTTTGGTTCCACGTCTCAAGGTCAAGCAGGTTCAAACCAACAAAATGTTTCGGTTTGTAAACCTTTTCCAAGCAACAGGGGCTTTGCGACTATTCCCACTAGTACCAGTCCACATGAACACTCGACAAATTGAGTTAATCTTATGAATTACATACTTAGGGAAAGAAAGGCATTGCATCTAATAATGAGTTATCGCAAACGTCGCGCTCTTGAGAAGAAATAACCTGCCTGCATAAGTAAGAAGCCGCGAACTCCAACGAGTAATCTTGTGAACAATCTTTTCAATGAGGCTATCATAGTCATGGCTGCTCAATCTCTTGTTGTACATTGGCACACCAAGGTAACAGAAAGGAAGGGCTCCCTCTGCATATCCCAGAAACTGAATAATATCTTCCTTCACCTGTTGCTCCATTCCACCACAGAACATAAAAACACTTTGCAGGATGAACTCAAAGGCATGTGGAGTTCGAAAACACCGTAAACGCATTCATCATGAGTTTTACAGATTCAAGATTACCCCTTGAAAACATCAGGAAAATCGTCCGTGAAGCACATGTTTGTGATGTTATGTTTTTTGCACTTTGAATAAAAGTTAAAGTTTGGGTTATCTTTCACACTAACGTAAGAATTGATATTACTATTTTATCTTGACAAATTAAACATCATCGATAATTTAACATTACTGTTTAAGATAAATATTTTTAAATAATAATAATGTATAATCTTTTTAATTATTATAACTAGGGGTGGACAAACGGTCGGATAGGATTGGATTCGGGCCCAAAAGTTCAATCCATCCCAAACTTCGGATGTAAAACAATAGTCCAATTTCGACCATTCAAAAATCAGTTTGACCGGGTTACGGTTTGTCGGGTTACCGGTTTGTACGGATTACATGATTGTCAAATAATTGTATTCTATGACCAAAATTAAATAAAAAATACATATATAAAAAATGATATAGCAGAAAAAATCAGAAATTATAACACAATTACCTTATACATAATCTTAATAATCTTCATATTATATCAAAATAATACATTCAATTTTGGACATAAAGTCTATAAGGTAGTTTTTGTTGATGCCAACATTAAAAGAAAGCTTAAAATACACTTTGAATACTTAAATTACATTCATCCTTCATATATAAATTAACATTAAAAGTCAACATGATGACACAACCAACACTAATTATAATTTTTGTTCACCATCACATTTCCAGCACTTAAACACCCACTGTAAGCTGCAAGAGAAGAGAAGAGAAGTGTTCCACTGTAAGCTACAAGAGAAGAGAAGTGTTATTTTAGAAATAATATATTTCAAAGCTTTTGCTTCTAAACAAAATTATGCATGACCAAAGCAAGAACTAAATGTGTTTATCAGATCATATGCCATGTAAAAAGAATCAGGAGATAACAAAACTGGATAGATTGATAACGTTTGGAATGTCAATGAAACTGTATCACAGTACTGCATTGGTGTATAAGTAATTTAAACGGGTCATTGATCACATTAAATATTGACAGCTAATGATCATACTAGTATTTCCTTTTCAACGTCAAACTGCATAGGTAAGAATCAATCATTTAATAACATTCTCAACAAACAATAAAACATTGAATCTCATGCCTCAGTTCTGCACAAGTTACCAACCGCTACTAAAATTGAGTCAAAACCAGTCCTACCAAGTCAATTCAATAAGATTAATAACCACTGTTTCGTGTTCGTTGAAGCTACCAACCGCTACTAAAATGGAGTCAAAATCAGTCCTAACTAGTCAATTAAATAGTACTAATAGAAACTCATGCTTCAGATTAGTTTAAGTTACCAATGCATACGAAATTAGAATCGAAACCAATTTCTACCATACCAAATCGAACAGTTATCCACAGAATTCCACGAAGGTAAAAGTTTGAGCCTCACCTGCATAGCTATATGTCAGTATGTGCAAAGATGTTATCCTCTTCTCGTTTAGAATGTCCACCGCCCGAAAAGTAGATCACAATGAATTTTATCAATCAACGGGGAGCAAAAAAAACAATTTAGTCACCTAGATAATAAAAGTTTATTCATGAGTATTGCTCCATGCTCATTATACTATCATTTATCAATGATAAACACAAACACTGGGAAATATTTGATGGAATACCATGAAATACCAAAAGCACACAAGATTAACAGATCTAATGTATCTATTACATGGAATGGTCTATTACATGTCTAATACATGTCTAATGTATCTATTACATGGTCTCATCATGGATCCTAAACAGACACCAAAATCAATTTGAATAAAGAAATACAAAGACACACTTTATATCCTGTTAGCAAATTACCAAATGCTCAAAAAAACTTTTCTAGGTAATTACTCAAAAAAATAAATTAGAAAAGTGAATTATCATTAAGGTCTATATGTTCGAGTACAATACACCTTTGTTTACCTGATAGATGCAGAAACCATATCCTTTAGAGTCCCTTGCCTCCACCAATTGTACTGGGAAGTGGTAACATTCCGGATAGGTCGAACATAAGCTATACTCCAACATTATGTAAAATTGTAAAAATGCACACCGCCATCAAAGTACATGGTTAACTTACCTGCAGAAAGTCCAACGGTGATAAGTTGAGGTTTGCACTAGGCTGGCAAGGACCTAGAACTGCAGCTAACAAAGGGTTATAGTCAGTTGGTCTGCGAACCCTCACAGAAACACCCTGAGATTAGAAATCAGAAGAAAATCGAACAAAAGGCAGAAATAGAATAAAATGATAAACTTTTAATCTACCTTTTCTTCTCTTCTTCTTTCCTTTGTTTTTCAATTGCGCTTTTCGCTTCATCGATCCAATTGCGTCAGATCGTTCACGAGGAGATCGACTTCTACGACGCCAAGAGATCTAGCTTTGCAAGTCGGTCATTTCTTTACGCAACTCAGAAATTTCAACCTGTATTTATTGAACAGAAAAGTTATGTACTGCTATAAAATTAACCAAGTTATTCAAGTGACCCAAAATGAATAAAGAGTTACCAAAATTAACTTGTATCATTTTCAAATGGATCCAGGTCGGGAATTGATGTACGAGATCGATATAGGTCGGTTGTCGCTCGACTTCAAAAGTCGAGTCATTCACGACTCCAAAAAGTGGCTGCACATAACAATATAAAAAATATTCAGGTTATGGCTTAGAAAATAGTTTGTATATAACTTTTAATTTTTTCATACCTAAAAGATAATTAAATCGGGCCACCGCCTGGAGCAATGCCCAACAACACAAGCAACTTGAAATTCTACAACCATATAAGAAAATTGTAATGAGATGATGCTTAACTTTATCAAATAATTTTTAAAAGGAAAAAATGATTAACTATGTACCGAAACTATTGAATCGGTTATGTCATATTCTTCAAGTAAATCAAGGACTTTTGGATTGTTCTCGTCCAAGGCATCAACCAATTTTGAGAACAAATAAGTGCCTCAACCATTGCTGGACTCAAAGAGCTCCTATACATGTCTAAAATCCTTCCACCCGCTAAAAGCACTTTCGGATGCTACACTTGAAACAGTGTTGCCAAAACATCCCTAACCAAAGTAGCTAATATAGGATAACGAGTTGAATTCTCCTTCCACCATTTAAGAATGTTAAAATTCTCATCCTCAACCAAACATGGATCACCTAAGTACTTCTCTAGTTCATTTTTATTATCAACAATGACTTTATCCTTTAAGTGTTGTTTAAATGCATCAGCCCTTGTAAAAAGTGTAGGTTTTCTAGCTTGGGTACTTGTTTCTCCAAGATAAGTGCTCTCGGATGGTGCATCTAAGAGGGCAGCCTCAACATTCTTACTGTGCTCAGATTTATACCAATTGTATAGTGTAAATAGACTTTTCTTGACACACTCAATACTTTTCTTAGCAATTGGACTACCAACCCCATGCATGTCATTGAAAGACCACTCAACAAAACCGAACTTAAACCTAGGGTCAAATATCACTCCAAAAAATAGGAAATGATTCACTTTTTCAACATCCCCCCAATATTTATCAAATTTGGTCTTCATATTTGAAACCATTGGAGCCACATAGGTATTCATGTTCAAGGAAGCTTCTTGAAGCTTATGCAAAATTTCAGTCAAGAAGGGAAAGGCAGAATGTAACGACACTTCTTGCGAAGATGAAAACAATTTGGTTGCATCATAGAATGTTTTCAAAAAAATCACAAAAGCCCTACATTTTTCCCAATCAATAGAACAAGGTGGACCCGAGAGGTTAAAAAATTCCATGTACCCAGGATCCTCATCCTCTAACTTCTCAAATGCTGCCTGAAACTTCTCAGCAGCATCCAACATCAAATATGTGGAATTCCATCGTGTGGAAACATCAAGGCCAAGTTTTCTTTTACATGTTATCCCTACTGTTCGCGTTAAAAGGTGACGCGCCTGAGGATGCGAACGTGAGTTCGGATCTTCTGGTACGCAACGATTTAAATCTTTTGATTTGTTTATAAAGATGCCGCGAGCATCAAGCTTTATTATTTTCAACACAAGAAAGATGATTTAATGATTATGAAAAGGGAAAGTGAAATACCCTCAATTGATATTGGTATGCGAACGACTAGCGCAAACTAGACATAACGCATCGGGAGATTCCGAGTAAGGGATTGGTATATAAAGGAATAGATGGAGCACCCTAAATATATGTAGTTATCTACGCCTTTATATATGAATATATTTGATATGTTGTGTGTTTTTAATTGCTATTTCTATGATTGGGAAAGTTTCTCCTTTGGATTTTAAGAAACAGAGATTATGTGGGATTCTAGGTTTTGTTATTATTGTGCTCGCAAAGATCCGTGGATCTTCTCATACATATCCCCAGTGGGAATCGAGCATTTGTAGCTGGATCTGTGGTTCTATGGTTTGTTTGGTCCGAGGGAGATAGAAATTTGCTCGGCAAGGATGAGACCTTGTGCCTATTCTCAAAAGGATGTTGAGAAAGTTAGAGCAATCGTAGTTCCCACTTATGCTAGTGGAAAGCAACGGATGTTAGTAAGAGATGACAAATGTCATCTTAATGAAAAATGTATCTAATCTATTTCATCACATACATTTTTGAAAAGTTTGATTGATTAAAATCTTTCATCGTAAGTATTAGGTGTTTTGCATGAGTGTACAAGCGTTACCACTTACATGTTTAAGAAAGATGTTTGAAAAAAGATGATTGAATCTTTTAACTGTAAGTATTGGGTGTTTTGCTTGAGTATACAAGCGTTACCACTTACAATTAAGAGATGTTTTTGTTTGAAAATAGTTTGAAAAGAGTTTGAAAAATATTTTGACTGTATGTGATGTGATAGATTAGATACTTCTTCCATAGAGATGATAGATGTCTAAATCTCAAGGAGAAATTGATTGGATTAAAGGGATGCTTTTAAGAAGCCCGTGGGTCCTTGTATTGTTAGCCCAAGAGGAGGCATTCCGAGGGTCATCGAGGGTCCTTGTATGAAGCTCAAGAGGAAGCTATAGGGTATGGCTGGTTTTGGCTTGAAAGGGATTTCACCGAGAAATCATCCTTTTCTGAATAAGAGCAATTTCACCGGGAAATTTTACTCATTGGGGAATTGGAAAGTGATTTCACCGGGAAACCATCCTTTCAGGTGTTCTATCTTAGCGCGGGTGATTATTTGTATTGGAAGCCCAATAGGAGGTCATTAAGAGATTTCCTCTTTCATTGTATGATGCCCAAGAGAAGGCTAAACTCAATGAGGAGTTCTTTTGAACGAAGCCCAAGAGGAGGTCGACTCAACAGGAGTGTTGTCTTATACGAAGCCTAAGCGGAGGCTAACTCGTGGAGAGTTTCTTTGTACAAAGCCCAAGAGAAGGCTAATCCATGCTGGGGATAAGTTATCTTGTATGAAGCCCAAGCGGAGGCTAACTCATGCTGATGATGAATTGTCTTGTATGAAGCCCAAGCGGAGGCTATACTGTGGGGAACCTATTGATTAGTCTAATTGTTATGTTATTATTAGACAGTTTTATAAACAGGTGTGTGTGTGTGACATGTATTCACAGGAGTTTATGAAGGAAATATAAACAATGCATGATGTTTATTTACAGCAGTTTATGAAATATAAACAAGTGTTTGTGAAACGAACGTTTAAAACGAGCGTAACTTGATTATTCACAAGTTTGAATTGTGTACAAGGAAATGAATATGTACACGAACGATTTTTTTATGTACAGAGAAAGATGGATGTACATAGGAGGGTTGGGACTTACACCGTAAGGGTGGCCCATTGATTTGAAAGCGCCATTGTGGAATAATGCTCCTTTCAATACCAATGGTATTCATGTAAAATGTGCTGATGAAATGAAATGATTGATCAAAGTTTATCTGTAAAAGGTATTTTCAAAAGAAAGAGTATCTGTATTATGTACAGATAAAAGGTTTTGAAAAATAAGTATCTGTGTTATGTACAGATAAAAAGTTTGTTTTTGAAATATCTGTGTTATGTACAGATGAAAGTTTGTTAAAAAAATGTTTGACAAAAGTTTGATATGTACAAGGAAATATTATGTACATAAAAGAATGTTATGAGACTTACACCTTGATGGAGGCCCATTGGTCGGAAAGAAACTATACTCAGGAGAAACCTTCCTTTAGAACCAATGGATTCAGCGTATAGACAAACGAATGAAAACAAACGAAAGAAGTTTGTTTATGTTTGAATATTAACAATGATAATTTGAGTATGTACAAGTAAAACTAAATATGTACATAAAGGGTTGGGACTTACACCATAAGGGAGGCCCATGATCGATCGAGAAATTCGAGAAAGAACGAACTTGTTTTATCGTTTTGAATTGGATCGACTATGGTAAAAAAATGCAAGTTTGATGAAAAAAGTTTTTGAAGAATGATTTGAAAATGTTTTTGAAAATGTTTTAAAATGTTAAGTTCATTTATGAGAAGTTTTGAAAAAAATCGGAAGTCGAAAACCTGAAAAATTCACCTTTTAAGGAGGTTTGAAAAAGTGTTCAGAACATCGTTTTCGGCTCGATTAAAATTTAATCGATGAAAGTTTTTTGGATTTTTGACATAATCATAAAATATATATATTAAATGACAAGTGTACAAAAATCATCTCAAAATGAGAAGTTTTGATTGGTTAAAAAAATTGTTGAAGTTTGATAAAGAAACATGAAAATATTGAAGTTTTGTGAAAAAGATGAAAAATGGTCTTTGGTTTTGAACCCATGACCTTTGAGTGGACGCGTGGCAAAAAGAACTAAGAGCAAGCTGGGACCACGAGCCAACGTTTGAATGTGTTAGTGGAAAATGACACGCGAGACAAAGGATTGGAGAGTTTGAATGAAAATGGAAAGTTTGAAAAAATTGGTCCTCGCAAGGCTCGAACCGGGACATGATGGCGTGGCAAGGCAAGAGAGTTTTAAGAGTGAGCTGGCAACCATCAAGCGGTGATACATCCGTTAATTTAAATGAAACTAGAAATATATATTATAAATCTAGCTTTTAAATTTGGAATTCAAAACTTCATCTTCTTCCTCCTTCAGAATCAGAAAAAAAACATGGCTATGGAAATTCGAATTTCTTCAAATCTTGATCAATTTTAAAAGTGTAAAATGCTATTTCATCTAGATTTTCGCCACGATTATGAATATGTGTTTTGTTGTTATTATTAATCAAAGATTATCACGAATTTTATCAATCCCCATTTGAACCCTAACTGCAAAAGTTGTTAATTCTCTAAACACAGTTGATTTTAGTTCAAATTAAGGACCCAGATAGCTTTAGTGATTGAATATCTACATTTTCCTTTTCAATTTTAAAGCTAAGAGTGCATGAATGGAAGAATCAAAGTTTGAAAAACTTACCTCTTAGTATGAAAAACCAGTTCGAGCTAAGCCACTTCCAGGTGCAAAGTAACGATTGATTTAGCTTCCTTGAACCTCCCTGAGTGTGTTTCAATCCTTAGTTTGTTCTGAAACCTTTTGAATTACTCCAACCAAGTCAACTTGCAGGTGGCTGGTTTTTGAATGGAGGATGATGATAATGATGTTACAGAACTTGTTTAAGGGCTTGTATCATCTCTATGGGATGTATGGAAAGTGTTTGAATGATAAAAACTGAAAACGCACGAGTGGATTTCAAGTTTGCATGTTAAGGCACAATACTTGCACAAATGGAGTTTTTATGAGAAATATGTTTCTTATCTTGTTTCTTTATGGTTTTAAGTTTTAAACAAGTTCTATTTGATGTTTATAACATGTTTGAACCCTCAATTCTCTCAAATTTTGCAAGGTTTGAGAAATGCAAAAATTCCTCACTTTGAACTATAAAACTTGAAACTTAAGAAAGAAAGAGTGAAAGCTTGATTTGGATTGCTTTGGGGTAATTTGAACTTGAATTGGTGAGCTATTTATAGGCAAGAGAATTCTGAAATGTTAGGCAACAAGTACAAGCCATTTGGTGAATCAAAGCTTGCTTAAGGGGCAAGATTGTCCTTTGGCTTTTGAAAAGGAAGGTTCCTTTTTTTACCATGTGCAAAATTATTCAACTTGATCCAATCTCTCAATTATCACTTCTCACTGATGTTTATCAGTTTGATGAGTCATTTTGGCAAGGTGGCAAGTGGTTTAAATGAGAAAATCACAAAATGACCTATAATTGAAGTTTTGAACTTTGAAAAATCCAGTTTCATGGAGCCTTTTGTTTCAATTTCAAAGACATAGCTAGCCTCCATGGATTTTGGAGTTCTTGGACATTTTGGAAAGATTTTTCCATGATCTACAACTTTCATGTTTTGAGTTTTTTCAAATTCCAATTGGAACTAGGTGAAAAATGGCTTGAAGTTTGAAAATGTGAAATTTCAACACTTAGAAATTTTTCTAAGTTATAGAAATTTTGACTTTTGTTGACTTTTCCAAATTCTTTGATTTTTATGATCATGATGGATCATTTGAAGTATTTTGATGATGGAAAAGTTTTGTTTTGAAAATTTGACCAAAAGTCAAAGTTTGACTTTTCTGATGAAATTTCATCGACGCTTCGAAATTGACGATGAATTCGTGAACCTCTGTGATGTTTTGAATCCGAAATTAGGTCAAGATGTTGTATCTAAGATATAATGACCAATCTCATCCAAAAAGTCAATTACGCTCAAAAATCGAGAATGCCTATGCTCGACCAAAACCCTAATTGGTCGATCCTCGATTGATCTATGAGAAAAATGGATATCTGAGGATTGAAGGCTGATGATTTGATCAAGATAGATCAAATGGAGTGAGAAAATCTCAAACCCTAATTGGTTAGCTCTTGAATCGATGAAAATCGATGAAACCCTAATTTTGACCGTGAATGCTATACCCGACACGTCGTTCGAATCGTTAGTCAGGCAACAATGCAAATGTAAGGTGGTATATTAGGTCAAAATTTGGGGTATGACACCTACAATTTCAACACACTCCTTAAACTTTAAAGCTCTTTGTGGTGAGGACCTCACAAACCTAACAGTTTCGCGAACACTTTCAATAGCCAATTCATGATCTTTTTGCCCATCTCTCACTACTAAGTTTAAGATATGGGCAGCACACCTCATATGAAAAAAACTCCCATCACCAACTAAAGCATTCTTGCTTTTAAGTCTTTTTCCCAAATAAGAAACAGCCACATCATTACATGTTGCATTATCAAGGGTAATTGTTGACACTTTTCTAAGCCCCCATTCCTTCAAAACATCCTCCACTTTCTTACCAATGGTGTCACCCTTGTGATTTGGAACTAAACTAAAACTGATAATCTTTTTATGATAGTTCCATTCATTGTCAATGAAGTGCGCATTTATGGCCATGTAACTAAGATTTTGAATTGAAGTCCAACAATCAGTGGTTAGTGCAACCCTAGGACAATCAGATTTAAAGAAGGCTTTAAGTTTCAACTTTTCGGCTAGGTAAAGTTGAAAACAAGCCCTAGCAACATCCTCCTCAAGGGATGGTCATTTGTGGTTGTAGTTGTTTGCATAGTCTCTTAAAACCCTCACCCTCTACTCTAAAGGAATGCTCATCAAGAAGTACAAATGAAGTAATAGCCTTCCTACATGCTTGAGCATTGAACCTTTGGCTTGTTGAACCTAAAACACCACCCTCACCACTTACAAGGTTTCTTTGAGTCGATCTTTCAAGAAAAGGTTAGGGTTTTTGTGACACACTTTTGAGTGAGCTAGCATGTTAGATGTTCCATGTGTTTTAGGGTCGCATCGATATCTTTTGTGACAATGTTTACACGCAGCTATTAGTTCAGATTCATCCGGCAAAATGTTAAAGTTTAACCAAACGATGGAAGTTTTCCTAGATCCACTAGCATTAACTAGTCTTTTTTTCCTAGAAGGGGGGAGGGGAGGAGGTGCGGTCTCTACTGCTTGTGTAGGTTCAACATGGGGAACAGGATGTTCCATCACTGAAAATATTTTGCAAAAGAAAAGATCATTAAACATCAACCAATATTACTCAACATACACTAAAAAACCACCAGTACTACACAGTATTGCAGGTCTGTGAATTGGACTTGATATTCAACTTCCATAAGGTCTGTCCAACTATGACGATTTATGTCCAAAATTTAAATTAATGGCTACTTATTTTCCTATAACTCTTAGTAATGTTCCTTCTGACCTGTTCTTACAAACAATTTTTTAAGATAACTTAAAGCTACTAATTTATAACAATGAACCTGCTGAGGTTTCAACAAAATTATAGCATAAAATTTTTTCATGATTTTTCTACACATCAGCAATACCCAAATTATAGCAACAAAGTTATAGCAACAAAATTATAACAAAGAACACGCAGCATATCAGAAAATTTCGGCAATACACAAGTTTTATCTATACAAACAAACATACCTATATCAACACTTCCAACTCCTTGTAAACTAGGACTTCCAACTCCTTGCAAGCTCCTTTCTCCAACTCCTTGCAAATACCCATGTCCAGCTCCTTGCAAGCTCTCATGTCCAGCACCGTGCATACTCCATTCTCCATGTTCCATCTTACAATAAAACAAAACATAACAAAATTAACATAGCAAACAAGATTAGTCTATGTTCGTGGTGGACATTCATGATCAGAATTGAGAAAAGCAGATATTGACAGAAAGATAATGATGACAACGAAAGAGAGAAAATGAGATGGAGAATGAAGAGGAATTACATCGCTGATGGATTTCTTGATGGATTTCGTGATGGATTTCTTGAAACCCTAGCGCCGCAGAGAGTTTGGAATTGGAACGGTGAAAAGTGAATGAAACCCTAGTCTAACAAACGTTTTGGGCCGGGTAAATGACAGCAATCCTCCACTCCACGTATTCTGTTGGCAAGAAGTAGTAACAATAACACTAGGCAAAGCTTCACTCCACGTATTCTGTTCAATCTTCAAAGCTTCGGTCGGATTTGGGCTACCGTGGTTTTGTTATACCGATCCGAAACCAACTGAAATACACCGGCAATACCCATTTTTACTAAACCGGGTAAACCGACTAACCCACACGGTTCAACCCGTTTGCCTACGGGTCAGTTGGGTCGGACGGTTTGGACCGGTTACTGAAATTTTGTCCACCCCTAATTATAACACTTCAAATATCTATCACGATTTTTCATTGAAGTCTTGTTAAGGAGAATCTTATGGGATCATAAATTTTCTCATTAAAAATTTTATTAGAAAAATCCATTGGGGTAAAAACCTTAATTAGGGAAAGAGTACAACAATATGCTTCTCCTCAACGGAATACATTTAATTCTTCTTTAAAAATTTTGAATGTGTCACATTCTTATATTTTCTACACGTTTCTTGAAAACTGATGTAGAAAGTGCCTTTGTAAAGAGATCTGCCACATTATTACTTGAACGAATATGCATGAAGTCACTATAAACATATAAAGTGAAAACACACAATGGTTGTCAATTGAAATTTTTGGAAGGGAATATTCATGAAATATATCATATTATTTGGGACATAAACAACATTGCAAAAGTAAAAGGCTTAATTTCAAGGAGAAAATAGAACTAAATTACCTCGTAGATGAGTAGAACAGAGGATGTACTAGCATAGTATAAAACTTTCAAATGAAAAATTTGAGCAAATGCATAAAGAGTGCATTCAATAAATTTATTTAGGAAACACATGAGATATCAAGAATCCCCAATTCCCTTCGAATGTTGAAAAATGGATCGATTGCAAGAGGTTTCATAAATATATCTGCAAGTTGATTTTTATTATCAACATGCTCAAATACAACATTCCTGTTTTCAACATGGTAACGTAGGAAGTGGTGACATATCTTAATATGCTTAGTGCAAGAAGATAACACCATGAAATTCTGGTGACGGCAGACTCAGGATGTTATGACATCTGATCCGATATTATAAAACAGACAAGGTAGAATATACAATTAACAATGCAGGAAACAAAAGAACACACAGAATTGTTCACCCAGTTCGGTTCTAACCAACCTACATCTAGGGGCATACCAAGTCAGGAATGAAGTTCACTATCAGCACTATTAATTCAGACTAAACCTTCCATGTTTACACTCCCACTTAATCAAACTACTCAATGACCCTTCTACCTAAGCTACCTCACTTAGATATGAGAACCCCTGCTCACTTCTAATCACCGCGATGATGTCTAGCATTCACTATCATCCCAGCCACTACATCAACAACTTGGCTCCTATAAACCTAAATTTTTTGGAGATACCTCACTCCAAACACAAAATAGTCAAACTAGTGACTCAAACAAACTTGGAATTACTTCAGAGCTTCTTCCAAGGACACAACTGCACTCATTTCTTCATAGCTTCTAAGTGAGTAAAATAATCCTCTTTCCTACAGGCTTCGAGGTACAAATCAGTGACCATACCACAATTCTGATGGTTCACCTACAAACCAACTCTCCTAGAGAGTTGTTACAGACTCAACCCTAAAAACTACATCATTACTAAATTCGGCTGATACCAAACTTAGGTTACAAATCTTCTATATATAACCTATTACTCAACTAGATTTGGGCCTTCAAATAACAGCTTGAAGCTGTAACAAATTGCAGAAAATAAACAAGCAAATAACTTCTGCTACGATCAAGGTCTTCGCTGATTTTTCTCCTTAGCTCTTGGACCTCCACAAATGCCTTCAAGATCACACCACATATGATGCATAATATTCCCAGAATATTCTGCATAATTTAAAATAGAACTGTAACAAACTTTGACAGTTCAGTAGCGTGATGTCTGATGTCGTCACATCTTCTTTGACATGTTGTTCTAGATGTTGAAACATTTCAACACAACATGTTTCTTCATTAAATAGAACTTCAACTTGCTTTCTTCTTACAAGTTATAAATCTTATTTAATCTATTGTTGTTGTATTAGTTTTACCAAACATAAAGCCAATCTCAAAATTTAGAGAATCAACACGCCAAATTTTTTTATTAGGCTAATTGCACTAGTTTTCTTGCACATGATAGGAATACATGAAAGTTTAATATCAAAGTCAAGTAGTTATTGTTTGAGTCACAAAATTTGAGCACAACAACTACCGAATATGACGTATTATGCCTTAACTATTGATAAGATAACCAAAAGTTATGACTTTCTATACCAACTTAACTAAGGATTTTGATAACATGTGGCAAGTTTCACTAGTACTTTTTCTATCCGGCTTGCAACTGGAAAAGTTAGAATAAGAATAACCAACCAAACTACAATCACTTTCTTTGGAATATTAAAGCCCATATTTAGATGTACCATAAAGGTATCTAAGGATGCATTTGACATCTTTTAGATGAGATTCCTTAGGAGCCGATTGATATTGGGTTCGCATATAAACACTAAACATAATATCCGACATAGATATGGTAAGATATAGAAGAGATCCAATCATATATCTAAATTTCTTGACATCCTCATCCTTACCATATACATATTTATCCAAGTTAGTGTTTGTTATCATTGGAGTGTCAATTAAGTTTGCCACATCCATACTGAATCATTTTAGCAATTCGTGACAATACTTTGTTTGACACACGAACTTTCCTTAATTGAGTTGCTTGATTTGAAGCTCGAGAAATTAATTCAACTCCCTCATTAGACTCATATTAAATTCCCCCTGCATTATCTTAGAAAACTCCTTGACCAATTGCATGTTAGTAGAGAGAAATATAATATCATCAACATAAATTTGAACTAGAAGTATGGGCTTGCCTTGATGTTTAATGAAACTTAACATGCTTGTGCACACATAAGTGATCATAAAGAATAAGCAAAAAGAATACATGATAATATAGTATGATGAGGTCATTATAAGCGTATAAATTGAGAACGCACCATGTTTATCAATTGATATATTTGGAAATGAACACTCATAACATATATCATATACTAAGTATATCATGTACCATTGAAATATAAACAGGTAAAAGAAAGTACTTATTTACAAAGTGAAAATTGAAACAATATTACCTCACTGTATACATGACACATGATGCACTAGTAGTATACAAGGTACTCTCAAACGAAAGTTGAAACAAATGCAAACAAATCCAAAAGATCTTTTGACATCCACGTTCTAACCACTTTTCTCTTTGTTAAAGTACCTGATAGTATAATTTGTAATGCATCCAAGAAAGTTATTTACTAGATGATCGTCAATTTTGGTTGGAATTTTATCCCTATCCTTTTCATGAATGTTATCTTGATCCTCTTCAATTTTCACTATCTTAGGTTTATCAATCCCTTATTCGCTGTCCTTGAGTATGTATTTTGAAGATATACATGTGTACATACATAGAATCCATTACCCGAGGTATGTCTACACTCCTACTATATAGACCAGATATTGGGCCGATGACTAAGCCGGTAGAAGGCGTGGGGGCTCCCATTGGGCCGATGACTGAGTCGGTCGAAAGCAAGAGGGTACCCACTGGGCTGACACCCCGGCACCAGGAGGTTTCATCCAGCCTGACTCCAGGAGGTTACGACCCAATCGGCATATTAAAGACGTAACTGCCTCATTAATCCTGACGGAGCATGTTACATTGTTCATGATAATTAGTGACGACGGAGGTTACGAATAGTAATGGCTTTTCAGTTATGATTGATGAAGAGGCATGGCAGTTACAGGAAGCAGTTAATAAGGTCTTTTGCACCTCTATAAATAGGGCTCCCGACTAAGGGATAAGCAAGACATATAGCTTAGATACATGCTTTGTTACTTAGGTAACATCGCTCAAACGAATTCATGCAACTTGTCAAGGCATCAGAAACTTCTCACTCCGGACGACCTTATAGTCGGCTCGGGGGCTGAGCTGCTTGATAAAATATAGAAGTAAACTAAATCATTTTTGCTCAAAATGAGCTAATACCCCTCATATAAAGTCTTTATGGATTTTTCAATAGCCACTCGACTGGGGGGCTGATATACAGGCATAATCTTGTTTTTTCACATATCAAATGCATACAAAATGCATAAATTAAAAAGTTGAGTAGAAACGATAGCAAAGCGCAAATAGTTAAAAACCCAAAGGGGAAATTGTCAGAAAGTTATGCAAAATGCACCCACCAAAAGGGTGACTGACTTAAAACAAATTCAAAGAAATGTAAGACAAAGCTAGGGGTTTTGAGATGAGAGGTATCCACGGTGATTGGTTCTTCATCCATCGCCTCCTCATCATTGTCATCATCTTCCACTAGCTTCTCGTCCACTATGACTTTGAAGAAGTCGACTTGATTGAGGTCGAGCTCGGGGTACAGACAGGAAACTTGGTCTTTGGCCCGGTCTAAAGCCATGTCCCTGACATAGAGAATATCCAGTCGTGATTTCTCCAAAGCCTCCTTCAATTTGGAGCATAATTTCTCTGATATCTGTAGGATGGCTGCTAGCTCGGCGGCAGAAGTTTTAATTGTAGAGAGTTCTTTCTCCAGAGCTTTTGCTTTCTCAACACTTTCATGCGCTTTGACCTTCAAGTGAGAATTTGTTTCATTAAGAGACTTATCATTGTCGGATAGCCTCTGGATCTCTTTTTCTAGCTCGGATTGTTTCTTGTCTGCGGCGTCCCCAGATTCAAATAGGCCCCGGGCCAGAACAGCACGCCTCATCAAATATGAGCTGTGATATTAGGTAATTTTCTAAGGCCCGAGGTTTTTTACCTTGTTCACATCCTCTGTGGCGTTGAGATGGTCATATAAGAATTTCATGCCATCAAAGTCAGTAGACCAGAATTTGTTTTCATCGGAGGGACGGGTCGAACCATCATCGACTTCTCTCATCAAGGTAGAAACTTCCCAATCGACTTGATTGATCTCATTGGTCATCATAGTTTTATGTTTTTTGGGGGATTCTCATCGGACCCCACTCCCACATCTAAAGGACGTTTGACTAGTGAGCTTGTGATAACCACAGTCTCCAACGCGCTCCCTTTAGGTCCCGCAATTTTCTTCTTTTTTGGTATCCAGATCTCTAGGCCGGCCAAGTTAGATTTGGCCTCTGAAGGGGCACCAGAACTCACCCGGGCAGCACGAGTTGCAGCCATCAACTTCTTTTGTTCTTTCACAGATAGATCAGTCATTTTATCTACATAAAAGAGATAAAGGAGAAAAAGGTTAGTCAAGAAAACGAAAGTCTTGGTACAGATGAAAAACACAGAAACCTTACCTAAAAAAGTTGGGATTTCATCATAGGGTAAGGTCAGCAATTCTTTAACCTTGATCGGCCGAAACGAATCTAACACTTCAAGGGATTGGGTTTCGGTGTCGCTTAGTGTGTTGTAATCAAAGCCAGAAATAGGGAGCGGATTGCTCGTCCGATATAAAGGAGATTTGGGGTTCCCGTCAGCATCATAAATGACTTGTGGACACCGATGACCACATCTAACTCGTTGAAGGCGTTCTTTATAGCCTTTGTAATTTGAGGTGAAGGATTGAAGAAAGCTTCTCTTTGGAATGACACATAGGGATACCCAACTTTTGGAGTCTGTGTTCTTCACTTCAAAGTAGGAGATGAACAAACCTATAGTCGGATTATACTCAAAGCTCTACAGATTATCTCAAAGGACCTTATAAAGTCCCAGCTATTTGGGTGAAGTTGGGAAGGGGCCACATTCACTGTTTGGAGTATGTTAGATTCAAAATCAGTAAATAGAAAATTTATATTAATATCCTCCAACACTCCGGTGTAGAAATAACACAATTCAGGGTCCACCCCTTTTGGCCGGGACATGCAAACACACTCTCCCGTTTCGCAAGTTTGAAGAATTACATCATCCTCATTCCCAGTCGAGGAGATGTTCCAGATTGATCGAAGTGTGGAGATCTTCATGTCCTTGGTAGAACTTTGCCTGAAGCCTAGACCTTCTCCACTAAACGATTTGCTGGTTTCCATCAGGAGCTCCACAGAGCCTGGAGAATCAGGGTCAGAAACACTATCAGAGGTTAGAACATCAGAGTTAATATTATTCATAACCCTCTCTAGTTCCTTTATCCCTAGAGCATCCCTCATATCTTGCATGCATTCCACCCACAAAGCCCTACGCTCATTGTAACACCTTGAATTTAATTAATTAGTTAATTAAATTAATGAAGGAATTACTTGTTGGAATATGATGTAGTTGAAAATTATCAGCATTATTTAATTTACGACATGATTTAAGTTGTAGAATATTATTGAAAATAATAATTGAGTTGTAAAAGAATTATGAGGTTATTTTATTATATGGACTCAGTTTATGTGATGGTGTTAGTATAAGGGAGTGTAAATATGAGGCCCATTGAATTAATAGAAAATAAGAAATATAAGGTTAGTTGGATAAAGAGTAATGAAAATAGGTTTTGGAAAATAGGCATAAGGGTTAGAGAGGTTACAGAGAAGAGAAAGATACGAAGAGTTGCTGCGAAAGAAAAAAAATTGCAGAAGAGGCAAGAGTTGGAATCTACGGTGAAGCTCAGATTCGACGATGGATTAGAGCGGCCTTCAATCCAAGGTAAGGGTGGGGTTCTAATTCTATAATTGGGTTTATGATGAATCGTATGTGGGAATTAGGATAATGGGGAATTTACCATGCATTTGTGGTTGTTCTGTTTGGTAAGATTGTATGATAATATATTAATGGGTAGAAACATGTTTAAATTGGTACCCCTAATTTTTTATGAATTAAAACGGTTAGGTTTGGATGAACAATTGAATATAATAAAGAAAAATCATATGCCTTTGAAACTTCATTTATGTATGTATATATAATGTTTTGCGTCTATTCATTACCATCTTTCCTGTGGCATCACATTCTATGTAGCGTGGAATGTTATTGTATCCCTATGTTGGAAACCAAACGGAACCTTACCAATTTTATGGTATCAACGTGTTGACCAATATATAATAATTCATGTCCTAAACAATTATATAATGAATTGGGTTACAGAGGAAATTGTCTATAGTATTTTCAATATTTTAATGGAGTAATTAAGTTCCTCTTTTTGTCATTCAATTTGTATATTAATAATTGATAAGATAACAATTTGATATATATATATATATATATATATATATATATATATATATATATATATATATATTGTAGCAGTGATATCACGTTTCCAGTTAATAATATAATAATAGTATAATATTTAGGAGTTAAATATTAGAGTTAATTAGATAATTTAAGTTATTTTGAATGTGAATAGAGTTGTCAATAAAATTGTCAGGAGTTGTTTTGAGTTATTAAGAGTCGTACTTTAATTGTTTTGGTTGATTCTGGCATGTTTAGAGTTGTCAGCATTGTTTTTGAGTTGTTTAAAATTAAATCTAATAAGCTGTAGAATAGACCGTTGAATTAAGGTAAATGTATTTGACCCTTTAGAGTTGTTTTGCTATTACTTGAGTTAGACCATTAACCAATTATTTTCATAAATATTATTTTATATACAAGAGTTGTCGGTAGAGCAATTTTGAGCACCTTAGAGTTATTTTAGATTTTGAGCACCTTAGAGTTATTTTAGAGTCGTAGGGATTGTGGTCTTTAATATTAGTTCAAAGTAGAAAATTTGAGTAATTTAGCAGAAGATTAATTAACCAGAAATAGTTGAAATAGTCCAAACAATTACGTGGTTTGTTTGTAGTTTATTTTGGTTAATTCAGTGTGTTATATGTTTGCCGTAAATTGTGAATTTGCAGGTGATAAATTATGTTGGGTTGTTTCCGTTGAATTGTAGTTGTTGTTTTCTTGTGATGATGGTGTTAATAATTGTGAAGTTGCAGGTTGTGATGAAATTTATTGTGTTACTCTGCGTTGTTGTTTTTCCTTGTGATGTGTTGTCATGTTATGATATTGTGGTAAATTTTTCTTGATAATGTGATGTTGCAGGGAAAGTTAGTGACAATGAGTTACCTCTATTTATTGGTAACAATGGTGATGTAGACTTATGTCTTGCAATGTTAATTACGACGTTAATTGTGATGTTAATTTTTGTTGTTTCGTATGTGATTGTTGCATTCATTGAGTCACATACATTTGCATCTTTGTGATGGCCTGGATTGGCACCACGTTGGCCTGGATTAGAAAAATTAGCGACGAAGGCTTATGCCTTGGCCTTGATGGCAAACACGATGATGATGAAGGCTTATGCCTTGTTAATGCCTCGATAAACTGGCATTTGTTTAAGTTGTGTTTAAGTTGGGAGTTCTGCTCCAAATGGTACCACATGCATTTGCATAGTTGAGTCGCATTCGATTTGGATGTTTAAGTTGTTGTTGTTGTTGATGTTTAAGTTTATGTTGTTGTTGTTGACGTTGAGGTTGTTGTTTGATATAAGTTGTTGTTGTTGTTTGATAAAATTTCATTTGATATAAGTTGTTGTTGTTAGTAAGTTGAGTCTCATTTGACTTGACATGAAAATAATTATTGTGACGCGAAGTGATTTATGATGTTGTTGATTGTGAAGGGATATTTTTTGCATGATTTAATTCTAGCATATTATTTATCATACACTTGTTTATATTGTTGGATATCTCACCCTTTTTGTTGTGGTGTTGCCTCTAACGTGCATGTAGTCGAGAATGTTAGCTGATGCTTAGTAGTTGTTTTAGTGTTAGTTCGAGTTGGTGTATTTTGCTCTGATACGTAGCACTCGAGGGGATGTTTAGTCTATGTTGTTTTAGTTGTTGTTATTACTATTGTATTTTAAGTTGAATAATAAAAGTATTATCGTGTTTCAAGTTGTTTTAATTGAATAAAGATGATCAGTTGAATACTTATGAATTCCGCTGCGTATTAAATAAAAGATTGCTTTGTTTTAAAAGCTGATGCAAGTGGTTATGTGATCCTCCGAAATTAAAGTGTTATGTATCTGAATAAATATGATTAATATATGTTGTTTTTATGTGAAGTAAACGTGGCATCCCATGTATGATGAAATTTTGCACTCAGATTTTTATTAATATTTGATGGGTAGATCTAGGGTGTTACATCAGTGGTATTAGAGCAGGTCGATCCGTCCGGCCAGTGTTGTCTAATGTTGTTTATTTCCTCTGTACACGACAAGTGTGTGGAACACTGTCGATACTTGTTTGCTTTCTAGTTGATTGTTTGCAATATTTGAGTTGAATCTAAGTGGGGGAGAAGTGTTTCTTCTCAAATGTGTTCGGCGGTAAGATGTTAGTTTAGTATACTGCTGATGGCGATAGTGCAACTGTGGTTGAAGCTTTGTTACTTTTCGAATTTGAAGGTAATACGGATTTAAGATTCTAGTCGTTTAACGAGTTGGAAGGTCTTGGAAAAGAATAATTGTTATAACATGGAATTTAGTAAGTTTTTGTTTAAGTAGCCTTGTGGAGGATATAGACGTAGGAACAATGATTATGTGACGGATTACTGTAGACCTTGTTGTGGAATTCTTGTTGTTGAAGTTGTTGGAATGTTGGAAGTGCGAAGCAGATTCACAAATGCGAAGAGATGAGTATAAGTTCTAAAGGAACACTATTATAGTTTTGGCAATGATGATTTATACACCATTATGGTTGTCGACTATCTATTGACAAATTGAGGAACTGATCACCCTTAATCTCTTGTTGATAATAGACGAAATCATATTGAATGGTATAGAATTGTCTTGCTATCTTAATAGTGAGTGAAGCGATAGATGTTGTATCAATGAGATTGTCAGGTCAATGTTGTGAGGAATGTTGAAGGAAGTATGAGACTAAAATGAAACTCTTTACTGAGGTTTTAAGGATTATGATGACTTAAGAGGGATCATCAGCGTTGCACAGCAGAAGTGTATGTAACGCAACTGAGGATCAGAAAGTTGGAAGCGAAGTTGAGGATGGTTGTATCGGATAGATTTTCGATGACGAAAATATCCTAAGTGGGGGAGAATTGTAACGCCCCAAATTTAATTAATTAGTTAATTAAATTAATGAAGGAATTACTTGTTGGAATTTGATGAAGTTGAAAATTATTGGTATTATTTAATTGACGGGATGATTTAAGTTGTAGAATATTATTGAAAATAATAATTGAGTTGCAAGAGAATTATGAGGTTATTTATTATATGGGCTCAATTTATGTGATGGTGTTAGTATAAGGGAGGTGTAAATATGAGGCTCATTGGATTAATAGAAAATAAGAAATATAAGGTTAGTTGGATAAAGAGTAATGAAAATAGGTTGTGGAAAAGAGGCATATGGGTTGGAGAGGTTGCGGAGAAGAGAAAGATACGAAGAGTTGTTGTGAAAGAAAAAAAAGTGCAGAAGAGGCAAGAGTTGGAATCTACGGCGAAGCTCAGATTCGATCGGCGGATTAGAGCGGCCTTCAATCCAAGGTAAGGGTGGTGTTCTAACTCTATAATTGTGTTTATAATGAATCGTATGTCGGAATTAGGATAATGGGGAATTTACCATGCATTTATGGTTGTGCTGTTTGGTAAGATTGTATGATAATATATTAATGGGTAGAAACATGTTTAAATTGGTACCCCTAATTTTTATGAATTAAAACTGTTAGGTTTGGATGAACAATTGAATATAATAAAGAAAAATCATATGTCTTGAAACTTCATTTATGTATGTATATATAATGATTCGCGTCTATTCATTACCATTTTTTCTGTAGTGTCACATTCTATGTAGCATGGAATGCTATTGTCTCCCTATGTTGGAAACCAAACAGAACCTTACCAATTTGATGGTATCAATGTTGACCAATATATAATAATTCATGTCCTAAACAATATTATAATGAATTGGGTTACTGGGGAAATTGTCTATAGTATTTTTCAATATTTTAATGGAGTAATTAAGTTCCTCTTTTTTCCTTTCAATTTGTATATTACTAATTGATAAGATAACAATTTGATATTTATATATATTGTAGCAGTGATATCACGTTTTCAGTTAATAATAATAGTATAATATTTAGGAGTTAAATATTAGAGTTAATTAGATAATTTAAATTATTTTGAATGTTAATAGAGTTGTCAATAGAGTTGTTAGAGTTGTCAATAAAATTGTCAGGAGTTGTTTTGAGTTATTAAGAGTCGTACTTTAATTGTTTTGGTTGATTCTAACATGTTTAGAGTTATCAGCATTGTTTTCGAGTTATTTAAAATTAAATCTAATAAAGCCGTAGAATAGGTCGTAGAATTAAAGGTAAAGGTATTTGACCCTTTAGAGTTGTTTTGTTATTACTTGAGTCAGACCATTAACCAATTATTTTAATAAATATTATTTTATATACAAAACTTTTCGGTAGAGCAATTTTGAGCATCTTAGAGTTATTTTAGATTTTGAGCACCTTATAGTTATATTAGAGTTGTAGGTATTGTGGTGATTTAATAGTAGTTCAAAGTAGAAGTTTGAGTAATTTAGCAGAAGATTAATTAACCAGAAATAGTCAAAATAGTCCAAACAATTATGTGGTTTGTTTGTAGTTTATTTTGGTTGACTCAGTGTGTTATATGTTTGCCGTAAATTATGAATTTGCAGGTGATAAATTGTGTTGCGTTGTTTCCGTTGAACTGTCGTTGTTGTTTGCTTGTGATGATGGTGTTAATAATTGTGAAGTTGTATGTTGTGATGAAATTTGTTGTGTTACTCCGTGTTGCTGTTTTTCCTTGTGATGTGTTGTGATGATATGATGTTTTGGTAAATTTCGTTGATAATGCGATGTTGCAGGGAAAGTTAGTGACAATGAGTTACCTCTATTTATTGGTAACAATGGTGATGTAGACTTATGTCTTGCGATGTTAATTATGATGTTAATTATGAAGTTAATTATGATGTTAATTGCAATGTTAATTACGACGTTAATTGTGATGTTAATTGTTGTTGTTGCGTATGTGATTGTTGCATTCATTGAGTCACATGCATTTCCATCTTTGGGATGGCCTGGATTGGCACCACGTTGGCTTAGATTGGCAAAATTAGCGATGAAGGCTTATACCTTGGCCTTGATGGCAAACACGATGATGTTGAAGGCTTATGCCTTGTTAATGCCTCGATAAACTGGCATCTGTTTAAGTTGTGTTTAAGTTGGGAGTTCTGCTCCAAATGGTACCATATGAATTTGCATAGTTGAGTTGCATTCGATTTGTATGTTTAAGTTGTTGTTGGTGATGTTTAAGTTTATGTTGTTGTTGTTGTTGTTGTTGTTGACGTTGAGGTTGTTGTTTGATATAAGTTGTTGTTGTTGTTTGATAAAATGTCGTTTGATATAAGTTGTTGTTGTTGTTTGGAAAGTTGTTGTTGTTAGTAAGTTAAGTCTCATTTGACTTGTCATAAAAATGATTATTATGACGAAAAGTGATTTATGATGTTGTTGATTGCGAAGGGATATTTTTTGCATGATTTAATCCTAGCATATTATTTATCATACACTTGTTTATATTGTTGGATATCTCACCCTTTCTATTGTGATGTTGCCTCTACGTGGATAAGTGCAGGTAATCGAGAAGGTTAGCTGATGCTTAGTAGCTTTTTTAGTGTTAATTCGAGTTGGTGTCTTTGACTCTTATACGTAGCACTCGAGGGGATGTTTAGTATATATCGTTTTAGTTGTTGTTATTACTATTGCATTTTAAATTGAATAATAAAAGTGTTATGATGTTTCAAGTTGTTTTAATTGAATAAAGATGATCAATTGAATACTTATGAATTCTGCAGCGTATTAAATAAAAGATTGTTTTGTTTTAAAAGTTGATGCAAGTGGTTATGTGATCCTCCGAAATTAAAGTGTTATGTATCTGAATAAATATGATTAATATATGTTGTTTTTATGTGAAGTAAATGTGGCATCCCATGTATGATGAAATTTGCACTCTGATTTTTATTAATATTTGATGGGTCGATTTGGGGTGTTACACTCATCGCTATTCAGATGTTTTCTATGCCCTAAATCATCGCATTCTCTAATAACAACCATTCTGAAAAAGATTGGGAAAAAATTAAACAAAGAAAGAGAAAGGGGTTACCTGATATTAGTGGTAATCGAGTTAAGGTTGAAGGCGGTTTCCGATTGAAGGTAGCGGTGGCTGATCGGTGGTTTTTACACAGATATTAAGCATTGAATTATGTTATCATTTCTTTTATTTATTTAGTGTTATATGTCATTTTACCATATTTTATGCTTTGATTGTGTGTTTGAGTGTTTTCAGGGTCAGAAGAATAAAACTGGATAAACCGGGGCAAAAATCAGAATATGTGAGGCTACAAAGGTCCTGACACGGCCACCCGTGTCACGGGACACGGCCACCCGTGTCAGAAATGGCGTACAAAGGCAGTTTTGGAGAAGAAACAGGGGCTGACACGGATGCCCGTGTCAGAAAGCTTGGGCAAAATACGCGTAAATAGAGGTCGACACAGGTGCCCGTGTCATCGGACACGGCCCGTGTCAGCCATGACGCTGAGAATTATACTTTTTGTTGTTTTATAGTGTTTTGGGTCATTAAGGGTGGTTTAGAAATTTGGTATTTCTTGGGAATGACCTAACACTATATAAACCTTATTTTGAGAAGGAGAAGAGGACTTTTTTGGCACCAGAGAGAATAATTCACGATAGAAGAGCGGAGATTCAACAGTTTTGGAAACAGAGAACTCTAAGACCCAATCTATTGTAATGTCTTTATCTAATATTTTGATTATGCTACTTTTGAATTCTATGAGAGGCTAAACCCCCCAATGCTAGGGGTGTCCCTAATTTGTTATGTTAAGAATACTGATCTCTCTATTTTAGTCAATATTTTAGTTCATTATGCATCAATTTTATTATTTAGATTAATTCGTAGTTTGACCCTATGGGACCATAGGATTTCACTATTTTAACACAGTAGAGCCGGCCGGTCGTGTTAATGTTTTCTAAATAATGATATTATTAAGGATTTCATCTAGGACTAGGGTAATCCTATTCTAACCAGAATAGTTCTTGGCAATTGCATGCTTAACCTCTCTACTAATTTAAATGGAAATTGAAATTAGGAAAGAAGGTTAAAGGTTTTTTCACTAAGGAATTAGGATAAAATAATATTGAGAATCGGTAATTGAGGATGATGAACTAGTTGAATAAATCAAAGAGTGAAGTTATTACATGACAAATTATACACTCGTCCTATTATACTTTAATCAAACAAAAAGTCAATTTTTATCTTATGCAAATTTACTTTCTGCAAGGATTTATTCCCACCAATCTTAAAACTATTGTTTTTGTTCAATTGAATAAATCATCTAACTCAGTATTTCCTACGCAATCCTCGAGATCAATACTTGGGGTAAATCATATTATTACTACATCGGTAAAAATAGTACACTTGCAATTTTTCCGATCAGTGGCCGTGACTTTGTGAGAGGAATTGGAAAAGGAAGTGAAATATGAAAAAGGAAAAGAGATGTTTTGAGGAGAGAGGGTTGGCGTATTGGATTTTAAAACCTAATAAATGTCATCATTGCACCTAAAATCGTAGGTGACTGTTGGGAATCTGGAGCATGAATCACACGTGTTGATAGCCTGCTCGCGACCGATGAATACCTCGACTTGGATCTATATTTCTTCTTAGCGACCACAAGTCTCTTAAAAGCTAAAAGGCCATATGCTCAGGGGGATTACCTACATACATAAAATCCATTACCTGAGGTATGTCTACACTCCGACTACATAGACCAAATATTGGGCCGATGACTAAGTCGATAGAAGGCGTGGGGGCTCCCATTGGGCCGATGACTATGTTGGCCGAAAGCAAGAGGGTACCCACCGGGCTGACACCCCGACACCAGAAGGTTTCATCCATCCTGGCTCCAGGAGGTTACGATCCAGTTGGCATATTAAAGATGTAACTGCCTCATTAAGCCTGACGGCGCACATTACACTATTCATGATAATTAGTGACGACGGAGGTTATGAACAATAATGACTTCTCAGTTATGATTGATGAAGAGGCATGGCAGTTAAAGGCAATAGATAATGAGGTATTTGGCACCTCTATAAATAGGGCTCCCGACTGAGGGATAAGCAATAAATATAGCTTGGAGCTCAAGTAATCTAACTTGTAGCTCTGAATCCCTAAACAACTCATAGTAATATTCTAGCAAGAACAACATGCATCATAAAATGAAATATCTTTTCCGACATTTCTTGGATAGAAAACATTAAAAGCAATCTACACATTTTTTACCAATTAAAAAACACTTGTTGTTTTATTCCTAGGTCACATAGCCCTTCTTCATTGCAATAAAGTCAAAGAAATAAGGAAATGTCACCCCATGTGTCTTGAGCGACCACAAGTGAGAACTCATAATGAAAATATTTACAAGAAATGCTAGGTATCCAATCTTAATTGGGTCCTTAAGGGTTAATTAAAATATGGTTGCATTCAGGCAACCATTTGAAAAACACCTTTAGAAACCAAAAATCTCCTAAATATGCATTTTGCAATGGTATGACTTTTTTGCAACAATAATGATAAGTCAAATTACGAAGAGTGTTTTACACCAATTCTTCTAATGTACCTATTGTATCTTTTCACAAATAGCTTCATTTCTTCATCATTCGAGTTCTTATTGTCAGTAATATTTGTATAACTTTGCTCATTTATTGAGGACCATGAACTAGAAACCTTTAGAACAGTATACTTATTATCTTCATATTTATCCTTACCCTTCTCTTTTTTTAGCTTCTTCTCATGCTTTTTCTCATTTTTCTATAAGCAAGTGAATTTTTGTCATGTTATTCAAATATCACCAAAAAATATAGTGAGGTCTAGTGTTGAAACTAGTAAAGTGCAGAAAGTAAAGAACACGGAAGGACTATACTATTTTCCCTCACAATTTGAGTGTATGTCTAATCCCTTTACATCATGTAAGAGATTTCACTATTTTTTAGAACCTTGTACAAGCTTAATTCTAGCCTTTATGCACAAGCTGCTAACCAAATCTTAAGGCAAACTACCTTATGATATTACAAAGTAAAAAAAGAAAACAATGCTTTCATTTTCACTATCTTGTTTCCCACAATACATAACAACAAGGTATATATACACCAATCTGAGTTTTGACAAGTAGAAAAAAGAAAAAAAATCATTTCTTTTCCACTCTTTTGTTTCCAACAACCCTGGACAACAAGGTAGAAACAAAATATGAGTTTTGGCCAAAATTTTGAATTTGTAGGACTTTTATAAATTATGTAGAAATTGGGTTTCCCTTTCAAGTAAGCAATTCACAATATGTTACACAAGTACTCAGAATTATAGTGGTGAAACTTTCAAAGATGCAATGAAAATGTATGCAGTAAGTTTCACACAGAGGTTTATGACACAAATCACTTGTTTGAAATTTAAGAGAAAAATGAGTTTGAATTGAATTGAAAGAGGTTAATGATAACACGAAATCGCATCATATATTTGCTATGAAATTAACTCGTTTTTATATCATATTGACCCGTTTAACTCCCGAATATTCCGAGTTTTCATGACTTTTTGCAGGTACCACATATCTCAGGTCAAATTAGAAGAGAACATAAAACATACAAAGTTTGCAACAAAGATCAGAACAGAAAGGATCAATATGCCAAAATCAACAGAATTTGCTGCCATTACGGTCGTCACCCCCTTGCAACGATCGTAAGACACTTCAAAAGCAGGTTACGCTCGTCATGTTTCTGTCACGACCGTCACGCGCCAATTCATGAAATGCGCCCGTAATGCAACTGTCACGACCGTAACGCGCTATGTTTCAGTTTATGAAATACGTGGAGAACGTGGGCAAAGCTTAGCAGAAGAGTCTTCAGTGACTCCTGATTTCACCCAAACCACGACTCAACCCACTCTCCCGAGTATTTCTCAAGTTTTCAAATCAAAGCCACGATCAAAATTTCAATTGCCATCATTACTCTTCTCTATAAATAGCAGAGATTACAACCAAGAAAGGACGGAGCATTATTCAATCGAACCTTGCGGAAGCTCTGCCGAAATCAAACCTTGCTTTTCCAATTTTCATTTTACTGCATTTCTCATTCCTTTGTTTACATTACTTCCCAATAACAATTTCCAACATTAGGAAATTGTTATTCTAGTTAAGATTTATTTGTTTTAAGCCTCAGAATTCTTTTACTTTCCCAATTCCGAAGGTCCGAGTTTCCGATTTGTGGAAGACGGACGTAGGAGTATTGCTTATTTCAGGTTTTTATTATATTTAGTTTAAAGCACAATTTACTTGTTTAATATAAGCTTTATTAATTATTCAGAATGTTTGTTTTATTCTTCTATCCTATTTACTGTGAGTTTATTCTATTTACTATGGCTAGCTAATTTCCTTGTGTCGGTATGTGATAGTAAATGACAGTAGGCATTTAATCAAACCTAAGCTAAAACCTCAATCAACTTAAACTCTGGTTATAACTTTTTGTGTTTAAAAAAAATAAAACCTTTTTGTTACGAAACTAAGAAAAGTAGAATAGGTTGGGATCGAGACCACGAAAGTGTGAGGTTTTAACCGGATAGCTAAAGTTAGGCATTCGATTTAAATACAGCGAAAGCGCTTTAAAATGAATTAGATTTAATTAAGTTTTCAAAGAGTATTTTCTAAACACTTATGGGCTAGCGAGAGCAGGCATAGGGCTTTAGACGTATAATCCGAAATAAGACCACGAAAGTGTGAGTTGAGGGTTTTTAAACTGATTATTTCTACAAAACAATTAAGTTAACCATCTTTATACGCTTAGGTACGATTAGATTCCTTAGGTCCTCTCTATTACATACCGACCGCTTAATTATTATTCATCTAAAATCAATTAGTCTTACTTTCCCTTACCTCCCAAAAACTAAACGTGACTTCATCCGCCTTAGCTAAATTAGCATACTTTCCTAGCACTAGAGTGATTACAAAGTCCCTGTGGATTCGACATTCTTTTTATTACTACCGCGATAGACTATGCACTTGCAGTTAAGATACCGTTAGACACATTAGGTCGTTCGCACATTAGTTAATTTTCAACATATGAAACATAGAGTATTTATCCATGTATCATACCATTATTAAAGAGTATAATATTATGAATTAATATAATGGTTGATGGTCAAAGTTTGAAATACGTTAGAATCATATTTTTAGCCAAAACAAATCTCACTACTTTAGTGGTAATCGATTAACACATCATTGTAACCAGTTATAGTTGAAGCGATATATAAAAATTAAAATTTTTGAATGTGTAACCGATTAACCAAAAGTTGTAACCGGTTGCACCTGATACCTTTTCAAAAAAATAAGGTATTTTTATTACTGGTGTGAATGGTGGCAATTTTAATGTGCTATCACGAAGGTTTTAAATTCCATAATTTACCAAAAACAAAATGTTTGAAGCCTTTGTTATAAAGTTGGCAATTTTAGTCAACTTGATTTTGAATCCTTTGTCATAAAATTGGCTTATGCTTAGAAGATTATGCTTTAGTCCTTCAACATAAAGTACATCTTTCAATAGTTGTGAAATGAGGTACTTTAACTTTGCCAATGCCAAGAAAATATCATTGCTTCAGCGATTCGCATTCTCCTACCTTGATCTAGATTACATTGGCCACAAAGTTGTGAGTGAAACTTGCGAACGTGCTTCTAGATTGCTTTTGAGTGATGTTAAAAATATAAGAATCTAGTATTTCTACAATTGGAAGTTATCTCTGTGTTTAGTGTGGCATCATGTTCAATGAGAAGTCTTAGGATGTTTAGGAATCATCTTGAAATATAATGAAATAAGTCTCATGCATTAAAAATTGTCTCTGCATAAGATTGAACTACATGTGTCAACAAATACGTAATTTAGGTCGACACATGCAACTCAGTATATAAGCATTTAGTCTATGACTTAGTTAGGTCGACACATGCATCATACAAGTCGATACATACTAAAGTTTTTCTAAAACTTCAGAAAAACTTACTTTATGTGTCGACACATATGATCTTTAGGTCCACATATTCAATATTGTTTTAAATCATGTAGCCACTAACTTGCTTCGGTCAAAACATACAACTTTCAGGTCGACACATATAGTTGAAACTTGATGTATGTGTCGACATATACGACTTTCATGCCAACACGTACTATTTGTTCAAGTCAACTTTTCAATTCTTTTTTATTCCAAAAATAACCTTTACACCAAAAAGTTCCATAACTAAAAATAATTCCTTCATGCATTAATCCAACTAGATGATACCATAAAATAAGCATGCATTTTCTCTTCATCTTCAACCTTCAATCTATGCATACACACTGACAAAACATTGTAACGATTCTTTGTCGAGGTTCCATATAGACAAGGATTGATAATGTTCGATTAGGTTCTTGTGTAGCCAAGAATATTGGATTGAGATTTGCAAGGGTCTTAATCCAAAAAATTTGCAGGCTTGTCCTTCAAGATTATTGATTAATTTGGGATATTTGTGCAAGACATTCAAAAGAGGATTGTGGCCATATGAATCTCTTTGGAGATAAAGAACACAAAGGATCCTTTGGATATAAAGAACACAAAGGAATTAGTGAGTGAACGTCAGATCAAAATTGAAAGTCTTGGGTTACAATAGGTGAAATTGACTAGCGCAAAAGCTTTGGGGATAAAGTATGCAAAGGATTAACAAGATCCAAATAGTCAATTTACAACTATTGTGTCTTGGACTTTCTCAATATCAAAGGAAGGGAAGGGGTTGAATCAACGACAAGCACCAGGGTTTCTGGAGTTACTCTTGAACACTTCTCAAGTATCAACTTTTTTCATAGTAAGAATTATCCTAATTCCATTGGAATTAGGCGAAAGTGTACCTACACGCGAGGAAGAAAATGGAGAGTTGTGAAGACAAATCATCGTGTCTCTTTTTTGTATGTTTTACTTGATTTATTTTCATCAATCAATTTGGCTAATAGCATTGCGTAATCGATTGACTCGTAGAATATTCTGAATTGCTTTTAGTTTTGAATTAAGTGTTGATATTGCTTACAATCACTTTTGAATATAATTGTTTTGTATCGACACAACTATAAAGGAAAATTCTAAAAATTCAACTGCACACCAAGTGCTCGACAAATTGTTTTGTTAAGTTCTTTTGATAATTGCGTTTGTAAATAGCATTACTAGTAACTTGCTATAAACGATTGATAAAGTGTTACTTGATCAAATTTCAATTAATTCAAATTATCATATTCATTTCATAAGCAATTTTATATTTGCATGTCCGAGTTCCAATAACTAAGGTTTGATAGACGACTTATTTTTAAAATGCTTTTATGTGTACTCTTTTCAAATAAAAGTTTTCAAATCAAATTTTTTATAATAAATTTTGGCTTGGAGATCTATTCACCCCTCTAGATAAGGCGTTATCATCTAATAAGTGGCACAAAGATACTAGTTCATTCCGTCTTCGACACTCATTAGAAAATAGAGTACGAACCTAAAGGGGATTATAAAAGAGCCCCGAATTTCACGGGAGAAAAGTATAGTTATTGGAAAGCTTGTATGCAAATTCATGTCACCTCATATGAAAAAGGTGTTTGGGAAGCCATTCAAAATGGTCCAACATCGATGACACATGTTGTTGAAGGTGCTATTGTACCAAATCCAGAAAACTTATGGAATGAGAATGATAATAAAAAGTGGGCACATGATTGGAAAGCGAAAAATATTATCATATCCACTATTGGTGTTGATGGGTTTTATCGCATTTCCCATTATGAGAACACTAAAGCTATGTGGGATACTCTACAAGTTACCTATGGAGGAACTAATGATGTCAAACAAGCTAGGATTAATACACGTAATCAATAGTTTGAACTTTTTCGCCTGAAGCATGGTGAAACCATTGCTCAAATGCAAAAGAGGTTCTCTCATCTTATTAATCGTTTAATTTTTCTAGTTAATCCTATTTCCAATTTTATTGATACTAACAAGGTTTTGAGATGTCTTACTAGGAATTGGAAACCAAAGATCACAACAATCAAGGAAGCTAATAATCTTACGACACTTGATCTCACCGCTTTGTTTGGAAATTTAGAAGAACACGGGCAAGAACTCAATTGCTTGGAAAAATATGAAAGGAAGCTTAGGAAAAATAAGAGAAAGGATAAAGACACCAACAAAGAGAAACGATTGAAGCATAAATATCTTACAACTTCAAGTTCAAGGTCCTCAAAGAATGAGCATTATTATAACTGGGATGTTAGTAACAATTATGATGCGGAAGATGAAGAGATGAGCTTATTTTTTAAAATATATCACAAGTACTTGAAAAAAGAAAGTGAAAATAACATCATCAAAAGAAACATTAATTCTACCGGACAACCTCCGTCTTCTAAGAAAGAAAAATCTAAAGATAAAAATGTCACTCTTGACAAAAAAGAAGAAGAGGAATTAAAGCAAAAGTCGTGACAAACCTAGAAAGGCCTACGTGGCTTTAGGAAACGACATTGAATCTTCAAGTGATGAGGAGTCTAATGATGATTATTATGATGATGATGATGAATTGACAAACTTATGTTTTTCAACTTACTTCAATAATAGAAGTAAGAAGGAACACAAACCTTCCAAGCATGAGGCAGTGTGCCTCTCCGGTGATTACTATAAATACGAGAATAAAGTATTTAAAGTACCTAGAAGTGATGATATTCTTCTCTATAATCATCATCAAATAAGTAAGGAGGATAAGGTAAACTCTTCTCAAAATAAGTATGCTAACGAATTGTCTCATATTGATTTAATTGAAGCTTTTGGAAACTTACGTAGAAAAGCTATTGATGCATTTAAAAATTCAACTTCAAATAGAAAATCTTTTCTTATTTGGAAGCAAAAATTTCATAAAATGAAACTAAAATGGAAGCTCTAGAGAAATTTATAGTAGGTATTCATAAATTCAAAAATAAGATGGATGACAACTCATTTAACTTTGGATGTAATACTTGTTACATTTGGAAAAAAGAGGTTAGAACTCTTAAGGCCAAATTAACCAAGGATCAAAAACCAAATGTTACTTTTGCATCATGTGCATCATATCAAGCATCACATTCTTCACAACATCACATATACTCCATAAATCCATCACAAAACATCATTTCAAGCATCATGTGCATCACAACATCATATTAAACATCACATTCTTCACAACATCTCATATACTCCACAAATCTGTCACAATTACTCATCATAATTCAATTAAATAATTAAATAAATAATCTATTTGATTTAGGTGTTACACTAACAAATAAGAACTTCATAGTTAAGTGTGCTTAACTTGGAGTAGTATTTGGATGAGTGGCCTTCATGGAAATTTTATGGAAAGCCTGTGAGTGTGGACAAGAAAAGCTAAAAATACCCGCATTAGTTTATGGGGCCAGTCGATAATATTGAAATTAATTTGGGGAATTACAAATTGTGTCAGAGCTGACCTCTCCTAGTACTATGTGGTTCAGGGACGAACCAAACAGAAGTTGGTGGACATGTAACACCATAGGTCGACAACGGAAGTGACTGGTAGTGTGTGCATAAGGTATGACAATGAGCGACACTTGACAGCTTCTAGACAAAAACCAAATTCACATTGGAAAGAGAGGGAACATGTGGTTGTGTAGGTATGAGACCGCATTGTTGAAGGAAGGCTTATAAGGATTGATTTGTATTACCTATACCAGCAAGATACATCTTCTTTTCGGTAGCCTAACATATAAAAACTCCATAGTTGAGTGTGTTTCACTTCAAGTAGTATTTGGATGTGTGGCCTTTTGGAAAGCTTCTCGTATAGCGTGTGAGTGGGGATAAAGCATGATGAAAAGACATGTGTTAGTTTATGGGGTCAATAGATAATCTTGAAAGCAATCAGGGGGCCTTATATAGGTCACTGCTCTAGTCTAGCTACTAGATTGGGTAAGCTATTAAACTAGTGGGAACTAGCCAGAACCGGCCAAAACTGGTCAAAACATGCGAATCCACAATTTTAAAGAACTGGTAGGATAAATGCTTTCTTTTTTTCTCTAACAAAATGACGATGTTTTGATAATTTAAGAAAAAAGCAAAATACTCTTTTTGGTCATGTATGTTAACGCCATGGTTCATTTTGGTCCCTTGTGAGTTTCTTAAGTTTGAGGATTGGCTTAATTTTTGTAAAATAAATAATAGCAGCAACAATGTAATGCACAACAGGATATAACATAACAGGTACAACAAAAGTCCTATTGGAAAGTCAAGACATGTTGTGTTGAACTCATTCAACATCTGGAACAACATTTCATAGAAGATGTCCTAACATGAAGCATTCGACATCACGTCTGCTGAACTAAAGAATGAGATTTAGTTCTAATTTAATTATGTAGAATACTTGGAGAATATCATACATAATATATTGATCATATTTACAGACATATTTAAAGGTCTAAAAGATTCAAGAAAACTCAATCTGAAATCAAGGAGAACATTTAGGAAACTAAATATTGAAGACCTATTTTATAGGAGAATCTTTTGCATATTCGTAACAACTTATTTTTTGTTACTTGGAGCCCAAATTAAGGAGATATACTAGGGAGATTTTATAGGAGAATCTTTTGCAGATTTGTAACAACTTATTTATTGTTACTTGGAGCCCAAACTATGGAGATATATTATGAAGATTTTGTTGAAGACTTATTCTTATGGATATATATTAGGAAGATTTTGTTGAAGACCTATTCTTGTGCTGAAACTTCTGCATATTTGTTACAGCTGGTATGATGTTGTTTGAAGGTCCAAATCCAGTTGGGTATTGGTTATAAATAGAAGCTTTGTAACCTAGGATTTGTATTAGCCGTGATTTATCATGATGTAGTTTTTAGGACTGAGTCTGTAACCACCCTATAGGAGAGCTGGTAGAGTGAACCTCCCGGGTTGTGAGAAGGTCACCAAGTTTACCTCGAAGCATGTAGGCAAGAGGAGTGTTGTTCTCACTCAGAAGCTATGAAGTAATGAGTTGAGTTATGTTCTTGGAGGAAGCTTTCAAGTAACTCTAAGGTGTGTTCTAAGTTAGAAGCAAGAGGCTTTAACTCTTAGGTAGTTTGTGATAGAAGTGTGTCTTCTACTTTTCAGGTGTTGGAGAGTTGTTGGAAATCAAGTTGTTGATGCAATGACTGAGGTGTTGACTATTAGACATCATTGCGATGATTGGAAGTGGGATGGGGATATTCCATATCTAGGGAGGACCTAGGTAGAAGGGTCATTAGGTAGGGATTAAGTGATGGGTTGTAAATGGATGAGTTTAACTCTAAATTAATATTGCTGATAGTGAACTTCATTCATTGTTTGATATGCCCCCAGATGTAAGAGAGTTGCTCCGAACTGGGTGAACAATTTACTAGTGTTATTTATGTTTCCTGCACAGCTTTACCTTACCTGTTTGTTAAATGTCAGATCAAATGTCTCGACATCTGAGTCTGCTGCAACAGAATTTCATCCCTTAACTTAAAAAAGGTTCATATTTGTCCCTTAACTCTTCAAGACGCTTCATATTAGTCCTTTTGGCCTAATTAGCGACGAAATTAGCGACCAATTTCTAAGTTTTTCCGTCACTAATTAGACAAAAAATATCGAAATGAAACGTTTTGAAGAATTAAGGGACTAATATGAACCTTTTTTAAGTTAAGAGATCAAAATGAACCTTGATGTTAACATAAAGGACCAAAAAGATTATTTTGCCTTTAAAAAATAAAATATAAGTAGACTTTGTTCAAAATTTATTTGAAATAACTTTCCTTCTTTGAAAGTAAATTTATTAGGCAGTATAGTTATTTTTTATTCAGTTTATCTTGCAATTATACTTTGTTCAAAATTTATTTAGATTTATATTTTGTACTATTTTGTCGTTAGTGATGCCTATGTTTAGAATTTGAATTTAAATAATGAACTTCTAAAATTATAAGTAGACGTTGTTAAAAATTATTTTAACGACTTTTCCACTTTGAAATTAAATTTATCAGGCATTGTAGTTATTTTATTATTTAGTATAAGTTGGAAATTATAATTAGTTCAAAATTTATTTGGATTTGTATTTTGTACTAATTTGTTGTGTGTGGTGACTATGTTTAAAATTTAATTTAAAGAATGAACTTCTGAAATTATGATAATTTGAAATTGTCAAATTTTGTACGTGTCGTGATTCTTTTTTAGAGGCATGATCTTCATGTTCGACCAATTTAGTAACTATATAGTTTTGTTATAAACATCGATTTATTCAACTGAGTTATCTAATATAATCAGGTTTAGTCATGTGGTTCGACCAATAAACCAATGATATAGTACTCTTATTGGTTAGATGGTCGATTTGATTTTTAAAATATTAAATTATATAACACATATGTGTAAAAGAGTAATTAAAGATTTATGATACCTCTTCATCCCACGTGTGAAAGGTCTGAGGGGCCTCCCAAAAAACCACCAGACACAATAGAATCTAGAGTATCTAGGGCTTCTGGGGCAGTATGAGGCATGTGAATTTGAGAAGACGATGTCGGAGACACATGAACATGTGAAAACGATCCATCACCGACAAAATAAGTCTCTCTATATGCAGGTTGCAATGGTCTAACTTTCTCCCCACAGTCGAAAGCATGTTGGGTCACTTACCATGTCCCAATCTTTTTTGTTTGTCAGACAATATTTTTGTACTCAAACAAGCACAGAGAGATGTCATAACCGAAAACAGATAACTAATTATTCTGAATTCTACTTTTCGGACTAAGGGTCCGAATTTCAAAATTTGGATTGTATGTAACCATAAACACAAACCAAAAAAATAGAGCATGCACGAACCCTAAGCTTTAGTGTTCAAAAATTCAAAGCAAGATAGTTCAATACAAATAGAAATGGCACATATATTGCATTTAAGCATAAAGTATCATACTTAAAAACTATGTAGGTAATACATGCATGTGAAATCGAAAAAGAAATGAGAATGAGTAAGTTACAAATATAATGGAGTAGAAATTCAAATATGTGCAATGCAATGTAAGGAAATAGAGACGTGATAAATTTCAATGCAATTCATAGAAACTCTGAGAATGCTTGAATATTTACAAAATTGGATTTATAAACGCAAATGAGGATAAGCTCTCTAGTTCTTTGTTTTTGTTTTTGTTGTTTTGAAGAAATAAAAATAAGAAGGGGGTGCGCAACTTTTCATAAACATAAACGTCCAGATTTCAATCTCCATAAAAAATTCCAACATTAGAATTCAGAATATTTTTGAATTGTATAATTTTTAGATTGGGCATAAAAAATTCTAACATTAGCATTCAGAACATTTTTAAATTGTATAATTCTTAGATTGGGCATAGATGCGTTTAGAGTTCAATCTCTATAATTTATTATACAAACTTCAAATTTAGAGTTTTTCAAACTCAAGCTTTGGCTTGTTCAAAAGAGGGTTTGTTGTGAATTAAGTACAAATTTTAAAATTCAAATTTGAAGATTACTAATAAAATCGCCAAGAATAACTCATTGTATCACAAACCCCCTTAATGGTCAATGTGAATTTGAATTTATTTATTCTTTAGTTCATTTAAATTGTGATCCGCGTGGAATGGATCGTTTAGACTATTTGTATAGGTTTGAATATTCAGAATAGGAAAAGTTCAATTTAAGACGGACTTTGGAAACATCAGAACTTTGTTTTCAGTTTGTTTTCTTTTGCATTAGAGGGTAAGAAACTGAGGGCTTACATGGTGATGATTTCCAACTTCTATCCTACTTTTTAGTTTTAATAGTGTGACAAGTTCTCAGATATAACATACGGTTGGCTTTCTAGGATGGCTTTATGATTTCTACTTGAGCACAGTGGATACCACAAATTGGCTTCCTAATGTTGTAATTAGGATGATATAATTTACAAGCCATGAGAGAAAATAACAACATAATTATAAATTATTTGTAATGTATGTAATAGTCACATTACAACCAATGGAGCTCTATTCTCATATGAACAATTGAGAACTACCTTTTTCTTCTTTTCTCTATTTCTTTAACCCTATGTTGGGCTTCTATATTTGGTACTGTAGATACTGACTGGCAAGTATATACAAAATAATAATGATCATAACTAAGACTGCCAACTGGAGAGTAATGAATTGTATGAGCAGAGTTCAACCGACACGGTGCGGTTTATAAACACCAAATAATGATTAGGAATACATAATACCCTGCACTCGTCTTCATAGAACCGTGAACAGATCGTCCATCGGTATGTCTAGGCCCACCGCATCATCATCATCTTCTAAGGTATCCACATCAATGTTTAACCAAGAATCCAGGTCTTTATCTGCACCAACTTCTATGGAATCTAGTTCAGGCATGTTTGTTAAATCCAAGGGATCCTCGCTTTCAAAGGCAAAATTGATAGTACTAGAACCATGAGATACAGAGCCAACATTATTGTTACCACTGGAAACCAGTTGAGCAGAGCCACAAACCAATTGATGCTTAGAGTTGGTATTTTCCACCAACTTGTGAAATGATCCTTCTGCAGAAGTAGAGAGCTGATCTGTCTTCGGTTTGCCCTTCGCTTTTGGTTTACGCCCACTCCTTGTGTTACTTGCAGAAGAACGACCACCTCTTTTAACATAATTTCTCATAGAAGTGTCCTTGTTCTTCCCTCTTTTACTCCTCTTTCCCGTTGTTCCACCCAAGAACGAATTACCAAGAGTTGCACTAGCACCAACGTCCTCAAGCAGTACTTCTCCCTTCTTCCCTCCCAATGAAACACTAGCAAGTTGCACTTCTCCTTTCTTTCCTCCCAAAGAAGCACTAGCACCAACCCCGTCAAGTAGCACTTCTCCTTTTTTCCCTCCCAAAGAAGCACTAGCACCAACATCATCAAGTAGCACTTCTCCTTTCTTTCCTCCCAAAGAAGCACTAGCACCAACACTGCCAAGTAGCACTTCTCCTTTCTTCCCTCCCAAAGAAGCACTAGCACCAACATCATCAAGTAGCACTTTTTCTTTCTCCCCTCCCAAAGCACTAGCACCAACATCAGCACGTAGCACTTCTCCTCTCTTCCCTCCCAAAGAATCACAAGCACCAACATTGTCAAGTAGCACTTCTCCTTTCTTCACTCCCAAATAAGTGCTAACACCAACATCATCAGGTAGCACTTTACCTTTCTTCCCTCCGTTCAGTATTGGTCCAGTCCTGGCAAAATCCAGGTTGGATAGATGGTTTGAATCTGCCCCGACAAGGCCAAATAAATTAGCAATAAGCAATAAAAGGATCTATCCCCCTAATGAATAAGATTGATAAACATGATATCTCACACACATTATTTGAGTATCAAAGAAAATTCATCAAAAACAAATAAAACATGATGAAAACGGAAAACCTGGTGGTGCAAAATCTTGCCGAGAGTATTGAGCAAGTGGTCGGTTATCAGAAACAGCTGAAACAGTATAATTGTCAAGAGCAGGAGTTGCAAATAGGACATCTTTAAACATGGGATCCAAAAAGCAACTTTTCCTGGTCTTCTCAAATGCTCGGCATCTAGCAAGAGTCCTCTTCATGAAAGCCAAAGCAACTGGCCTTGAGGCCTTAGAAATTCCATACTTTGCTGCGATAGTTCCTCGAGTGGCCTATAATAATTATAAAGGGTCATTTTTCAAATGCAAATCAGTTTAACTAAACTATTTCATGACCAAAACTGTCACAGCATAATTCTGAAAAGATTGGTCTAGAACAGAAGCCATACATCTAAAGGAGAGTTGAAGAAGAGAGAAAGAGCAAAGAATATAAATTCAAGGATAAAAAATGTATAACTGCCAAATTAGTCCTTAACTCTGTAGAACACCCTCAAACTGGTCCATGGCACTGAATAATTTAAAATGATCCATGACTTTATTAACATGCCAAGTTAGTACTTATATATAAGCACTTATTATCAATAAAGTCTTTATATTATAAAAGACCACCTACTATCAATTTGGTTACTATATTTAACCATTTATTATCAATTTAGTAATAGTATCGAAAAATTGAGTAAAATTTGATAGAGTCATGGACCTTTTTGAAATAATCATAATCCCGGGGACTTGTTTCAGAGCATTCTACAGAATCAGGAATTAATTTGACGGTTTAATCGTTAAAAAATTTTGAACTGCAACAAATACACCACCTTTCAATCGAACAAATAACATGTTTAAGATAATATGTCAAATAGCTCAATTCAGTTGCCTCATATGCATTCTAAAAATAACTCAGCAAACAATAGGGAATAAGCACAAAAAATACATTAGGCATATTACCATCTTCTTCTTATAAGCCAACTCAACAAGTTTGTCCATAGCAACTTGCTCAAGGGCTCTGCATATTAACATAATACATATTAGCTATTAATGAGGGTCAGCATGTGGGTTTGTCAAAATGAACAAGATAAACTATATATTGTCAAATATTTTACCGCTGTTCCAATTCCCTGCCATCTTCTACTGCTTGAATAAGTTTCCTAAATCCTTCTTTCTTTTTGATGAGCTACAAAATTGGTCAAACAGACAGTTATGTAAATAATAAAACCAAGAATAACTTGAAACAAAACAGACAGTTTACTTCAGATAAGAATCAAAACCTGCTGACAGCTTCCCTTTTGCAATTGAGTAATTTCTTGATCAATAGCGTCACAACCTCCATCAGCAAGCTCAGGCTTTTACAAGACAAACATAAGGAGAACAGTTAGTAACAGAAGCATTGATAGAAAAAATGAAGCGAAAAATCATATTCAATACTCAATAAACTCTTTCAAGCATAATGCATGTCTGCCTGCTTTAACATAAAAAGATAATGCTCTGGCCAAGGAGTCGAGCACCAGTTATCTTAAAAGATTGGAGACGCGTATTTATTAAAAAAAAAACGTGTTCTGTTTAAGGATGAAATAGGAGGAGGGAAATGTTAAGGGCTTCCCCTCTAAAGTCTGGCTCCATCCAATATTGGGAGGATTTGGAAGGAAGGAAAAATTGATTTATAATGTGTTAAATGTACAGACTAAAAGTTTGAAATGTCCTCAATTATGTTTAAAACCTTAAATCACACTCCCATGTGTATAAACTACATACTTTTCACATATCTACAAATTGGAAGCTTACCACTGGTTCTGGGAATATGCCGACACTATGTAGCTCCATTAAGAGTTTATCTTCCATAGACATTTTGTCACATGTAAAGGTAGCATTCCCATTACAGGAAACTGTGTCAGTGCAGAATCCAACAGGAGGGTCATCTCTTTCATGCAGAAAAGATATGCTTTCATCTCCAACAGTTTCTTCAATTTGATCGTCAATGATCAAAGCTGTCAATACTCTGTGGTACAATGGTGGTAGTTTGTATTCTAAATCCATTTGACTGGACAGAAAGCTGCCATCGTGAGGTTGATCAACCATGTCAACCATTGAAGATAGCTCTTTTGAATCAGATTGATTTAAAATGTTTCTCCCTCTTTCTCCTTCAAGTGGATATTGCGAAAAAAGGTTGTTCGTAAGCACAACCCCATCCTGAGAATTTGGATGAAAGAAATGCATTAGAAAAAGACAGATAACTGATTAAAAAATTTACTCTGGAAGCTACAGTCTTACAGCAATTTGGGAGCTCTTCCCCAGTTCTATATTTGTGGCTATTCATATTAAATCTGATGCACACACTATAGGCTTTACTTATACTAAAGGTTGAAGCACTAACATATTAATCTAATCAGTTGGTACATATGATAAATTAATCAGCCCTACCTCTTATCATAACATGTTCCTCTTGTTCAAATTCTATTATTATGAGGTAAAGATTGCATTAGAAACCAGAACAGATTAAAAAATTCTAATTTACTTTTATCTCTAATACAAAAATAAAAGGATTTTAAGTATAATAAAATATGAAAATATTTAAAATAAACAGTAATAATATTTAAAGATTAAATCAAAGTAACATATATACATTAACTTTGAGTAGAACTACTCGACTTAACAAGTCCTTATAAACATTAAATGTCACAAATCTAATTGTTGATTATTATCATATTAGTTATCAAGCAACGAAGTTTCATAGAAATCAAAATTTGTAGCTACATAATCTGGAAGTCAACATTTACTTGTACTTTAAAAAAGCTTTTATACATTCATTTGAATTCACTTGATGAAGTATAAATAGTTATAAAAATAAATGAAAATTTGTGGAGTTGATCTACTCAATAAGATCAGTTAATTTGATGGTAGGATTGGGAAAATATTTGTGGAGTCTTCTACTCGAAGTTATACTCAAAGCTATTCCTGGAGTAACTTGATCCCTCCTCATATGGTATTCCTAACACACATGCACCCCAAGTGAAGAAAAAAGCTAACTAAAATCACTATTTCACTTTTATGAAGTAGAATATCCATTATTCGTAAAAGTGTCAAAATTGAAAATTATTACAAATATAAGATTAAAGCTTTAGGCATTACCGGGGCATCACTTTGAAGGCAATGCATTTGAGATAAATAACTTTGGTCATCCTCTATTGTTTTAACCTGATGCAAAGAATAACAAAAAGGCGGTAAGCAACAATTCAATTAAGAGTCACTTAAATTTTACAAACACAAATTGTCAGAACACACCTGCTGCTTCAAGTGGTCTATAACTTCCAAGTTGACGGGAGCAAAATTAGGTTCCATCTTCTTCCAGAATAAACTAGAACAGCCAGTATCTGCCAAGGACCAATATGTATATAAAGTTTCTGCATACATTTAAACACACGCACACCCAACTCAAAAATAGCAAGGTTTAGTAACATACGGCTGGCATTGCTAGCAAAGTTGGCCGCAAATAATAGTTCCTCACAGTCATCACCTGACCTACCTACCATTTTGGATGGTTTGTACAACATTATTGTTTGAATATGAGAAAACATCTTATATCATCTTGTTACCATAGAGTATCTTAATAAATAAGTATAATATGATAAACAATTCTACTCTTTTAATGCAATGAGTAGTTACTCAAATGGATAAACATACCTGCAATATCCGGGGAACTACTAGTTGATGGATGCCCAAGATGAGCAATAGCTTTACTATTGTGTGCCTTCTTCATACGAGGTTTCCTTGATCTACTGGAAAAACATAAACTTAGTCGAGTGGAAAAAATCCCTATTTAGCCATTATCAGTAGGAAAAAGAGAGCAATATGTGACAGAAACTATACCTTGCATTCTTTAGAGAAGAAGGTTTCGGATTTCGAATTCGCTTTGTCAACGATAAAATCTCAGACTTCTCTTCTGTTGATGAGATGCCATTCTTCAAAACTGAAAAGCCCTTGCTGCCACTGCAGTGTCTATGCAGATCATCTCCAGTCTCTTCTTTGTTCAGCTTTATTTCCTTTTTCGTCATTGACATGTAGGAACCTGTATTACAGGAATCATTTAAGATTCTTCCATCACCTTTGTTTCTGTCCAATACTTTCTCCTTTAATTTATTTTCACCATTTTCTCTGGCGCCAGATTCTACACTTTCACATATTCTAGTCTGGAATGAATTGTCGTCATTTATATTGCATCGCATGTTGTTGATAGCACCCTTGGATGTATGTGGTCCACTAGTTGTAGTAGAATTCATTATAGTACCGCTAGAAGTGGAACAGCCCTCAAATGGCATAGGCATTTCATCAAAATTGAAGACCGATGGCAATACCCCATTTGCTCTTCGAGTGCGAGAACTTTTTTGAGGCCTCTGCCCAGCCCATTGGGCTAAATCGGACATAGACGATTCTATATGAAAAGGACGCTTATGATTGATTTCCCCAACCAATGAATGAGGCTGGTTCACATTTGATGGTTGCTCCTGGGCGTCAAGTGTTTCAGAAGATAAGTTTCCAACTAACAAGTTACCAGTTCGAGTTCGAGGTGCCCTTGAAGCTTTGACTTTTATATGTGGATAAACACCACCAGTATAATTTTTGCCATGGTCATGAAATCTAAAAAAAATTATAAAAGAAAAAGAGAGAGAGAAAATAAGATTACTCATAAAATTATACTAATAGGGTTTTATAAAAGAAAGAAAGCTTGTTAGGCACTTCATAGATGCTTATTAAATACAACCGTGCAGATAAGTACTTGTTTCTTTGAAGTACACCCCATTCCCTATTTGTTCCATCCATTGAATCCATAAACACCTTTTCTTGCTCATACTTGGCATACATGTGAAGCTGAACTAGCAAGCAGGGAAGCTAAGAAGCTTGCTATTACTGGCTGTTATAGCCAAATGAATCTTTTGCAATCATAATAGCCTCACTTACTTAGTGGAAGCTATAGAATTGTTACTATCATCACAAGGTAGGTAAACAGTTAAACACTAAACTTTCAGGAGACTCGTTCTTACAAAACATGCTTGTAAGGTGAGAATTGTCTTGCCCCTCTTATAAACATATGTTTAGGCCATATCTCATTCCAAGTGGGACTCTTCACAAATATCATTTCAGATATAGCCCTAGAATAAAAAAGGACAAATCTTGTGAGCATTTCTTTCTGTGCTCTATGTTGTTTTAACTTGAAATAATTAATTTATAATATTTTCAAATATAAACTGCCTATAATTTCTTCAAATACATAATTTTCTCAAAATTTCTTATAACGACAAAAAGTGTATTTTAAGTTAAGAACAACGCAAAAGCATGTTAGTGAAATGCACCTAAATTTTGTCCAAAAAATTGCATCACGAATACTCAGTTCAGTAGTTTAAGTGACAGATTTGATTGGTAACAAACTAAAGATGATGTTAACTAATGTACATATATCACATCACAACAGTAACTGCAGTAGAACTACATGTCAGCCAACAATCTTTTCACCACGTGAATTCTTAACACTACCCAATAAGGTTATTTTTTATGAAGGAACCTAAAGATGCACAAACACAACATTCCTAAATTAAGTATGATAAATTGATTTTTTATGCACCAACAAGTTTCCCAAATTGCAATTCATTTTTATGAAGGAACCTAAAGATGCACGAACACAACATTCATAAATTAAGTGTGATAAATGACTTATGGTCATTTATTGAGAAATCAGAAATCAAAGCAACTCATAAACTTGTGTTTACCTCAAACCTATGGCATCACAAGACTGCAGACCAGACTCATTAGTTTGCTTTAGATACATAACTCTTTTCGGCTCTCCTTCCCCATCAGTGGATCCAGCTGAGACGGTGCCCATGGAATGTTTTCTTTTCATTTTTCTATCCCATGTTTCTCCACTTATAGGTAACCTTATCTTCACTTGAACACCATCACAAACCTTGCCAACATCCTTGATGTTGTCTTTGTCCTTTCCGATTGCCAAAGGCTGTCTGCCAAAGCTATTGTTTATCCCTTCCGCCTAGTATTTATCACCAAAAGATATGAAGTAAATATAGATTAGATATTTTAAAAAGTAAAGTATCAACACAGTCGAAAAAATACGTTGCTACTCAGAAAACAAAGGAACCTAGCATGTTCAGTATTTAAGAGAGTAAAATCAAATCAATAATTAGATAGCAATGACTCTCTACATAAGTGTTGTGGTTCAATGAGCTACATCCAGAGTTATCGATAGCGGCCGCAATCAGCGCTATCCTGGGATATCGGCACGGAGCGGTGACTCTCCGCTATTTGAGGTTTAGCAGGTAGCAGGAGCAGGGCGCTTCCTAGCCCAAGCGGGTTTGAATTGTTTTGAACGCCAAAACCCAGATTTACCCTTAAAATAAATAAATCTGGTTTGATTTTTTATTTGTTTTCATTACCTCGGGTTTTTTAAGTTCCTCTTTTTTGTTCGATTTTACATTATACATATATGTTTAATAGATTATTCATATAATTAGTCTAAAAAATAGCCAAATAGCGGTTATCCCATTATCCCATTTTTGGGGTCAGCCACTCCACTCCGCTATCCTGGATTGATACTCTGGTTACATCGGTAATCAAAAATAATAGTTCCTCCAGATACTTTGCAGATATAGTGGCACTGGAAGTAAGATTAAAAATAACAACACATGATGGATATCCAACTTGGCCCAACAATTAAAATTTATGTGTACTAAAATATTAAAATTAAAATAACACATACAGTTGCAAACTGCAACATGAAATCTCTCAATAGCCCATTCAGATCATTTAATGTGGGACTATAGCTTCTAAATCTTCAGAGAAGCACATGTAACAGAAATCGAATATAGTTGCACCAGATTCAAGAGAGGATGTGTCATCATGCTCTCCCTTATCCAAGTTATTTCAAAGCACTACAATTTTATTTAATGTTCAATACTATTGGAATTCTATCCTCCTTGTTACAATTAAATAAAAAATAACTAGCAATTAACATGGCATAAACCCGCAGCTTTAATAAAGGAAATGCAACAATAACTTTAAAAGGCTAGCTAGCTACTAACCTGCATCTCAGCAGCTGATGTACCGATGTGCGCATTCAGAATGATTTTCTTAGGTATATCCTCTGGTTTTTTATCTGCAAGCTCTGTAGTACTCTGATAAATCTGACTTCCTATGTTAGATAAATGGGACCCATTCATCCTTTCATTTGGTAACCCCTCCTTCTGAAATTGCTTCTTTGAGTTTAAGGCCTCCCAACATTTGTTCAATTTGTGTACAGATTCATCCAACCTCTTTGATCCATCACTGAAAAAATAAAAGAGTGAAACCTTCATAACAGAATTACTGCACAAGTGACAAACTGACAATAAATGAGAAAATTCATGACAACTCAGATGTCGCCTTAATTCCAAAAACCGAAAAAAGTTGACCAATATAGCAGTGACACCTCTGAAAAAAGACGTGTCAGTGTCCACGTCGGTATGAGACACTTGCACCGACACTTGTAATTACGTTTAAATTATTCCTTTTTTCAAATTATTACCGGAGTCGCCGTGTCAGGGTCAGGGTCGTATTCGGGGAGTCCGTGCTTCATAGAAGTTGACTAAAATGGTAGTCATTCAATTACATTACATATGCTGAAAATGTGAGCTTTCTAATTTCTCTTACGCGCTAATTGATTAGGAATTACATTAAATGATAAGTAGGGTAAAAGCAGTATGAGTTGATGACATGGTATTGCATAAAGTTCCACAAATTACCTAGCCCTGGCAGAAGCCTCCTGTAGTGCTTTGAATCGTTTCAGTTCCTCCGAATCCGCTGGAATGCGAGACTTCGGATTACCAGTTCGAAAAGCACAATCTTCGATGGTGTTTCCATGAGATATCCTCAGAGCCTGTTTTAAGTCATTTAAACTAGTATACTTTGAACCTCCTGTGCTTATTGGATCCAACTTTAAATACTGGGAAAACGAATCCGAATCTCGTGAAGATGTAGAATTTCCCTGCACCATACTAGTATCAGAAACAGACATCCGACTGTCATTACCATCACAAAAGCTCGCAGACCTATCTGAATCCACATTTCTCAAATTTCCCCTCTCTCCATTTGAGAAATCCCCCTTGACAGCCATCTTATCTTGGCTAGCTGCCCTGGAATCAAATCTAGACTTTGGCGCCATAATTCAACGTTAATTGAATCAGCGCATATACTCTCTTAGCAACTCAGCACTAAGGGATATCCTGAAGAAAATCCATTAAACAGTAAACTACTACGAATGAAAAGGAAAGTTACTCAAAACGTATATGTAATAAGTCAATAAGATAATAACCACACAAATCACAACCAAATCACAATCAGTAAGTCAAAAAGAGACAGTGAATTATCAAAACCCTAGAAAATTTCAACAACCCTAACTCAAACTAATTTCGCTTTAAAAAAACATACCATTGAACGGAAGCTCGGAAACTGTAAAAACATATCGATTGGGATAAACAGATAAACCACAGCATCCCGTTCATCGGGATAAAATTCGAATTGCACCAACAATAAAACGCACATTGGTGAAAAATCATCCACGACATTGAAGTTTGAAGAGTTAGAATTTCAAACCCTGGAAAACGCGGAACGCCAATGCTATTCAACTGAAACAACGAGTAAATACAACGTTTCGAAATCCAGAATTATCATTATCAGTAAGACAAGAAACATCAACAAAAAAAAGTATAAAAAAACTCGCAACGGTAGAATCGAATCCAATAAAAACTAGGGTTCAAGAAAAACAATAGCAATCCCGCCAACGCTTGGCGGCAAAACAAACACGGAGATAGATGAATGCGTGAAGGGAGGAGAGGAGTACCTGCATTGAGCGGAGAAGATGAGGGAATGGATTTGCAGAGATGATAGTGTTGAGTTGAGGACGAGAGAGGGAAAAAGTGTGGAGCAGTAGGATAAAAGGAGAGTTTATATAGTCGGGCGCGAGATAGAGAAAAAGGGTTAACGTTTATGTGGGTCCGCTACTGATTTGGGTAAGGAGTGGTAGTTGGTTGACTCTCTCACTTCAGGTCATGGATGTCTTCATTATAATAATGCAATGGTTGATACTTGATAGGATATGGTCATATGGATATGACTTTTATATTGATCATGTGGTCAAGTTTTTTATTAAATCTTAGGTGTTTTTTATTATTTTGTAACTTATGTTAATTACAACAATTTAGTGTATTTATTTATATGTTTTTAAGTCAAATGTGAGAATCTGTTTGTAACTAAAATAATAGTATAAATTTGGAAAGAAAATGTGATCAAAGTTTAACGAAATGTAATTGAAATTAGACTCTGTTGATTTAATTATTTCAAGTATATGCTCTTGATCAATTATAGAATTTTAAGTTTTTAAGTATATTTTTATTTATTGCTCTTGGTCGATTATATGTTCTAAAGTTTTTTAAATATATTTTTATTTATTGCTCTTGGTTGTTATATGTTCTAATTTCCGATAAATGATGTGATATTTATTGAATCTACTAATATAATATTTCTCGCTCAATTGGTAGATTCAATTGTATTATTATGATTCAATAATAGTTTAATGGCTATAGGGACTAACAATTACAAACATTTTTATTCTAGGACATTTAAGTATAAAATTTATTTCTTTCATTTTCTAAATTAAAAAAATCAATTTTAGAGTTAAATGAGTGCAAAAATAACAATTTTGATATATTGAAAACAAGATTGTATACAATCATCAAATCAAGAGTATTTAAAATTAAAAAAAAGACATAAAGACAAATTTGATCTCAATCATACAGAAAAAGTGTAGTTACTCATGGTTGATGTAGTTTTACAAGAAGAACTAGAAAATAAAAAGAGTATCCAAGTTTGATTTCTCTAAGTTGGAAACACTTATATGTCTTTATGAGTTTTCTATGACATTTTATGAACGATGATACTTTGTAATTGATACAAGACCATTCTATCATAATCTCCATCTTAAAAAATTTGATTAAATTATCAATTATAAATCATACTCACCTTAGCGAGGATGTTGTTGAAAGGGATATGCATTGTATAAAATAATTTTACACTATTAATCAATCACAATCATGATAAGTGTCAAGTCATATTATTATTTTAAAATAAATTATATGACATGGTTAAATAATAAAATTTGATCGGATGACAGTGTAAAACTATTTTACATTGTCAGTGCACTACCTTTTAATTATTTGTTCATTAACGAAATTGTTTCGACCCCAGGGAATTTGCATAACCTACAACTCAATATTTGACAGGTGCTTGATATCATATAATCTAGTGCTTTTGAGTTCGATATATTTTAGCTTGTTATGCATCAAGACATCGGATATACTAGAATTTCTAATTGAAGTTATTACAGATGTGAACATTGATGTTGAGTCGGCCGAGATTGACACTAAAGCTTATTCATGCAGTCTTTGTCCATCTCTATCGCACAGTTTCTCCCCAGCTCTAAGATTTTGGGCCAATTGCTTGAGAATGGTTTTCTTTGTTCAAGTGTGTTTTAAATATACTACCTCTTAAATATAAATTATAAGGTTAAATATACATTTTCCCTACCATTAGAGCGAATTTTATTTACCCCTATTACATTTTATTTTTAGATTCCCCCCTATAAAATACAATTTTTATTTTCACTCACCCATATTCTCATATTTTGTTGACTGGTCACAACAAGCATCCTTGTTGTCAATTGTTTTTTTTTTAATAATGACATATCAATATTTATAGAAAAATAATCTCAAAAATTCCTTGTTGTCAATTTTTTTTTTTTAATAATGACATATCAATATTATAGAAAAATAATCTCAAAAATTCGATTTCTATGGGATTTGAACCGATGACCATTCGCATTCATGTAAAACACCCAACCAATGCGACATTTGCTTCTCGTTTGTAAATCATTCCTCAAGTATTTACTTCTTTCAATCTTCTGCAAGTCCAAATGTTTATTCAACTGTGTTCTTCATTCCAGTATTTGTCCCTCTCTCTTGTTCAACCATATTCTGAGATTATTTTTCTTTCCTCTCTAGTTTTCATCAAATAAAATAACAACATCAACAAACACAAAAATCTTAATCCCCAAAATAACTCAACCCCTACCCATTAAATTCAGGGGAAGATTACATGATACAACAAAGTGAAGCAAGAAGAAACGGAAAAAAAATTCTTCTGTAAGTCTTCTTCTCCGTTTGAATATCTCTTTCTAGATATGTTGTTGTGTCCCTATGGAGGGTGGTTTTGGAAATTTGTGACATTTTTCATGCTTGTGTAAGCTTGAGCCTTAAAAATAAATTCGTTTTTGCTTTCTTATATAATATGATGCGTTGAGACTTGAATAAACCATTGTAATTTGTGGTTCTCAAAGAATATTGTGGTTATTTGGGGGATTTTCTTGGTGAGGGGTAGTTTTGGATCGTTGTTTAAATCCAAGTTTGATTAATTAATGGGTATGTTAACTGGATGATTGTTTATTGAAAAATTGTTTCAATCCTTAATTGCAAAGATAGAGGTAACTTTGTTGCTTTTAATTCTTCACTCTAAATTGAAACATGGAGGATTAGAGAAAGGTCTGTCAATTTGGAGAAGATGATGGAAGGATGATTAGGGATTTGAAATTGGATAAGAAGATTAAATCACTTTGATATAAATTGATTTTGAGGTAAATAATTGCAACATAAAAACTGATGGTTGTTGCGGCGGTAAAGCGACAAGCAAAGAATTGATATTTATTTTTACCGGGTGATATATACCGGTTAGGTTATATCGTATCGTGTCCACAGAGATTGGTTATTGACTCGTCGTTCGACAATTCTACCGTTAATGAGTTTGAGATTTGATGAGTTGAAAATAAAAGACAAAAAGTAAATGAACAAAAAGTATAAAGGATAGACAGCTTGTCCGGAACGAATGCACACTATCCGTCACAGACTTAAATCTACCACTCATGTCATACTCGGCCTACGATACTCCTTCGTGTCATCACATACCTCTCACAACCTAAGCTATTTCTAACCCAAATTGAGAATCCTCCCGAATCACCTTAATAGCCATGTCTGGCCTATCTCAACAACCAGAAGTCAACTGCGTCACCTCTATACCCATCTCTGGTATACTTCACCAACGCAGAGGCATTAAGATCAGATACTCTATGGTGAATGTCAGCTCTAAACCTATTTCTAGCATTCAGAAACTAACAGATAATCATCCTAAGAAAGGATCTAAGCAGTCTATCTCTAGCAAGTTCAAATCCCTAACATAGAGTAAAAACCTAAGATAACTACCAACACAGACTCATAAAGCAGACTTTATACAACACCAAGGGCGATAAATATACATGTTTTCAGAGTAAATATACATACATAACCAACACAATAGAGAAATACAAAGAGAAGAGAGGAGATAAACTACTCATTTACACCGGTTTGTCAACACCTATCGAAGAACAACCCACCTCTAATCATCCGTGAGCAAGACCCTAATGTTGTTTTCTAAGTTAATCTATCAAAAACTATATGAGTGATGGAATTGGGAGCAAGAATATCACCCACCAAAACCATACTCCAAAATAAAATGAAAATGAAAGTATAAAGAAAATCTGGTTACGCAACTTCGCCCGACGAACTAAAAGCATCGTCCGACGAATCTTCATTTAACTTTGCCTAAATTAAGCCACGTTCTCAACCTGTACAAATATCTACCTTCGCCCAGCGAAATTTAGCTTCGCCCGACGAAATTCTCTTTTCCTCGCCCAGCGTCCAGGCAGCGAAACAAGTTAGAACGAAGCTCATCTTCCTTTAACAAGACCGTCGCCCGGCGAGGCAAGGCCCTCGCCTGGCGAAATTTCCCAAGCAACAACTTTTGTTGCTTTTCTTGTGGCTTCCAATCGCTTCCACCTTCAAGCCTTATTCCTTTATTCGATCAAAAATGCATCTTGGAGCTCCATTTGGACTTTATTCTCAATGCTCTAATAATGCAACAAATACCTACAAAAAAATATACAAAACTAATCAAACGGTACAATATGTACACAAAACGCAATAAAACGTATTTACAACAAAAAGTTGAGATTATTCAACTAAATATCAACAAAAGAACGGATAAGTGCCACAAAACCTATATACAAAATAACTACATTTTGGCACTTACCAATGGCGCAGTGGTTGGACATTTGGTATATGAGGCAAGCTTCTTGGGTTCCATTCATTGGAGAGGTAATATTTTGAGATCTTTTCATATAAATTTCAAAGAATATTGATATGTCACTTATAAAATAAAAATAAATGTAAAAAAAATCCATTTGAGCGCCACGTAGGAAGATTCTCTTGCCCAGACATCGAAACATGAGAATAGGGGTGAGTGAAAATGGAATCTCTATTTTATAAAGGGAGAATCTAAAATAAAATCTAATAGGGGTAAAACAAAACTCACTCTAATGATAAGGGGCGACGTATATTTATCCCTAAATTATATGATCATAGTGCATTAACATTTGATACATTGGAGTAATCAAATATGCAATGTGTGAATTCAAATATGCAATTCTTCACTTTTTAGTGCATGAGTTTCGCTCCTAACTCTAAAAAATGCTTGAAATATCGGGATGTGCCAAGTTCTTCAAATTTGTTATTCCTTGTTTGTGGTGATTTTTGACATTGTGATAGGAAGTTTTCCTACAAATTTGTTCTTCCTTGTTTGTGGTGATTTTTGACATTGTGATAGGAAGTTTTCCTATCAAAGCTATGAACTAGGATTTCTGCACTAAAAGAGTAAGAACATTAAATTGAATAAATAAAATAAAGGAAGACAAAAGACTTTTCATTTGATTTCTTGATACCTAATGTCTCTACGAGACTACATTATATATTAATAATGGATCATAAACTTAAAAGCCCAAATACTAAGAGTCCACCTAAAATATTCATTCAAATAAAAGTACTAAATAAACTTCAATATATAAATTTATAATCTATCATTCCTCCTCTATCATTATCGTCGAGTTCACTTGAACCTTGTCTTTAAGGTTCTAAAATCAATACGATAATAGAGATATTGTTCCTAGATCCCATTGCTGGTTGGACAATGCATATGAAGAAAAAAAAAAGGATCACAAAGAGCATCTTCAACATTCATTGGAAGTTGATCAACACCTTTGAACCATGTTCTATATACACCCTTGAATCGTGTTCTTGGAAACTTTCCTCATAACCTCATCCAACAACTCCCTACTTTTATCCAAGAAAATTCTCAAATGCAACTTTGATTGAACAGAAAGAGCGGGCTTTCCCTCAAGCATGACCGAGCTTGACATTGTTTGTCCTTTACAAGTGAAAACCACATAGCGATCTGACAACCGTGTTGATTCCAATGAAGCCAAGTCAACCCTCTCAATTAAACCTACAGTAAAAACCCATCCATCACCATGTGCCTTCATGTCGTGGTAAGTTCCCATTTGAAATCTAGCTTGTACAAAGTGAGATACGATATTATAAACACGATGCAACTGAATAACTAAAATTCCACTTGTAGCCAACTCTCTTAAGCTATCTGGCAACTCTATCCCTCTAAACTCCAAGCCCTGAGGTTGTCGTGGACCACACCTTAAAATATGCAACAACACATACAAAAACTTTAGTGTGGAAACTGTGGTAAAATTCCAGAAGTATGCAATTGTCTGCCACCAATTCCACTAGCTCTCTGTATGCAAAGTTGCTAAGAATTGTTCTTTGTTAGTAAAATTTTCCTTATCCAGCACCTTAAAACTTTGAGCAAGTAGGTTGGAAAATTGGTCAAAACTCTCCTTCAAGCCTTATTTAGCAGATGCCGAAGTTAGTAAACCTTTCACTTTTCTATAGTAATGAAATCTTTAAGGAAATTCTTATAGCATGTTTCAGAGTGGTTAAGTTATCACAAAAGTAGCTAGCAGCAACAAGAAAGCCCTCTAACAGATCCACATCGAGCTTATCTGGTGATAAAACCAAACTCAGAAATACTTTTATCAGTTCCATAAGACGAGTTTAGACGCTCCTTCCTATATAGCATACTTGCAAAATATTGCACCATCCAGTGGAGACCTTTTTACAAGTGTAATGCAACGATTACATGCCTTCTCAATGGGCACTACTGAGGGAAAGTACGAAGGTACAAGAAGTTTAGTTATCTTCTGAGCAACAGGAGGTTGATCACTAGCAAGCTCGGATAAAAGCAAACTGAGATCCACCACCTTATTAAACTGAAAATTTGGGACATCTTTTAGATGGAGCAAGAGATCTGCCATAACGACTTGTACTATGAGGACGTTATCTTGGATTAAGTGCCCAAGTCTTGGACAGAGCACTTTAAGTACATCATGAGAGTGGGGATTGGCAAGCAAATAAATGATGCCATTCGACTAGAAAGCCTTACCTCATTGCATACATCGTTGAAAGCATCTTCGTAATAATTGGCGACGGGATAATTTCCAACATAGCTGAAGGACACGACAACAACCCTTAACAACAATTGTTCTAATTTCCCGACAATCAATCTTTCTAACAAAAAGAATTATTTATCACTCAATGTATCCTTATCAACAGTTCCAATCACAATATCAGTAGAATGCATTTCCTTAATTGAAACATCTTGAGTCTTAGGCAATTCATGAACTTCTTTTTCTGCATCTTTTACCTCAGAATCAACATCAGAAACAGTAAGCGCAAGCCTAAAATCACAAAACACAACACCAAAATGACCTAACTGCATTTTTAACAAAAGCAATAGGAGGATGATGACTGTGACGATAGTCATTGAACTCAACAGCTTTCTCAAGACTGATTTCGGTAAAAGCAACTGCTTGAAAATTAGAGAGTTGTTCTTTTGTTAGCTGAGTTGTCAAGCTTAGTACAAGCATTGCATTATTGAGTTCATGTAACTTACTAACAAAAATTGCTGGACAAATCCCATAACTCTCTAATTTTCAGATCGTCGTTGGGGATGGGTTATTTTTGTTGAGTCGTGATATTTCACTGTCGTCTGATTTCGATGGAATTGATGGAATTGAAGAGTCTGCATCATCCCAAAACTCGTTTCCGTCGAAGGGAGCCTTGGCAATCGAATATTGGTGTGAGCTGAGTTGTGTGATCGGAGCTAGACTGAATGTGTTGCTGGTACGATGTGGAATTGGATCTGATTTCGTAAGTGACCTTTGAAAATGTGGAGTCAAATTGTTTTGAGGGAAATCGAGTAGATGTAGTGGAAACCCTAAGTGGTGTAGAAATTGGTGGTTTTGGTGGAATTGAAGATTGGACCCGCTACTGCTATGAATTTGGATAAGGATTTAGACATTTTTCACAAACAAATGGAGTGTCTGGTTCGACAACAAAGTCTTCACGAAGGGAGGGTTTCTCAATGAATTTCATTGATTCTTCTATATCTTCCTCAACACTTTCAGGGATTGTATCTTGATATTTGAAAGGAAATAGCTTTTGCGGACTCAACTAATTCATAATCTTCAAAAACGTGTATGATACGTGTCGTACGCGTCTCGGTGCCTGATATGAATCCGATGCGAGGATACACCTTCTAGGCGTGTCGGAGCTTCATAGCCCAACATCAAAATTTCAAGCCATCTTCATCACGGTAATCTTCCTCTTTCATCAATGAAACATATACATATACCCATAATCAAGTAGAAAGACACAGCAAAAACAGTGGACACCAATCAAGAACCAACTGAAATGAATATTCATCACTGCACCTAACCGCATACTGATCCCCTCAAGTTTCGTGGAACAACCTTTGGGTTGGTAACCAGGTGTAAAAAGCATGAACCACATGAACATAAGCCTTGAAAGATTATGCCAACATAACGCACATAACACACCATGAAATTCATTGGAAATCCAATTCTCATAAGCCTTGTCACAAAACAAATAGAAATCAAAACTTGCAATAAATAATGTTTCTGTCCTTCAACCCCCATAAGATCTTTTGAATGCTGGCGAATAAAAAGAAACTGTTGTGCAAATGCTATAGCTGCTAGCAAATGAGTAAGTTCATTTTGACTTTTTTAAGCAGTGGTTATTTTTCTATCAAGAACTATAAGCCAGTGTAGCATAGAATAAAAAAGACAGCCATGGAAAAGAGTGTTAAAAGTTATGAAGATGGTTAGAAGGAATGGTTCCGTCTTTAGGGTCAAACGGTTGGTGATGAAGAGGAGAGATGAAAAGTTCCATGGATGTGAAGATTATGCAACTTGCCATGCTGAAAGGAAGCTCTATGTATCTACTTAATTTGGTTGGAAACCATAGTGCAGATGGGTAGGACTTGAAAGAAGAAAGAAAATGGAGTTTGATATGGGTGAAAAAGTGCTATAAACCATCTACAAAGAAACCAAACCCCAAAATTTCACGTCCCACCATAATGAAATCGAAATATTCAATAATGGCAATAATAAATAAGATGAATGTTGGTTAATATGAGGATATATATGATATTTATGTATGTAAGATATGATAGAATATACAAGTGTCAATGTTTGAGACACTAGAAAGGACAAGGATGTGAACATTCCTTTCATAAGGGAAAAGGTTGTTACTTGTTGAGGTTGGTGTCACACAAAGTACAAGTTTTGAATGTTTACGCTAAGGAACAGCAGAACAAAGTTGAAATTAGAAGGTGCGTTTTTGTTAAGAAAATTTCAGGCTAATGGATATACTACATGCACTAGAGTGGAAGTAGTTAAATTTATTATATTTTAGACTACAAAATCTAAATGCTTGCTTGCTTTTACACATGTGAAAAAATAGCTCTTGCGTCGGATTAAGGAAAAAATACCAAGTTAAATATCAAACTTACTTTTAGAGTACAAATATCTTAATATAAATCACTTCACTTTAAATTCAATTCCAACAAAGACTACAAATTTGTCAAATATTCACTCACATGCCAAATCTAGGATTGCACCAACAAAAATTAGAACCCAGATGACTCAACTAAAGAGGAATATGATGCATTTTCGTCCAAGTTTTCAGGCTTCTTAGTGCTGGTTTTCAACGTTGTTCCATCACTATTTTTGTCAGATGGTCCCACCTCCAAACCAACCAACTCAAAAAACTCCAATCTTTGATGTTTTGTTAAATCCATGTCATCATCCCAGCAAGTCTCAGAAATAATTTCAAGTGCTTTCTCAATCTTGTCTTCAGCCACAAGATTCCCATTTTGCAGGAGGACAAGGTAGACTTGTTCAGCTGAGGCTTTTCGAATCTGTTTAACAAGAGATAAAATATAATAAGCTGAAGTATGAGAACCCAAAAAGCAAGCAGAAAGAGTAAATTGTGAGCAAGATCCTATCTTCTCTGCAAGTGATTGCTTTTAAGAAGAAAAAAAACAGTGCGCTAAATCGTAATTCACATGTTGATGAATATTTGAGAATCACCTTAGGGTAAGGATGACCAAGAAAAGTAACAAGTTCAGAAAAGGCCCTCGTATGGATAGGTTCTGGTATTGAAGCAATATAACCAAATATTGCAATACCAGTATACAACTTGGAGAAGTTTGTTGATCCATTTAGTTCTCTTGCCAGAGAATCCAAAACAGCAGCACAAAAGGTTGGAGTCTGAGCCTGAAATGACAACGTATATCAAACGTGTTCTCACTAAACAATTGTAAGTAAATAAAAGATAAAATCAATAAATAGACACCACATACCTCATATTTGTGAGCAATAAAAATGGTTCATACAGTTTGAATCATCGGGATGACATGGGGAATTATCTACAGAGGATGATGCTCATGGCAAGCCAAATTACTAATTTGTTTTTTTGCCAGAACAAGGAAAAGTTTACAAAAATTGAAGGAGGTTTTCCATGTGGAGTTTCTATACTTAGTGACGTAGGAGGGCCGCCTGCGCGTACCGAAGGAAAAGTCGCGCGTCAGAACTGTTCGGCAGAATTTGCGCAAATTTGGCGTTCGATGTCAGAATGACTCATTATAACTTTTCGGAAAGGGAATTCACTCATGAGTTCAATTCCCTGCTTTGCAAGGACCTATGGATTTTTAAGCCACTAAAGTTCATTTCAGGCCCGAGATCAGCAATTTACTATTTTCTTTTATTTAGGATTTGATTCTATTCTGGATTTGATTCCCCGTTTTAGATTAAAAGACTTGATTTCGTTTTAGATTAAAAGTTTTGATTCCGTTTTAGATTAAAAGTTCATTAGGGTTTCTTTGTTTTCTGTATTTAAAGACCTTTGGCGGGGGCATAAGGATTATCTTTCATTATAATAAAATCTCTTTCTGGTGGATTCCAGAGCTTATATGGTTTTGCACTTGCAACCCTATGTTTTATTCTAGGTTTAGCGCTTGCTATTTCCTAGGGCTTCCGACTGCGTCACTTAGGGTCCAAGATGTCTGTTATAAAGAATAGAAGTACATAGAATCTGTAGAAAGCTACCTTCTTATACTTCCATTTGATATCCTACATATTCCCTTTCTAACTTTTAATTTATTTCGACTTAAGTATCAGGGGGAACCAAACATCTCTTGATAAAACAGTAGAGTACTTGACCACCAAACTAATGCAGAAATTGGCAACATGATGAAAAGGAAAAGGAGTATCAGATAACCTAATAACAGGAAAGATAAAAAATATATATAAAAAAAACAGAAAAGCGGGACTAACCTCCATATTAAGGAATATCTTCTTGCTGAGCAAACTCTCAATGGCCTGAAACACAACATAAGCTCATAAGTACATGAGAGAAAGTTCCATATAATATTCAGTGCAAATTTAATTACATGCATAGATTTGCATTTCATAACAGAAGAGGCACACAACAAGTAATATATACAAGAAAAAATAAATAAATTAACAATTGACTTAAAAAATAATAAGTAATGAAGGGTGTTATGGAGAGTGCTGACCAGGATTATCTGTGTTCAAAACATATAAATGACAAGGTATATTTACTGTTAGAATGCCGCTCCTTCAACTACAACACATGGACTAGTCTTCCCTAGTTAACTGAATATAGCAAATTATGAAGGTTGTAGAATGGAACACAACGGAGCGGAGCGGAATGGAACATAACAGAGCGGAATGGAATGGAATATAAATACCACTCCATAGTTTGGGTATTTTATTTAAAATGTCTCATTCCATCCCATACACTCCAAATTGGATGGAACAAAAAATGGGGATTTGGATGGAATAGGATGAAATGCATTCCATCATGTTCTGCTCCATTCCATCCTCTTTTTGTCAATCCAAACAATGGAACATAATATTATTCCATTCCATTCCGCTCCGTTCCGTCGAGTTCCATCAATCCAAACATACCCTAAGGTACAACGAACTAATTATCTTGGAAAGTCATTTGTGCAGCATAAAGCTTCAGGTTAGTAGTGGCACATAAGTCAAAAGTAGACCGGACTAATCAGTTACATTGAAAACCCTGTGATTTCATCATATGCCTGGTCTGTTCAGACCCAAAAACTGGTTGATGGACAATAGATGAGTCATGACTCACAGCAGAGGTTGATGGCAACCTGAGGGAGTCACTGATGGCTATAGAAGTTCAACCCATGGATTTGCATGGTGGATGTTGATTTGAAGCATGGAACCACAGCCTCTAAAACATTCAGAATACTCTCCAACCCCCCATACCATACCCAGAAAAAGAAGAAAATATAAATAGGCATAAAACAAAGCCAGATCTTTTGCATGATCAGTTAACCAAAACAAGAATAATAAAGCGCTGCTTAGGAAAGGCAATACCTTTAAAGTGGGTACAATGACTCTGTCGCGTTTCCTGTATTGTTGCAGAACCCACAAAATATCGACTGATAGCATATACTCCCTGAGTGTTCTTGTATTAGGGTCTTCGGATTCAATCCCTTCTAAATACTCTAACAGTGCCAAGAGTGATACCCTCTTCAAAGAATTCGAAGTATCTAGCAAATCACCCATAGATATGACTAAACCTGAAAGCACGTTTCTGCTATAACAACCAAACTGAAGTAGCTGTACGAAGCGCGGGTAAGTGTGCGAAGGAACCTGCAATACAATAATATTGTCTAAATAAAAAAAAATATATACTATCAACCTCGAGAAAGGATGAAAAACCGATAAACTTACAGCCCATTTGGCTTCTGCTTCCTTCGGAATTATTTCTTCTAACTTTTCCCGGAAAGGAATATATGGAATATAAATCATCTGGTTGTACAAAATTCTGTACAGAACGCTTGCTGCAGCTGCTCTCAACTTATCCAACTTCTCCACAGCTTGCTTACAAATCCCTCCAACTAAATTGGTGGCAAGATTTTCGTCGAATAATAAAAGCTCCACATTTTTATTAAGCATACTATCAGCCAGAGGCTTTGCTAAGGATTCAACTTCATTATCGTCTGATTTTCCAGACAAGCAACCTGACTTGTCGATCTTACAGAGCATATATGTACATTTTTCAAGGCCATCTAATGCAGCCTCACGAACCCAAGATCCTACATCACCTCTATTATCAACAGAATAGTCATCAAGAGCTTTAAATAAACTCCCCATCACCTCATTCTTTATAAAAATATACAGAGAAAAATCATTCTTAGTGAAAGAGGTAGCAGTATTCTCTTTTCCACCAATTAATGTTTCACATACTGATACCAGCCCTTTGACAGCATTTACCCGTGCTTCAGCATCTCTTTCTTTAGGGTTTTTCTGCAATAGGAAAGCATTTGAGTAACACAACAATTGAACCTGAGATAGTAGAGATGTAGCATTTGCAACTGCTTATAGTACCTCGATTTTACAACAGCCACAAAGCTTCAAGAGCACATTTCTCCATTGATTGGCCAATAACTCATATGGAAAAACACCTATGGCCAATGCAGATCCTCTCCTTACCACTACATTGGGATCAGTCAGCATATTAAGATACTTTTCTGTCAAAACACTAGTATTTTTATCATCTGAATTTAGTAAGTATGCATAGAAGAAATGTTTCAGGCCTTTAACAGCAGCATTCTGTACATCAGAAGAGGATTTTAGTTGTCAAATATATAATGGCCAATAAAAATGGCATATGCAATGACATTAACCAAAAATTAAATAATTTATGCAAATTGCCAGTGTCAAAGGGATAGAATAGAACCTGTATCTGAGAATTAGGATGCCTCAAGTTCTCATTTAGAGTATCAAGTAAGCTTTTCTTTATTTTTTCTGGTAATGCCACTTTAGATATGGAGATGCATTCGATAAATCGAGAAACAGCTGCGCGCATTATTTCTCCCCCCTTTCCGCGATAAAGACGTGCTTTCTCAATGGCAGGAACGACATTTGCAAGTGTTTTCTGTTTATCTATCAATGACAAGGTTCAACAAACATCCTAAATTTAATAAAGATATGTTTTATCATACAGTTAGTTGGGAAGATAAACTTGACTTGTCAAATTATTCCAACAATTCTATCTCATAGATTTCTTCCAAACGAATTTCGTTTGAAATAACTGATATTCATTTAAAAGTAAGATAAGTATTAGAGTAGAGAAGATGGAGAGAATTTCATTTAAAATTCAATTGTATAGTCTGTGAATTAAATTACAAGGAGTTGGCATTTATATAGACATGCTAATCCTACACCTTTATGTACCTAATCCTACATCTCATCATAACATTTAGTTAGTTATTATGACATGGCAAAAGTAGTTACTAGATGCTAATTGAACAAACAGCTTGCATAACTAACACTGAGTTAGCTATTGCTGAGTTGTCAGGGTAACATATCTCACAAGTCACAATAAGTAATAAGCAGCCTTAGTGCTTTCCTGATAAGAAGTAAGGGGAAGAGAGAAAAAGAATGAAAATAGTGTTCTCACTATTCTGAATAATTTTATACTTGTATGCATAAGTAGAACGGTCAAATAAGCCCCAAACTCCCAAGCCCTTTAATTATGGGCCCCTTCATTATTTTTGGAAAGAAAAAATAGTTGTTGGAGAAAAAAAGTTTAAAACATGTATCTTTTGAGAAAAAAAAAAAACAAATAAAAAAGTTGGCGCCTGTTTTAGATTTGGGGGCTTTAGTCTTAGGGGCTTATAAATTTACAAATGCATGCATGAAATAAGACTAAGGTTCCAAGTGTATATTACTGTAAGCCTGACCCACAGATCAATAGTCCTATTCCTATAAGACAGGCCCGACAGTAACAGTTATTAAAACAGAACCAGTCTGGCCAATTAATACTTATGTATGTACATTAACATGGGTTTTCAAAGTTGATTGAAGTTCCAGCAGCTGAAGAAACAATTTAGTGTCCCACCATCATGTGAATGTGAAACTGAAATAGGTTGCTCTACTTGGAAATCACCTCTTTGATTTCAGAACACATACATAAATTATAGACTAGGCATGCAAGGCCTGTATAACAGAAATACAACAACATAAAGAAAATGAAATTCAACAATAGCTTCCTCTTCTTTTTCTTTTTCTTTTTTATATATTTTTAATAGAATAAAATTGTTTCACTTCCATTACTAACAAGAAACAGCATAATCAAAAACTGTGAAATGACAACCTGAAGGAAGAGCATAATCGCATTGATGTAAAGCAAAAACAAGTTCCCCGGTTGCCAACGTTGCACCATGGCGCATGCACAAATCAGATGAAAGGGTACAAGGAACTAGCTTTTCCATAACAGCACTTGCAAAATATGGAGGATCATATCTTACAAGTAAGGAAAGGGCCTCTGCAGAAAGTTCTCGCAAGCTTTTATCCTAAAGATGTAATTTTCAAGTCAATTCTCTCAAAATATATCAAGAAAATTGAATATCAGGAAGCAGCAAAATAATCATAAACTGTTGGTAAATATCAGAATATAGATAAAGTCATGCCGAAAAGGTATATCAGATGAGAGGGAATCATGAGATTAAAAAGTAACAAACAGTCGAAAATAATCAAACTTACAAAAAGTTAGACCATCCTATTTAGCCATGTTAAGAGTTCAAAACCCCCACCGCAAAATGGCCTCTCTCTGGTACCAGTGAAATGTTGTGAATATATGTGTCAAAAAAGCCCCACGTGACCAAGCCAGCCCCTTATTTTTAGGCCCTCTATTGAAAGAGTATTTTCTTGGCCCTGGCCCCCTAATGATATTATTTTTTAGAGGGCTTAAGGCCCTATTTTTTTTCGAGTTAATTTTTTATGAAAATTTTTTTTGAAATAGTTTTTTCCAATTTTTATCTGAATTTTTTTTTTAAGATCATGGAAAATTCTTTTTTTTTTTCTAAAAACAAAGAAAAAAATGTATTCTGGGGCCTTTCCTTATTTTGGGGTTCATTTTTTCTTAAAATCTTAGCCTCCAAAAATTTTGGGAGTAGGAATGGCAACGGGTGGGTTTTGGTGCGGATTTTACACTACCCAAATCCACACCCGAAATCACCACTCGAACCCAAACCCAAATCTAAAGACTATTCGGGTGCCAAAGTAACACCCACGCCCACACCCATTGGGTTCGGGTTTTTCCACCCAAATCCGAAACCCGCAACATAACACATAAAATACAAAAACATTAGAATTTTCCATAAATTTTACTACAACTTTCCATTACAATTTTCCATCAACATTGAATTTTCCTAAATAGGTTTGGTTTCGGGTTTCGCGTGTGGGTTTGAGTGAACCCAAACTCACACCCAAAATTTCGGGTGGCACCCGAACCCAAACCCAATCAACTCGGGTTTGGGTGCAGGTGGATCCCATGGATTTGGGTCTGTTTGTCATCCCTATTTGGGAGCCTTTAAAATTAGGCCTCAGTTTTAAAAGCCCCATAAATAAACAGCTCTAGTTGTGAGCCATTGTCAGGAAAGTTTGATGATGTGGAGTGTCATTTAAAAATGAGCAGTCTTGCAAAGGAGCTGGAGTGAGATTGAAAGTGGTTCAATGAGAGCATTCTCTTTTTTCTTTTCAAGACACAATTCATGAATGGCAAACATAGATTCAACTCAAATTCATCTAAAGAGCAAGGACCAGACTTGTTGATTATGGCAGAGACTAGAGTCACACATTACAGGTAAGTAAGGCTTCAAGAATGATCTCGAATTGTCAGGATAAGAAACTGGAGCCCAATCGGGAGAAGCAGGGTAGCAATTATGCAAACTCAGAGGAGAAACATGGATATGATGTTACTTCCCGTGGACTTGGTAATCCAACATAGATCAGATCTTAGCACTGAAACATTTCTTCATCAGACTGCAAATAATTGTAAATTTCTTCTGGTACCTACCACAAATGGCAATCTGCAACCACTCTGTTAGTAGCCTCCTATCAAGTCTGTTTATAGGTGTGAAGCCAAAAAGCCCAAGTAATTAGACCCAATTTATGTAGTCAAGAACCAGATAGGGAGAAAAGAAACATTGTTATGATCAATAAATCATGCTGTTTCTATTCTGTATAACAGTTTCAGCCTGGCCATCAGATTCGAACAAGAAACATGTTAAATTATTAGAAAGGATGACATAGTATTGTAGCTTGTGATCTTAAATGATGTCTTTGATCTGTTGCATCCGTCGCAAGAATTTTGTATGGTCGTACTTCAATGGGATCGGATGCAAAAAGGTGATTGGCACATTGGGGAAAATGCACTGTGAGCTATCAGATATGAGAGGATTTAAGGAAGTGGTCCTTTCACCCAAAACAAAAAATTAGATCACATTACAGTGTTAAGATTCATAAAGTGAGGAAATGGAGGAAAGTGAGAGTAATTTTGAGAGTAAATCTGTAAAAGAGTTTGTATATTCTGATTATAATGAATGCACTGGTAGAGAAGAGCATTTATACTGTTAGATTAAGTTGCAACTATAGTAATTAGTTGAACTGATCTGAAACAAAATCACTTCGATCTACTGGAACAATTTAAAGTTACCAGCAGCTAGTGGGTTTCTGCTAATGCAAGCCCAAATAATAAAAGGTAACTGTAAGTCTAATAGAGTATAAATCAGAAACATAAAGTAGAGGGGTAAAGTGAAACATATCTCTGATAAGCCATACATAACACATAGCAAATACATACATAACGAATAACTAGTTTCATTCATCCTTTTAAACCTGAAAGATTTTAAAAAATTGTAAAAAACAATAAATCTACAAAGAAAATTTTCTATTGTGAAATACGTATGTCATTTACATGGGTGATTTCTGTTAGAATATTTGAAAAACATCTATTCAAATCATTATTTTATCAGAAAATGTTGTACAGTATTGTAGATTAAAACTCTGATATTAGTTTCAATATTTGCTAATGAATCATGGTCTATATCCTTATTTAATTAGGATTAGAAGTCTGGTCTGGTATTAGTATATATAACAACTAGTGTTTTGTATTTTGTAACAACACCCAACACATCAATGTAAATGTAATTATAATATTTAAGTATTCCATTTCCTCCTTTGATATATATCTACAGGACTAAACCCTATGACCCCAACAATCCTCACAAAAGCTAAGCTTCTATCCTATTCAGCAGCCATAATACCGGCCAGAATGCTACACAAACTTCATTCAGAAAGTGCCACAAATCCATAATGCAAGGGCAATTAGCGTCAATAATATGGTAGCAATAGAATTGCTAAGAGAGAGGGAGAGAGATTTTATTGGAGTTTACCCAGTGACAAATTTTTCTGCCCAGCAGGTCGCTCACAAATGGAATAAGATATCCTTCGTATCGAGCAATGGAGATGGCAACATGAAGATAAGAGTTAACTCTAGAAGAAAGTGAAAAATAATCTGCAGTATTCACGATGTCGATGCCATGTGGATAATTCCCTTGTCTTCCAACATTCTCCTGAAAAGCAGCTGCTGCTGCTCTTCTGCAGTTAACCTAATTATCACAGATCAGTTAGACATTCTATTTCCAAAGGAGCAAAACATTCTATAGCAAAGCATGATGTGAGAAGGGCATAAAAGATATAAGGACCTCACGATCATAGCATGCCACTGTTAAGAGATGAGGAACAAGCTCCTCTAAAATGTTTCTCATATCTGAGTGATAATATGCACGTCCAAATGCCCAGCATACATATGCAGCAGCATCACGAACATTAGACCCTACACTGTGTGGACCTCTTCGAACATCGTAATGCAGTGCCTGATAAATAAAAAAATATGCTAATTATTTTCCTTTGTCGTGTAGCATTTATCTCAAAAAATAAATGTCAATGATCTCTGATTCTCCCTAGTGTTGGGTATAGGCTTCAAAATAAATAAAGTACTTTGAACAAATAAATAACTATAAGCAGAAAAACGAAATAGTCTGAGGGCCCAAATCCTATATTTATAAGCCTATGGATATAGTTTGTAATACCACCTGCACAACAACGGGAACAACTTTGGGAAGACTAGTGGGTAAGAGCAAGCCTCTACGAGCAAGTTCAGCCAAAGCTAAGCAGCCTCCATGCCATGAACATTCGCCCTGAAAAAACATTAAATTTGAGCTATAAAACTGGAAGTCTGCAACGGAGCAATGATAGAACACCAAATAAATTTAATGTTTAATTAGGGCTTACTATGATCAAACTCAAACAGAATTTTACACAAAATCAACAAGGACGCTTCATGAAAACCTTACGGATAATACTCTCCAAAGTCCAAACTACCAAATACACATACCTAACTGCTATGTAACTCAATAACAACAGAACTGCCTACATAGCTTTCACATGGGAAGAGTTCTAAATCCTACACCCTCTTTTGGAATATGCCTTCCCAATAGGAGGGTTATTGGTTTTGAGTCCTACTCCTATCAGACTAGTTAACATAGCAACAAAAAAAAACCACTGCAATACTTGTAGAAACCTAGGTGAATATGAATTTAATTAGTAAATTATGATGGTCAGGAACATGTATAAACAAAAGTTTCATACCTCACCAGGTGAAAACAGCGCCAAAACAGAGGATAAAACCTCCTCGGAAAGGGAAGATGTCAAAAGTGAAGTTATGCGACCAATTCCTTTCCCTGCTGACCAACGTACAACAGTGTCCTACAATCCAATGCCAAGATTCATTTAGCAAGAGAAAGAAAACTATACTAGATGAAGGAAACATGTCGGCCTAAGTAGCCCTGAATGAATCCACAAGATGTTTAAGCAACTATATATCATAAATAATGGTGTCTCTGTCACCAGCACATTTGGCAGTTTACTTTATTAAATTTCTTACAAACCTCCCTTGGCATTCAGGTTAGCTAAAGGAAAGAAAAACAGGTAAGGAATGATGTGCAAATCAAGGATGTATTAATACTTACTAAAGGGGGATTGATTTTGGGTGATATCTTACTGTTAGTTCAGTTGGGAGTCTAATTATAGAGTAATTTATTAACAATGAGACAACTGTCTCGCATAAGATAAAAGGTGGTTGCTATAGCTCAGTCTTATCAATTGCGGATGATAGACCATGGCGGAAGGCCAAAAATCAATTATTTTAGGCCAGTCATATCCATCATAAAATGCCATGGAACTGCTGTCCTTCAGAAATTGGCTGTGACGGATGTCGGAAAATCTGTCATGACCAATATTTGACAACAATGCTACAAAGAACATGTGATTGGGTTTTGGAAATATACAAAGAAAGAACATGCAGAAAACTCTTCCAAAGTTGTATTGAAACAAAATAATTGATTAAACTGAAAGATAATCATATGGCAGGAGTATGTCAGAGAATCATAGGTTCAAACTATGTCAACAGTGTTCTAGTAATATGTCAGAGAACCACTCATCTGAATAAATTATGTAGTTAAGCGCCTTTGGACTATTTGGATAGAGCAGTGCTATTTCACTCAACAACCAACGTTACAATCTACTAAACAAATCTCAAAAAGAATGTTCAGGATCTAAGGAAACCGGCAATGGTATAATATAAAGCCCTACAACACAGAACCAAATCAGGAGGAAACATTTGCTATGTGATAGACTTATCTATTTGGGTAACTCAAATATGTCAGAGTCGGAGACTAACACTGGAGTTATATGTGAGTCCTTTATATTCAAAAGTGTTTAACCAAGCCTGTTAGTCGGTTCAGTAACATCATACATATCATCATTATTTCACATCTCATGCCGGTTATCAACAGGGTAATTAGTAATTACAGCTTTCAATAGCTTACAAGACTTTTTTATACAATCCATTTACAGAGAGGCCAAGCTATCTGTTTCCTTTCAGTTGTAAAATCATTGACATGGACTTAGACTCCTGAGATACTTAGTACTGAGGTGAAACACAAAATTCACAATAAGAATCTCACCCTTTAGACATACCATATCCCTCAAACCAGATAACAACATCTCAATGATCTCTTCAACATTTTCTGGAACATCCATATCTTCATCTTCTACCTCATCTGTAAGTTCAATTGAGTTGGAGTTATTGTCGTTCACACCCAAATCGGACTGATTAGCTTTACTGGATGTATTCAAAGAAATATTTAGTTTGGCGGTTCTTCCCTGCATGGTATGCATAGAATTGTTAAGGGAAAAAATGGTGGCAAACATTAAGCTTCTACATTTGTTTAAAATTAATCACCAACTAAAGTACAACTGTCCTCCTAAAAAGTAAGCTATAATGCAATTACATTAGCTACCAATTATTTAGAAACACCAATCTATCAAAAATAAGTAACACCGGTGACAGCTAGCTTTTATCAAGGACTCGGGCCTGATACATGATAAAAATACTTTCATTCATATAGCTCAAACTATTAAGAGGCCAAAGTACGGCCATGGCCAAATTGCTGAATGGATCTTTGAGTTCAACTCTTCACATTTTCAATATCAATAATCTCTCCAAAATCACCCACCCAGTTTTGCTTCAAGTTTTAAATCAAGTTCTTGACTTGCAGTAGAAGTATTGATTATTTTGTTGGCATAACAAGCATTTCTGGATAATGCATATAACTATATCTAATTGTGGATTGTGACTTAAATGCCAGCTCAAAGTAGAAATAAACAAAACATGGACAATTATACTTGCAATCAGGCACATAAAAAAAATGTGTCTTCAAACAAGATATAAGATCCCATCGAATTTGAATTACAGAAAAGCTAACCGTGTAACGCCATGAGGGTAATCGATGAGGAAGGGAAGCAAGCCCAATCCTTTGTGTTAACTTCATCAAATACTTGCGGAGCAATGGATTTTGAGCCGCAATTGAGGACTTGTACAGCAATGAAGTGTCATTCCAAACGACAGGAATTACATCAAGCAAGAGATTCCGACTGCCTGCCTGCTTATAGATTTATGTTGTAACAGTTAGAATCGGTAAAGACAACAAAGACAATTTTTTGTTATGATTGCTGAGTGAATATTTAACAAAGCTAAATGTGATGACTTGTCTCCTCGAGCTACCTGAAACATTCAATCAATTTGAACCATAATGTTTGACTCATTTTTAGTTTGTATCTATTTGCATGAAAACCTATCACTCCCTCCGTTTCACAATGAGTGTCAAAATGAATGTCATGTTCACTTTTCAAGGCTATAATTAATAAAAAAATTCAATTCTACCCTCTAATTATTACTATATACACTACTTTCAAAAATCAAATTTCACTAGGTATTTATGATGGGAAGAACACACCAATGGTTAATAGGATTAGTTTAGTAAAGGTGATGTTTTTTGACAACTTACTTGTGGGTAAAAAACGTTAAAAACGACAACCATTTTGAAATAGAGGGAGTATTAATTATCCATCTGTAACATTATCAGTTTTAAGTTAAGAGGGAGAAAAGAAAGAAAGAAAGAGAAAAAATAACTCAGATTCTATTAAGGATGCAAAATAAAATACTAACCCAGTAGTATTATTTATACTAATCATAGATTCCTAATCCTAGTTAAATTTAAAGCAAGGAACAAATAACTTCATAAAGATAAGATTTAAGTCCAAAAATTAAGATAAGGTTCCTGACAAATAAGAACCCTAAATATAAGGTAACAAACTTTCCATCAAATAAAATAACATAATTAACCTCATCTATAATGCATCTTAGTCCTGAAGCACGGGTACTTCTAAAATGGTGAAGCACCCGGACCGGGTACATACCGGTACCGGGTGCACATAACATACTTGTGGTACTTGATTTTTTTCTCATTATTCTGTTTCGAGTAAAATGTTGTATCTCTACCGGGTACCGTACCCATATCTATGCATCATAGCATCATACTCTCCATCAAAATAAATATTTTGCTGATATTCTAATACTCCTCATCAAGGTTAATTTTACTAAGCCTATAAAGCCTGATACAAATGATCACTTTGAATAAAAAAGAAGCTAACAAAAATATATAAAACAAACTCCATCAAACATGGCTAGAAAAATACTTAGGGATATGGTAGATAAGTCAAACAGGTGGAGATGACTCAAAAAGGCAGCTGCAATAGTAATAAGCCAAACAGAAACTGAAACAGAAATTCTAACATTAACAATGGTGAAAAACCCTTGGACCTTGTGTTGTAAATGAAAGTTAAAACAAACCTTGAAAATAGCAGCCAGTGCTTCAATGGTACCGAGTACTTCGAAATGCTGGAGTACATCTGCAGTTACAGAAGTCATGACCTCATGTGTCCACTCAACAAAGCTGAGCAAAGAGAAAAGTCAGTTTATCCAGCAACTGTAGGGTGATTCAGTTCTTAGTTTTTAGCATGATGATTAGTGAAACAATAGCTTATATGCAACACATGCGGGCATGAATACAAGCCCAGACATGCCTAAAAGTGATAGCACACATAACTGCTGTGATTTGTGAACTAGTACCAATTAAACTATACTATTTAAGATATCTAATAAAAACTTTTCTTCTATTTATAAACATGAGCTAAAAAGTCAATAATCAATTAATGATTTGAGCTAAGCTTAAATTGAAATGAAAATTATCCATACATCAATGCACAAACAGTTAAGGCAAGGATATATAAAGCTTGAGCTAACATTAAGAGGGTTTTAGACTAAAAAACTCAATTGAACATTAATCATTTGAAAGCCTATGTATAAGATATCTCTACAATCAAAAGAAGAGGGACACCAGCTCAAAATGAACTCTCGGTAAAGTTTTACATATGTTATCTTAGAGACCTTACTAAAATAAGACGTGAGCAGCTTTCAAACATGTCGTAAGTTACTAAAGTAAGCTCTTTGAAATAAACTGTGCTTACACTATAAATTCAAATAAAATCTTCCAAACAACTTCTAAATAAGCTATAAAAGTAATTGAACAAACCTAGTAAATGCTTTAGGCATATCTGGACGAGTAAGTAGCCTCGAGAGTACTAATCCAGCCATAGAATGCATAGGCCCAGCAGCCGAGAGATAATCCTTACAGAACCCTATGATCCTCAACACAAGAGGTACAACCTCAAACTCCCTTACATCATCACTGCTGGCAATGCTAGTATCAACACTAGATATATCAAAAGGAACCAGCACAAGTATATAAAGCCACAACAACATCACACATTTCGCTTCATTTTCTCCCGTGCTTTCCTCTCTCATCGACGAAACTGATTTCCTGGAATGACACTTTTCAAGTAGCGATACCGCAAGTTCCAGATCGGAAACTTGATGAGGAAAGAATCTAATCACCGATTTGTATCCACAAACATGAACTAATGAATACACAACTATGCAAATTGGATTAACTATTTCCAGAATTTCGTCAGAAGCTACGCCGAGTTCAATTGTTCGTGAACGGATAATGTTCATCAATGGCGGAACTATGCTTTCTAGGTAAGGCTCTAGAAGTTGTCCTTGCTCTTGATACTTATCCATCTGCAAACAAAAATCATGATCCAAGCAAGGTTATGAACGAATAACAGCACGCAAATCGAAATCGATTAATAGAGAGAAAGAGTTTACAATGGATCTGAATTTGTGAACGAATGAAGGATCGGTGACGCGAGAATTCGAAACGGTGTCGTTGATGAATGCTTTGACGAGGTTCCATTCTTGAAGGAAGTGCTTTTTGAGAACTTTTTCCTTGGAATCGTACTCGTCGTCTTCTTCTTGATTCGTCGCCGCCGTGGCTATAACTGTTTCTTCGTTCGGTCGTTCCATCTTCTGAAATCGTCACTCCTTGCTCAGTTTCACTACTGTTCTGCAAAAACACTGAAATGACTGGAATTGTTATTCGCGCCTCCGGTTTAAAATTAAAACCTGTGTCAATCAAATTAAAGTGGGTTTAAGTGCATCTACAGTTAAAGTGGGTTTAAGTCTATCAACAATGGTTTTAGAGAATTTTTCTTGTCAGTCTCAAAGATTTTTATTCTCATTTTCCTCCTCAATTTTCATTAAAAGATTTTTGGACAAAATTTTCGGTAAAACACTAATTTTGTGGATTTTTTAGCTCATCTCATAAGAGTGGAGCGGACTCCGTGAAAATCCTAAAATGTCCTTCTTAAAATTGGAAATTTTTATTTTCGGTACGCACAATTTTTTAAATTTTTTGAGTAAAACTGGAAATATACTTCTGGTATGCACTATATTTTGAATTTATTCCAAATTTAGTCTCACTTGTTCTCACTTTCTGAAATATTTGACTGGAATCGGAAATATACTTCTGGTATGCACCATATTTTGAATTTATTCCAAATTTGGTCTCACTTTCTGAAATATTTGAGTGGAACCGAAAATATACTTCCGGTATGCACCACATTTTGAATTTATTCCAAATTTGATGTCACTTGTTCTTACTTTCTGAAATATTTGAGTGGAACCGAAAATATATTTCTGGTATGCACCATATTTTGAATTTATTTCAAATTTGGTCTCACTTGTTCTCACAGTTAACGGAAATATACTTCTGGTTTACACCAAACCCTTCTCAACGTGATTCTTATGATATAGGGTGTTAACCAGAAATTTATTTTCGGTATTCCGGGGGAAAATATGGAATTTCACAGGGATGGGTAAGAAAGACATGGGGTCAGTTGAGAAATTCATCAAATTTTTGGTATGCTCCAAATTTCCGGAAGCGTATTTACAAATTTCGGTGTACCGAAAATTATAAATGTCCGATATGCACCAAATTTCCGTAAGCATATTAAAAAATACGGTGTACCGAAAATTATAAAATATTCGGTACTGCCCAAATTTTCGTAAGTGCTTTTAAAAATTATGGTATACCAGATTTTACTTAATATCTTGTATAGCGTAAATTTTGCGTATACCTGAAATTTCAAGTATGTATACATATTTTGTTTTTCCAATGGTTGAGATTTTGCCGACACTTTTGGAGGGTCCAGATTGCACCGGCACTTATGTGTGATCTAGAACGTATAACCATTTGTATAAATAGGGTTTTAGGGTTATTGAGTAACACATCTCAACAATATGTCTCTTTCTCAATATATAATTAAGGCAGAAGTGTATTACAACGATCGCACACCTATCGTTGAGTTCAAGCTTCCAGATGGATCTGAGTCCTTTGTCACCTTGAAGGAAATGTTGAACGACTTGCTGCCTGATTCCGAGAACAGAAGGGTGACAAAGATCGAGTTTCGGGAGGATTACATTGGTATAGATGGTTGGGTGAAATACATCCTTATCGAGCTGAAAAATGATGAAGATGTGAAGGCCATGTGGAAATCATTTTGTTGTAGTGTTGTAGGATAACCAAAGGTCTGATCGAGTTAGACGCGGAGATCCAAAGATCTATTGACGACATAATGAAGTGTCTAAAGCATCCACATGAATTTGAATCTGATAGTTCCTAAGTTTTCATGTATCGGAGTATTGTTTATGTTTGTTGTTTGTCATCTGATGTTTGTTAATTTATTCGAGTTTCTTATTTGTGTTATTTTGTTTTCTTTATGTAATCGAAAGAAAAGGTACTAGTCAAAAAATATTATGCAATAAACTAGAAGTCTGTTTGTCACAACATACACATAATAATACAATAATAAAAATAAAAATCTACATATGCCAACCAAGGGCAATGTCGACCAACCTATCTAACCCTTGATAAACCTCACCATCGGGGTTCACCAACCCCATGATGTTATCTAATGTAATTGTGATGAGTTGTAGGTGGGTGTCCAGGTCACCTGCGTGAGGAGAAGGGGTGGTGGTGGTGGTGGATCGGAAGAATCTCTGGTACCTGAAGGCCCTAGGATGTCATATGTTGAAGCTGGTGGTATGATCTGAGGGTGTGTCACACTAAGGAACCACTCAAGGTATCCATCCTCGCACTGCCCGGGCTCCTGAACCCTGACGGCTGCATCCATGATCTCATGAGGTTGTTGATGATGTGACTTTAAAACCAACGATCAATGCCACCAGCTGGGGCATGTGGGACCGATCGTGGGATGCCACGTACATAACCATATTGGTGTAGACACCTCTTAGACAAGTGTCTAGCCACATAGGTCTCCCATGTGGCATGCGTTGAATATAAAGTAGATACCTCAAAAGGATGATGAGGGCGATGAACGTATACGATGTCCAAAAAATATCATCTAGGGTCAGAGCACCCAGCCTCCTCCTGTACTCTATCACACATCATGGATGAGTCTGTCTGGCCTTCCATATCTTTGCATATGGGTCTGTAGGCTGAACACACTTCACCTTTCGGTCACATATGTGAGGAAAGTGCTCGTATATCCAATATTATATAAATAAAATTAATGAAATTATTATAGTAATACCTACTAATTATAAAAAATCATCTAATGAATTATAATATACTTGTAACAGGCTTAGATAACCAGCAAATTATCTGGTCTCAGGACGGGAAGCAATATTAAGTGTCATGTACAACATCGTTAAAGTCGTCATTCCTCAAGCCTAACATGGAGTGTCAAGGGCACTAAATAAAGACACGTAACGAACATCAATGTAAACTCCAAGATTTTCCGCAAATAGAGTACATGCCACTAGATGTAGCATGTACGCCCTAGCGGAAACCTCAAACCTCTCTGCCTCCACAAGCTCCTTATAAGTCGTCCTCAACCAAGACATGCGGAGGTGAAATCCCCAAGTATCACCAAACTCACGTAGGACATCCACCTCCAAAACATCCACAACCATGTGCATCTACGTCACATGGTCCCTATAAACTGATGTGATAAACGTACCAGCAAATGGAAGGTGAAAAAGGACATCCACATCATCTAAAGTTATCGTTATCTCCCCAAATGAATGATGGAAAGGTGAAGTCTTCGGGTGCCACCTCTCAACAAAAGTTGATAGTAGAGGGCGTCCAACATGGTCAATGAGCATCTAGAAAAGTCCTCCAACTTGAAATCCTTAACTATCCTCCTCATCTGCTCAGGCATCAGAGTCTTTGGGAAATTCTTCAACTTCGACCCATGAGAAGCAACCTTCAACATTGAGCGCTTCTGAAACAAAACAACATAATTAAAAAAAATTAGTATACATCAAATCGTGTAAAACAAATAAAAATCAAGCATTAAAACAAACCAATATTACATACCTCACCTTGACACATCATATAAACGACATAGTCATCAAAACCCGTCAAAACGAACTTGTTAGAAGGTCTTCCGGGGAAACCACCATCAGTACACACTGATGGCTCAGTAAATGCAACAATCGTGTTGTCTATATCAACACGAAACACCACATCCAATCCCCCATGGACCTGCTCCTGAACCGGCACCTGCACCGCCTCCTGCATCGGCTCCTGAACCGGCACTTGCACCTCCTCATACACCGCTTCCTAAACCGGCTACAGAACTGGCTCCTCAACTATCTGCTCATGCATCACTGGCTCCTTAACTATCTACTCATACATTAGCAGCTCCTCAATAACTAGCTCCTCAATAATCGGCTCTTGAACCATCGGTTGCGCTACAACTATCTGCTCCACCGTAGAAACATGAGGCTGATCCTCATACATTGTTGTAGAAGCTCTAGCAGTCTGACAGCGAGGTACACGAAACCCCTACATGGCCTGCTCAACCATCCGTTTTTGATGAGAACCGCTCGGACGATGACGTTCATCCTGTGCCTTATTAGTTGCTCGAGCCACGACATCTACTCGATCAGTAGTCTTGTCGGAAATAAAACCACTTATGCCTCTAGTCCTCAATGCAAGCAAAATTAAAAATCATAATAAACATAAATATTTTTGAAAAAAATAGAAAATACTGGAAATTTCAAAGTTTCCGGTATTTTTAGCGTACCAGAAATTTCATAATACCTTGTTCCTGGACCTCAAACACCTTCATGGTTATCTCCTCTTCAAAATACTTTAGCGTTAGATGACCTGTCTCAATATCAAATTTGCACCTGCTAGTCAATAAAAAAGGTCGACCAAGAATGATCGGGTCTCTTCATCTTCGTGTATGTCCATGATCCGAAATCCACCGAAAAGCAAATTTTCAATCTCGACCAACACATCTTCACTATCCCATAAGACTTTTGATGGTGTGATCAAGAATTTTAATTTTGTTCCACTTCCGCTTATCTTTTCAATGCCAAGCCTCTTGAAAATTGATAATGGCATTAAACTCACACTAGAGCCAGAATCAATTAGAACCCTTTTAAAAGTTTTATCTTTTATGGTGCATGGTATTGCCACCGATCCGTGATCCTTCGCTGCGGTATTTTTCTCGGGTGCGATTGCACGACTTTTCATCAACGAGTCCATGTTTATCATCTGTTGGTCGCTTTTTTGATAGGATCTCCTTCATGAATTTCGTGTACAAAGGCATTTTCTCGAGTGCTTCAAACAAAGGTATGTTGATCTCTAGCTTCTTGAACAATTTGACAAATTTATCGAACTCTTTCTTTTTTCGTCCTTCTTGCCACTCGTGAGGATATGGAAGCCTAATCACGTTTACTTTTTCTTCGATGGCTTCACCTAGCGCCACTTCTTCCTTTTTCCTCTTGTTCTCTCTCACTTCTAAATCCACTTCTATAAGTTCATCATCAACTTTACCTCATCTTCTCTTTCTTTGGAAACATTTGCACCCTCGTTGACAAGATTCACATTCTCATGGTTCTTGGATTGCCTTGTGCTTGCATTGCTACTTGTTGCACAATTTGCCCCATTTGAACCTCCAAATTTTTAATCGCAGTGGTGTTCCTGATTGCTTCTTGTTTCTTCTTGAATGTGGGCACCATTTTTCAAAGGCCACTTCCCACTTTGCCTTCTGAGGAGCTTGTTGTTGCTGATCTTTCCAAGCAAAGTTCGGATGATTCTTCCACCCAGGGTTATAGGTGTTAGAATAAGGATTATTCTGCCTCAAGAATTTTATCTCCTCAATTTGTTTCGAGTTGCGGACATTGTGCAGTCATGTGCGGTCCACTACAAATGTCACAAACCACATTTTTAACCTGTGCCACCTGTTGAGTGCCCATGTTCATAGCTTTAAGCTTTTTCTCCACTTCTGCAGCTATCGCTTCCTCGATTTTGAGTTGTTTATTTACTTCCAACTTCAAATCAACCACTCCCTCTGGTTTGCTTGCAGCCCTGTCATATAATTCCAAATGCTCATTTGCAGCTATAGCTTAATCTTCTTGATACCGTGGTTGAGAAGTTGGATGAGCCACCAGTGTCAATGAGTTGCTTCATTTTGATTCTCAGACCATTCACAAACATCTGCATCTGCTCAGTCTGATCCAAGTTATGAGTAGGACATGCCACCAAGAGTCTTTTAAATCTCTTAAAAGAGTCTCCTAATGATTCACCCTCCTTTTGCTTGAAATTCAAGATCTCATATCTTTTCCTCATGAACACGGATGCTGGAAAATACTCATTGAGGAATGCTGTTTCCATATCTTCCAAAGATGTAATGCTACCTGCTGGAAAAGAATAGAACCACTCCTCTGCTTCATCTGCCAAGGTGAACGGAAACATTCACAACTTTTTCTGTTCTTCAGTATGCCCATCTATCTTTAGAGTGGTGCTCATAGTCAGAAATCGTTGCAAATGCTTGTTAGCATCTTCATTAACCCTTCCAGAAAAGGATCTCTTCTCCAATCGCGTGATGGTGCTCGGTGGAGCTGAAAATTAGGAACATTAACGGGTTGGTTGACGATGGTCATTCTTCCCCAGTGCATTTGTCCTCCATAATCCCCTAGCAATCTCTCTGAGGTGGATTCATTGGTTCGTCTTGACTCGAGCGGAGTGTGTTGAATTCCTATCTTCTTCCTCGGCCGATCTTGCTTGCTTTGCTACTCTTCACGAGCGAAGGGTTCTCTCTATTTCGCGTCGAAAGATATTCTCGAGGTCGACCTCGCATACAAATATTAGACACGATATTAGTTCTAATACAATGTAAAAGAAAATAAATAAACAAATGAAAAGAAATTTTTAATTGCGAGCAATAAAATTTCAAACAAATTAAGAGTAAGTCAAGATTTTGGCCCGGCCTAAAACTTGATCGGAAAAATAGCAAGTGTACTATTTTAGCCGATGTAGTTATAATGAGTTTCCCAAGTATCGATCTCGAGGACTGCGGAGTAAATACCTATTCGTGCTCTTAATTTAATTGAACAAAAACAATGGTTGGGTTGATTTTAAAAGTTTCAATTACGCTTGTAACAAGTGATGACTAATGAAATATGATGAGAATGATGCTAGGGTGAGTGGTTGATTTAACAAAACTACGACCTGAATCCAGATTTCCTCATTGCATATGAAAACTATCAATTACCTATCTCTAGATTGTTCTTCCTTAAGTCCTTAATGAAGACACTATTAAAACCCTAATCCTTATTCAAATGTCCATTCGAACAACTCTTAGTTTTAACCATAACGATATCGAGAATTCAAGTGATTAAAAAGAGTTCCTAGTCCTAGGTGAGACTCATAATAACCTAATTGTGTAGAAACCCTAACAATCACATCCCGCCAATTGTTAGTCATAGGTATACATGTATTTGTCCGATACATACTCATAAGAACACCACACAATTAAATTGAAATAGATAAACATGCATTAAGGAAATCAAGAATCGAATTCATACAATCATCAAACCAGACCACCCCTAGCATTGGGGTTTAGCCTCTCATAATATTAGAAGAAAACAACAAATGAGAGTTAAACATTACAAAGAATTATGATGACTTTGATCTTCAATGGTGGCTGCCCTTGAATCTCGCCTCAATTCCTCTCTTCTCTGTGATATTTTTCCCTAATTTCCAAAGTGCCTTCTCTTTTCCTATTCCTTCTAATAGTCTCACCACATCCAAAGTCCAAAATACCCTTAATGACAAAGAAGAGATTCAAAACTCAAAAATAAAGTTTCCTCCGTCCATCAACACGGGTGTTGATTAATGCCCGTGTTGGTCTTCAAAATCCAAGGAACTCTCCGGTCAATCAACACGGGTCGTGTTGATGAACACGGTGCCCGTGTTGATCCAACGACTTGGGCTAATTTTCACTTTCCACTGGCTTTTCAACATGGGCCGTGTTGATTCACACGGGTGCCCGTGTTGATTCCTCTGTAGCCTCCAATATTCTGATTTTTTGCACTTCTTTTGTCCCGATTTGTTCTGTTTCATTCTTCTATCCCTGAAAACACTTAAACACATAACCAAAGCGTAAAATGCGATAAAAAGACATATAACACTAGACAAATAAAAGAAACGATAACGAAACTCAATGCTAAATAACTGTGTAAAAACCACCGATCAACCATCCTTGATAGTAGGTTGCTTTTACAACTCCCATCACCAAATCTCTAATCATAGAGCCACCCCCAAATCTTTTTTTTTTAATTTGCATAGAAATGTCTTAGATACAACCTATGTTTCATCCTTTCTTTCATTTCTTCAAAAATAGCAACTAAACCCTGATATATATATATATATTGATATCAGTACGTAATAAAATGTGTAAATTATTAACATATTGAGATAATAACACACACATCTTGTTGATCAGAGATAAAGACACATCTTTTGTCTTGTCCAATGTCTCCCATTAGCAAATTAATAAACCATCTCCATATGTCCTTTGTTTCAGTCTCAACCACTCCAAATGCTAAAGGAAAGTACTGGTCATTGGGGTCCCTACCCACAACAATTAATAATTGACCCCCATGTTTTGTTTTTAGATGACAACCATCTATTCCAACAAAAAGGTCTGCAACCATTAATGTTATCCAAAGATGAGTACAACCTTCTATCCCTTATCGAAGAAGTAATAAATGATGGAAGAAACATATATGAGTTAAGATAAGAACGTCCGCGTGGATGAAGAAGAAGACGATGGAACCCTAAATAATACAACACTCTAACATGTCACTTATAGCACAATCAGCCAAGAGATGATGGTCACGTTGGTCAAATTCATAGGATCTTTGCTAAAAATACATTAGAGTATTTTGCGCTGTAATCTATATTTTTGAGGGATAATAATTTTCTTTCTTTCTTAAAAGAGAGTAAATCAAAACATGCTCATATGATAGAGGTATTTCGTATTTAACCCTTAAAAATATAGTATATTTAAACTAAAAAAGATGGATCGAAAGAGTAATATATTTATAAATTTAGATTTTAATTTCCTTCAAAAAATGTAACAATCAAAATAAAATTTCTTAAAATTATTTTAAAAAAGTGATTTATCCAATGTTTTAAAAACCGGACCGGTCATCAAACCGGTAAGGATACTGGGTCACTGGTTCATCGGTCGAACCATTGGGTCACTGGTCGAACCGCATGATCAAACCAGATTAAATCGGATAACTCGGTTTATAGACCGATCATTATATAGGTATAAAACCGGACTATATAGGTATAAAACCGGTCGAACCAGATCATTCAATATCAAAAAATATAAATAACACTTAAATTTTTGGAAAATATCATACCATAAATTCACTAGTTCATAAATTAAAATTCAAATTTAAACATAAGTTTCACCACAAACAAAATAGTACAAATTACAAAATATAAAGTCTAATTGCAATGTTTACTAAATTTAGTTCCAAGGAGGTAAAATTATTTCAATGTTGGGATCTCCTTCAACATCAAAACCATCTACACCAAAATCAATTGTATTTGCAACATCTTCCCCATCATCGATACCAATACTTTGGTTGTTTTCTCCAGAATTAAGCTGTGCATCTCCCTCAACATCAAGGTCATCCAAATTTAATTCATCTGTAACAACATCAATTTAAAAAGTTTACCAATTGACATATAGTAATAAAATAAAATAAAACATAATTATAATCACAATAACTAATACCATACCAATATCATTTGAAATAGGTTGGATTGTCATACTAGCAAGATCTTTGCGTAGTGCTTCCACCTCCTCAATGGTCAAGAATGGTGGTGAATCCTCCAACACCCAATTAGAATGATCACCAAGTGTTTCAAAATTGATAGGATCATAATTTTGTTTCTTCTTGGTTCTATAAATCATTAACGATAACTTCAATCATAGAACCAAACAAACTTAACGAGTCAAGTAATAAAATACATTCTCAACAACCCAAGAAATATCATATATTCTCCAGAGTATCGAACATAAACCAATATTTCTTAACTATTAAACCATAGCATATAAAGTGTAATAAGTGCAATACCTATTTTGTAGCCGAAGTTATAACGAACAAAGACAAGATCATTAAGCTTTTGATGCTCCAACCTATTTCTTTTTTTTGAATGGATGTGCTCAAACACACTCCAATTTCTTTCACAACCAGAAGCACTACATGTTTGACTCAAAATCCGAATAGCTAACTTTTGCAAATTGGCGCCCCCATAAGTTTCCCACCATTGATCTTAAAAAATGCATGTAAAAAAATTAAAAAACAGTTTAAAATACATATTGACATTGTAATAAAATAATTAAAGTTTATCGTATAAATATAATTTTACCTGGCAAAACTTCATCTCGGTTTTCTATGGCTGTTGTCCTTCCAAAACTACCGTCATAATTTTTGAATGAAGTTATCTCAGCAGTTAATTTAGATCGCAAGTCCTTACTATCATAAGCATACTTTTCAATGACATCCAAAAGGCCTTGGGTGGTGCACTTGTTTTTTTCATATTCCGTACCAAATCTACAAGATGGATTTAACCAATAACTAGCAGCATGAAGATTTTTGCGAAGTTGTGCATCCCAACGGTTATCCAAGATCTTCAAATAAGGCTCCACTTTCAGCTTATTCCTTCTAAACCTCTTCTCAATCTCATCTCTTGCTTTATACATAGCTCTGTAGAGATATCCCATAGCCGGTTTATCTTCACTATCCACAATACGCAACACACGTACAAGAGGTTCTGTAATTTTCACTATGTCAGCACATGTAGACTAAAAGCTTGAGTCTAAGACATGTTCCACAAATTGTTTTGCTTTGATATCTTTGGAGTAAGTTGTGGTTGTCCACTCTTTGGATGTTACTAAAAGATGATAAATATAAGGTTGATATTTGCAGGAGAATCATTTTCACACATGCATGTTGAATTATATGACCAGTTCCTCCATGAAATGTATATGCTTACAAATTTTCATACCCAAATTTCCCATATAGATTCCAAAGTCATTAATTATGAATTTGTCTCCTAAATTTTGTCACCACAGCCTAACTGTCTTTAGTTTGGGGACCACTTCTCTTAGCTTAGGTGGCCAATATAATACTCAAAGCTAATCCAAGGAAAATATGTGTTTCCAAGAAACATCATTTTTTGCTGAATTTTCAACTAACCTTTCTCTAGAAATTACATCAAATTAACAACAAAATTGAAATTAAGAGTACCATTTTGATTGAATCATACTATAGTAATTGCATGATGTAAATATTGGCCTAGGAAGGCCTGTTCCAACACAAAATCACCCAGGTTCAAAACAATTGTCTGTAGTATAGCAAGTTACTAGTCTCTTAATGTGATGTATAGAATTCTGTAAATTTTGTGTGTTGTAAGGTAGATCGCACTAGTATTTATACTAATGTTACAATAAATACATTGAAGTTTAATGGATAAGCACTAACCTAGTTAATGAATAAACACTAATCTAGGAAGTTGTTTAGTCAAGGAATACTATCAATCACTCTAGAATATTTACAATCATAATTAATTCTAACATGATGTTTATATATACAACAATCAAGTTTTACCAAAAAGGAAAACAGGTATACCAATTTACTTATGAAAAATAAGACATGCTCTGGAAACAATCACAACCATATGAACACTAGCTACTAGTCATTTTCATGTAATAAATGTATGAATAGGGATGTTTTGTCTCTGTGTGATTGGTTTATATGCCGCGTTGTACACTTCAAAAATAGAAACTTTTATAATTGACAAAGTCCAATGGTTTGATTTCCAGGTACCCTACCAAAATACTTGTCATCTAAGTAATATTAATTCGCTATGTATTTCCTTCCTTTCCTCAATACTTGTATTGCATGTTATCGTGTAATATATAGGCAACTAGTCCATATACAATTTCCAAAAAAGGATAGTAGATTGGGTGAGCAAAAGATAGTGCATCAAAATGCGTTGCCTTTCAACTATTCCTCAAACACTAGCAAGAATTTGGCTATTATTGTTCGTACTCACTCCTCCTATTCTCATTTCTTAGCTGCGAATGTTACAATTAGATTGAAATTAAGAAGGAGCTGACAGTAGATTGTGTTTTCTATCCGTTAGTTAAATATTTTTACTCTACAATATCGCCTCACACTCTTCACTTGTATACTCAACTCCCTCACAATATCATCATTTATATCACCATCAAAACTCCCAACTTCAATCACAATGCTGAAGATACAAGAAGTGTAATCGAAACAAGAACAAGAATCAAGAAAATTGGTTGTGACATTTTATCGAGCACCTTGCAAGCGAAGAAGGGATCACCATTTTCTTCATTTTTTACCGGTATTTGCTCATCCCATTTATCGCTACTATGTTGTTTGGTTGTTGTTTATTTAATTCAATCCAAAATTCGCACCAAAATCGAATCACTAGCAGGCTATAGCACGACGCGAAACTATGTTGAAACTATGTTTACTCAAATTTCAAAAACTTGAAGAACATTGCTAACTATAAAGATATGCATGTAGATCAGTAGAACTGTAATTTACTGTTCTTATGTGCAAAGTAAAAAACTAACACTTACTAGACGCTTCTTTGAACGGCGCGGTTTGCGTTGCCTCAACTCTCTTTGAACGGCGGCGGCGGCGGACAGCAAGATCTACAGGAGAAACAAGAGCTTAAAGAAACAAGTTGCTGGTTTCTGCCTTTCTGGTTTTCCTAAATCCTAAACTCAAAACGACGTCGTTTTGAGGAGAAAAAAAATTTTAAAAAAAATTGTTTCCAAACCGCTGATTTTCCGATTTTTTCCGATTTTGCCGGTTTTCTTCCGGTCTAACGTCATAAGCGATCGAGTAATCAAACCAGACCGGTACCTGGTTCGACCGGTCCGACCGGCCGGTCCGATCCGGTTTTTAAAACATTGGATTTATCTTTTAAAAAGTTTTGACAAATGGTTTCAAATTCAATTCTAGTAATTGCAAATCAAATATACGAAAAATAAATAAATAAAAATAAATTTAATTAATTAATAAGGCTAATGGTGGAGCCTACCTAGGCACACCGGACCCGAGTTAGATTAACTTTGATTTGCTTCGTTTCGGATCCTGCTCTCGGTGACGCTAATCCTTTTTCCTCTGCGATTCAGTTCAGATCTGCACCACCGGATCTCAGATCCCGCATCGGTAACATCTCTCTCTACTACTTTAGCAATTCAATCGCTACATCACATTACTTTTGTAAGATCCTGAAATTAAACCATTCAATTTCATATGCATTTGATTAAGAATTTTCTGTGAGTATCATGGCTGTTTTGATGATGGATTTTGTTCATACTGTCTTGGAGAAAGAGAATGATAATTATGTGTTGAAATTTGTTATTTTCTGTGATTTGATTCTTTTGAAATTTGGAATACTTTTTAAGAGTTGGTGCAGTACTTGAATTGAGAGAGTAAGGTAAGGAAGGGCACCGATCTTTGTAATTTTATTTAATATGTCGATTTGCGGTGTTTATGCAGTTCTGGTGTATATGTGATTATGCCAAATGTGTGTCATTTGTGTTCACTTAACGAGTCGAGTTTTTTTTTTTTTGCAGATTCAATTCAACACTAGAACAAACATTTTCCTCATTTCAATCATCAATTGAACAAAATGGTAACTCACAGCTAGTTTAATATTTGAGAACTTGCTCGTGTTTTTCACGTTGAATATAGTTTTGTAACTTTTAATATTTGATTTCATCCAAAAATAAGCTGAGCGCCTTGATTGCATGAGCATGTTATTTGCTAGTTTGGTGTAGGCTTGATTTGTGGGGATGAGGCGGGGTTTATAGGCTTGATTTGTGGGGATGAGGCAGGGTTTATACAAAGGCTGTACGATAACATTCCCTTTAGGTTTTGTTTGCGAGTTGGGTTTTGGAGGAGAATGGACCGGATGGATGGCTTACTTTTATTTTTTAAATCAAGGACTATAATTTTAAAAAAAAAATCAAATTAAGTGTGATTGCAGCATAATATTATCATTTATCGAGTTGCTCTTTCAATTTTTATTATTATCAAATATCAAAATATAGACTTAGCCTTCCAAAATTCCCCTCCGAAACCCCAGTCGCTAACGCAGCCTTAGTAAACTGGAGAAAGAAACATCTGTTGGCTTCAGAAAAATAAAAGATTCCTATCTGTTACTGATTTTCTCTTTTGTACCATGAGTTTTTCTTCTCTATTCTTATGTTTTTTGTTTTACTTGTTTAACAGGTGGTTCTTGCTGCGTCCATTGTCGGCAAGTCCGGTAAAGGTGAGTTGCTTGCAGCCCCCATTCACCAGTGGTCTTTTATCCTTTAGTTTTAGAATAATTAGCACTGATAGTTTGTGTCTAGCTCACTTTTCATTTGTAGTCATTTTATTGTACTTAAGTAAACATCAATTTCTCTAAAGGGAAAAGAAACATATTAAATATATTATATATTGCTTCAAGATTCAACTTTTTATCATAGTTAACTTTAGGCTAGACATGGGCTTATCTTTATTTATAATTTATAATATTTAAAATTTGAAGCTACAACACTCTTCATGATTAAAACAAATGAGGTACCTAGTTTCCCTCTCTACCCTGATGCAATTGTTACTGACTCCCCCTTATTCACTATTATGAAACACAAGGTTTTGAGACATATATAAGAAATTAGTTCCTGGCGGGGTAGTTCCTTTCCAGGAGTTTATAGATTGGTTGGAGTTGGACATGCGGAAAATCTTCTAATGAAGTGATTTCTTTTGATTTGGTTGAAAACATGGTCACTGATGTTAAGATAACTAATATCTGTTACATGTCTTAATCAGAAAACATAATATGTATCTTTTACTATATGGCTGACTGCTTTGATATGCATAAGTTATCTGCTCATCACTTTATGTGTCACATTCACATTGATCATTGAGTTATGAAATCCATTTACTAATTCAATTATTCCATCTTTTTTGTGTGTCTAATTCTTAATATCGCATATATTATTGGGAGATTAATTTTTTCGCTTTGACATTCAAAATAACTTTTTAGTTTATAAACAGCAGCGTAGTCCTAAAATGATGTTTTATTTGATGGTGCCTAAATAATTGTGGATTTAACACGCATACCCTTATGCCTCTAAACCTCTTGTTTTTTGTTTACAGTGCTGGTTTCTAGACAGTTTGTGGATATGTCTCGGATAAGAATTGAGGGACTTCTAGCAGCATTTCCCAAGCTCATAGGGACTGGGAAACAACACACATATATTGAGACTGAGAATGTGCGCTATGTTTACCAGCCAATAGAATCTCTATACCTGCTACTTGTAACAAACAAACAGAGCAACATACTGGAAGATTTGGATACTCTAAGACTTCTCTCCAAACTTGTATTCTTTCTTTGCTTCTTGTTTTCTCAAATCCATTTATTTTCAATTGATTGGTTTTTTCTTCTTGTATTATTGGTTTTTTTGTTACATGGTATGACTTGCTAGCCTGAATCTAGTATTTCACCTTTTCAAATCAGTTTTAAAGCCCTTGTATTAAACTTTTGTCAAAATGCTTTCTTAATATTTTCAGGTCCCGGAATATTCTTATTCCCTTGACGAAGAGGGTATCTGCAGGCATGCCTTTGAGCTGATTTTTGCGTTTGATGAAGTCATCTCTCTTGGGCACAAGGAAAATGTGACTGTTGCACAAGTTAAGCAATACTGCGAGATGGAAAGTCACGAAGAGAAGCTGCACAAGTTGGTTATGCAGAGTAAGATCAATGAAACTAAGGATGTGATGAAGCGGAAAGCCAATGAGATTGATAAAAGCAAGGTATGATCGGAGAACTACAATTTAAAATCTTTTTTATGTTTTAACTTTTGAGTCTGGCATTGCTCATAATTTAATTGAACTGTATTGCCTAGATTGAAAAGAATAAAAGTGATAAAGGAGGGTTTGGTCCGATAACATCAATGGGTTCTGGAAGAATTGAAAATAGCTTCAGTGATATGAGCATATCTAGCACTGGAACTGGATTTGGATTGAGTACTGATGTTGATTCCTTTTCTACCAAACCTAAAGGTTGGTTTTCATAGATTCTCACAAATACATCTAGAATGTTTGTTAATGTAATTACTTTGAATGGCAACAGATCATGCATTCTCCAAGGCTGTGCTAATTCTACGCCCAAATTATCATGTTTTGGAATTAAGAGTTATCTGTTCATTAATGTACTCTTCTATTCTCTTCCTTAGGTCGTCCAACTGCATCTGCTGCTGCTCCGCCAAAGGGTCTTGGTATGAAGCTTGGTAAATCTCAAAAGACAAATCAGTTTTTGGAATCATTGAAAGCAGAAGGTGAGGTCATTCTTGAAGATGTTCAGCCAAGACTTAGCCAGTCTCGGACAGCTGCCCCACCACTTACCGATCCTGTCACTTTAAATGTTGAGGAGAAATTAAATGTGACTCTGAAACGAGATGGCGGAGTTGGTAGTTTTGATGTTCAAGGCACATTGTCTCTGCAAATTCTTAACCAAGAAGATGGACATATTCAAGTTCAGGTATTGTATACTTACTATCTTTCTCAAGCTCTTGTGTCCTGTGGCTGCTGATTTGCATAACCAGGAATTTATTTTTAATAACAAAATGAGTTATTGACATGCAAAAGTTATAGTTGTTTCATTTAATCTCATCATCATTTGATAAAACAGTTCACGGGAAACACAGTTCATGTAAATATCACTTTAGAAGACGACTAAAGTATTCGTACTTGCATCTCGTGCCATGTTTTTGCAGGTCCAAACTGGTGATAATCAGGCCATCTCTTTCAAGACACACCCTAACATGAATAAAGAGCTATTTGCCCATGACTATATACTAGGTCTAAAGGATCCCAATAGGCCTTTCCCCACTGGTCAAGCCAGTGATGCTGCAGGTGTTGGTCTTTTAAAGTGGAGAATGCAAAGCACCGATGAGTCAATGGTGCCACTGACAAGTGAGTTAATATCTATCGTTAATGTGGTCAACTACTTTATTTTCATGCAATAAGAACTGACACTGTTGTATATATTTCTAATGCAGTCAACTGTTGGCCATCCTCTTCTGGAAATGAAACTTATGTCAGCATTGAATACGAGGCTTCATCAATGTTTGATCTGCGAAATGTTGTGATTTCAGTACCTCTTCCAGCTCTTCGAGAGGCACCATCTGTTAGTCAGATTGATGGAGAGTGGAGGTGTGTAATTTGTTGTTTTTCTTCCCAGAACAATTGTTAGGGACAAGAATGATTTGTGTTTTTGGTTGAAGTCAGTTGTAAATTGCTGTGGTTAGTAGAATCTGTTACACACGGTAAAGTATTAGGGAGCTTTAAACCACTGATCAGATTTCCATTCTTTCTCACATCACCCCTCCCCTTCCCTCCCCTCCCCTCCCATCCCAGTACCACCAATTGATGTCTTTCATATTTTACTTGCATTTATAGTTCTAAATCATTTTATTTTACTCCTCACATTTCCTAATAAAACTGGCTTTGCAGGTATGACTCTAGGAATTCCGTTTTGGAGTGGTCTGTCCTTCTGATTGATAATTCAAATCGCAGGTATGCTAAGTTTAGAGCGACTTTTTAAGATTTAATTTAAGCTATCTTTGAATTTTTCTATTGGTTTTGTCTGATCTAAAAAATTTGGCAGTGGGTCAATGGAGTTTGTTGTTCCACAAGCCGATTCATCAGCATTCTTTCCCATTTCTGTTCGTTTTGCAGCAACTGAGACATTTAGTGAACTGAAGGTTTGTGTTTTTCTTTCTGGCATTCAATTTTATTAGGGGCAGTGGATGTAGTGTAGTTTGGAACAATGTGTCAAAATGCATGGTTAAAATTTGAAACTGACATTTATTTACCCAAAGATATTTGTATGGCTGGGAAGTTTTTTTCATCTCAAGTTCTTTTCTTTCAACTCATTTGCTGTTGCTGTTATGGATAGTATATGATATTATTAGCTTGAATGTCGTTGTAGTGGGATCTTAACCTTTTTTTTCTTCTCTTGGCAGGTTACAAATATCATACCACTTAAGGGAGGTAATCCTCCCAAATTTGCTCAGAGAACTCAGTTGATCACAGAAAACTACCAAGTTGTCTGATTGATTTCCTCTCTCGACTTTTGAGTTTCTATGACAGTTTTGTGTTTACAGTTTACATCAATAGGCATTACTTATAGTTGCAGTATTTGTTATACTATTCATGAATTTATACTTTTGGTTCTACTTCTCAAGACACGGAGCAATGTATGATACTTCTATTTACTTTCATGTCAAGTATCTTATGTGGAAAGGGATGCATATCCCATCTCCTCTAAAAAGTCTTATGAGTTTATATAAATAACAAGACATGCAAGTCATATGCAAATCAAGTATCGACTATCTAATACAAGATAGTAAACTAACTTGTTCTGTATGTAATGTGGTATATTTGCTAAATTAATGTTTTATGTTTAGTTTACATCTCTTAAAAATACATTTTCAACAATTCACAATTGAAATTTAGGGTATGTTTTGGTGGATGTCTAATTCCAATATATGAGATTTTACAATGGAAAGAAAAACATTCTTTAGGAACTCAAGTGAAGTCCCTTAATATTTGATCACCCTATAAGCATACATAAAAGTTTAAGCAAGAACTCAAGTCTGGACCTTTCTCGTATGGGAATATGCATCCTTTATTTTGAGATTCATCACTCTTTCTTCATCATCATCATCTAAGTCTTCCTATTTCTCGTAGTATAGCAAGGTGATAATGGGAATATGCATCCTTTATTTTGAGATTCATCACTCTTTCTTCATCATCATCTAAGTCTTCCTATTTCTCGTAGTATAGCAAGGTGATAACATAGTTAAATCACGTTGAGTAAATCCAACTGTGGCGAGCTTATAGAGGCTTTAGAAATGTCAATGAGAGAAGGTTGAGCTTCATGATGTCTTAGAAAATGTACTTACACCATTTTGGAGAAATCTATGAGGAATTATGAGGAATTAGAGAAATTAACTTGCCACCTCTCACTTATTACATATCATCACCTTTCACCTATGCTTTTGCTATTATATTCTTGAAAAAAATTAGTAAATTGTGTTTGTTTTAAGTTATCAAATTATATTTCTTGGATTCATATTCCAACTTGTATGTTTGGATAAAAATAAACATTCCTAGGAATATTTATAAATTTATTTAATTTAAAAATTATAAAAAATAAAAATAGTAATAATTTCTAAGTAGAGGTGAGAAGTTAATGGTAGTTGGATTTATTCCCATGGGAATGTTGGATTCCCACCCTTTAACCATGAGAATAAAAAGTGAAAAATTATATGTAAATAAGATTCCTTGAAATAATTTTTACAACTTTGAAACAAACACACTCATGATATTTACTGGAATATTGGGATATCGAAAATTTCAAAAAAATTCCTGTTTTTATGAAATTTTCAGAAGAAAAATCCGGAACTGTATTTTTCGTAGAATTTTTTTTATGCTATTGTAAACTATTGAAAATTTTAGTATATTTCAAAATTTTTGAAATTTTTTTCTTTCGAAAAGAAATATTAGAAATTTCAAAAAGTTTCAATATTACACACCCTCAAATTTATTTTTAAAGATGGCATATTAATTTCTAGAAGAATTAACATGTGACCCTCTTATAATAAGATCTCCAAAACATATGGAAAGACTAAAATATCAAGACAAGAAAACATTATTCATCATTGATCGATTAAATTGTTAACCTTAATATAGATATTAATAATATATAGAAAACTGATTTTCTCCATCAAATTGGAAGCAAATTTGACCAAGGTTCCGGCAGATACGTGTTCTCTCGCTATGACTACATATTACATAAAATAAAATAATTTATGTATGTATCGTGTTGTGTTTTCTCCCTCTTTGTTCACGACTGAATTTAACTAGTGTAACCTTGTTCCTCCAAGCCAAAATTTCCAAAAACTGTTAATTTATTTTTTTTAATTCTCGTATGAAAAAGCGAATTAATACTTGTCAAATTAAAAAGATTGAATTAATAAAAAGACTCTAAAGGCAACTAATTATGCAGAAGATCGTGCTTAGTTTCGCTGGAAGTTAGTCACTTATTTGTCGTTTTACATAACATGGGACCCATAAACACTTCAGTGCCCTCCACGTGGATTTTATGGATTCGCTGGCATAGCTGTTTTTGGAGTAAACGACATCCAGACTGCGAGACCCTTCCTTGGTTCTTTCTTTTATTAAACATAAACACATAAAACGACATCGTTTCTTCTTCTTCTTCCCTCTTCCTCACAACCACTGTCATAGAAAATTAGGGTTTGTTAATTGAATATCTATTGTGATGTTATGTCTTCTTCTTCAGCTCCTCATTACAGTTCCCTCCCTTCATCCTCAAACTCCAACCCTCCAAACTTCATCACACGCGCCACCGCAACAGCAAAATCCATATCCGTCACGCGCAGACCATGGGAGGAAGTTTTCGCGCTCTACTCATTCACGCGCCCTTACTCAACCACCGAAGCCACTTCACGCGTGAAGCGTAACCTCAACCACTTCCGCGTTAACTACATCATGATCATCCTCTTCGTCTTGTTCCTCAGTCTCCTATGGCATCCTATCTCGATAATCGTCTTCTTGGTCTCGCTCGTCGCTTGGTTTTTTCTATACTTCTTCCGCGAAGAACCTCTTGTTCTGTTTGGGCGTTCGATCGATGATAGGGCTTCCGCGGCGGTGCTTGCGGTGGTGACTGTGGTGGCTTTAGGGTTTACAGGTGTTTGGGTGAACGTGTTGGTTTCGGTTGTGGTTGGGGTTTTAGTTGTTGTGTTGCACGCTGCGTTTAGGAGTACGGAGGATTTGTATGTGGAGGAACATGAAGGGTATGATGGAGGGTTACTTTCCTTTGTTGCGGGTACCCCTACAAAACGTACTTCAGGCCAAAGTTTTAAATAACTCTCGTACGCACCTTTTCGATACCGTTTTGTCGACATATTGTTTCTGAAACCTACCGTTTTGTCAATGTAAAAAAATATTACACAGAGATCTGATCAGAGTATATCAAAGTAACAAATCATGATTTTTATTGGTTGATAGTTTTTCATTTGTGTCACTTATTAGTTTACATTCTTTGTAAAAATACATTTAATTTGTTCAAGGGAAATTGAATTGTTCTTGTATTCTTAATTCTTAGTAGGACTGGTTTATATTTGTACAATGTTTTTCTTTCTTCTTCAAACTTGTTTTGCTAGAATGAGGTATAGTTTTTGTATTTTGAGTTTCGATTTCACTGTCTAGTCTAAATTTTGATATGTTTTCATTGTTGTTTGTGTTTTTTCTTTAATATTTGGAATTGGATATACTTACTTGTATATCGATCAAGATTTATATTTAATTAAAATAAGATTAGTGATATTTCATTAAAAAGTTATAAATTTTTGTGACTCAGGATAGAAATTTCATAGTATTCATTTTTCTTCAAAAGGGATAATTTTTCTTCTTTCTATAGGTTTTATTAGCCAATAAAATGAGGTTTTAATGGTTTTTAATTGAGTTTTTAACTTAAATTTTTTTTTTTACATATTTTTTGCGAATGTCATTTCTTATTTATTGTGTTTTTTACATCTCTTTCTCTCATTCTCTGTTTCTTGGATTTCTTATTGCATGTCTCACATGTTTTTCATTTTTATTTTTTTAATTTATATATATAATTATAATTCTCTTCTTTCTTTAAATGCTCTCCTCTTAGGATCTCGTCTGAATCTTTTGGCAAGATGGAGGAAATTGGGTTTGTTCATATCTTTTGAGGCTAATATATGAGAAATTAATTTGTCATCTCCATATTATATATATTATTCTAAAAAATGACACATTTACGAAACTGTCTTTGAAATATATTAAAAATTTTGAATTTTCTGATTATGTATCGGAAATGTCATACAAATATTAGAAATTTTGTTAAATTTTCAAGTTTTTAACATGTCATACGAACGTAATTAGAAATTTAAAATTTTCGGTACTGGATATTCAAATTTTCAATATTTTTCATCATTATAAAAAAAATTGAAAAATTGAAATTTTTGATTTGTGAAAATACTAAAAAATTTAAAATTTCGATAATACTAAGACTTAATTTTGTTTTTTTTAAAACTATTACTTAAATAAAATACATTGTGAAATAGCGAACCTATTTAAAAATATCATACCTATTTACATTTAAAAAAATTACAATCACGGTCTAGACAATTCTTTCTAATGCTTGAAATGACCCGCATATGTTGATTCCCATGCTTTTGCATCATTAGAACAATTCTCCCTCCAACTAGTGACAGGAGGCACCGGACAATCAAGTTTCAACTTTACTTGAACCCAATAATTTTCGTTGACAAAACCAACGACAATGATTGTTTGTCAACTCGTGTACGGGGTGGAGCTATGAGAAGTTGGAAAATGTTATGTTAAGTCTCACCGAGAGGGAAACAAATACGACACTATATCTAGAAGCAATATGATTACCCATATCAGGAATCGACATCCATTTCTCCTCACACTGGACACCTAAGTGTTTTACTTATAACGAAGTCCTAACAACAAAGATAGTATCATATAACAACTTAGAAAATAAGTCAATGTATTGATGGACTTGAGTATCCAACTACTTCCAAACCGAATAACATGCATCTTTCCTCCATCCCAATGAAGATGAAATACAACAGAAACCATATTTTATGATGGGAGAAGTAAAATTCTTACTTATCTTGTATGTGCAATCAAAAATTAACACCAAAGAAACATATTCAACAACTTCACAAAGTCATAGTGTGTCCATAAGATATTAGTCACAATATCCTAATTCTACCTATTTCTAGTCCAACACCTGTATTTCTCTTGGTGAATAAGGCTCAATAACATTTACATTTACGTATTGCACCTCTCTTGCCCAATCAGTATATTGCACCTCTCTTGTCATCACTTATCATGCAACATACTCCAAACACGCAAGTCAACTTCATCGTATATCAACAACTCAACAAATGCAATGTGACTAACACTGATGCAAGATGCATGTGGTATCATCAGGACATAAGCCCTCTCCAAAATTGCCATATAAGGTCTGGACATAAGTCCTCAACATTTGCCAATACAGGCTAGGGCATAACCCCTCAACATTTTGCCAATCCAAACCAACAACAAAGCATAAGCTCTCAACGATGCATGTATGAAATATGCAACCACACAACTATGTAGAATACAAGACATGGGTCCTCAACGTTATGCCAATTCAGGCCAACAACAACATTGTCATACTGCATTACAACCAGCAAATTCTTCGTCCATCATTTATACAACACCGATACATTCAATCGCAACAATATACATCACACTTCATAAAACATTATCACACAAGACATAAACCTTCACCAAAATAATCATCATAAGATAGAAAATATCACATCACATCAACACTAAAATCCTCATGATTAATTTCATTACAACACCAAATTCATCATTAATATAGGACATTCTCAATTAATCTACTTTACAAAATATTTATATATATTTTACAAAACGACATAACTCGATAGTGCAAAATACCCGTCCACGCATCAAATAGTAATCGTGTAATGCAGAATACTTAAACAAATTGGTTTATGAAATAACTTTTTTAGACTTAAAAATTAAGTATTTTGGGCATTTTTAGATAAGTCATATTAGCATTGCTAAATACTACGAAGGAATAGCCATACGAAAATAAAGAGTGTAAAAGTGGACTATTTTAAACAAATTAAAAACAAATACTTTCATTTGGCAAAAAACAATGTGAGTTAGTGTGAAAATACACGACTAACAATTGTTTTCTGTGTTTTGTTATTCATTCATAACTGGGGGTATTATCCAAATCTCACATAATGGGGTGTCTGTTTAATATCAATTTTAAGGGATAAATTTATATTTTCAAGTAGCAAGTACAAAGACTTCATGTTGTATGACCTAAATAGGTGCGCAAGCCGTCATCTTGACAGGATTTGTTACATTTTTAAATTCAATTTTATTTGATCGACTTATCAGTCCACCTCTTTTTTTTGACATTTTTTTTTGGTAATAAGGAGGGCCTAGGCACAAAGAAAAAAAATAACTAAGAAACACCCCTAGGAGCAAAGAAAAAAAAGAACTACGAAACACCCCTAGGAGCTTGAGAGCCCCCTAGGTCTAAAACAAAGGCTTGACCTAGCCAAACCGACATACTATCATAAATAATCAAACCGCACGAAACCTCCTTCCCAGCTTTAGCTAACAAATGCGCGCAACCATTCACTTCCCTGTTCGTATGAATCAAATTCACCTCGTCCAACTTAGAAAGGAGAGAGCAAACACCATATACTAAATTAGATATAGAAGAGTTTTCCTTGAATCTATGAAGAATACAATCCACAACACTCCTTGAATCAATGTTTATCTCAACTTTCTTCAAGCCTCTCTCCACCAACAATTTAAGCCCTTCAAAAATATCCCACAATTCCGCCATCAACACACTACACTAGACAAATTTAAAGCATAGTGGACTACTTATTTTATCACTCCTAATTTATATATAATTCTTTAAAAGAAAATTGAAACGACACTTGTAAATCATTAGTTGGTGTTATTATTTGCTTGCATTGACATTTATAATTTTGAATGTTTCTTAAAAATTTAAGAATATTTATTATAATCTTGTATATAAAAGATTTTTTTTAAAAAATCTTATGATATAAGTTTGTTGAAATCAAAATTATCAAATGTTAATTTTTAAAGTCAATGGTAGACGTGTTTTACTGAAAAAGGGAGGACAAATACAAAAAGAGGGGACATAAAACTAAAAACTTCAAACAAATATACGCAAAACCCCACTAAACGTACAATAATTTGAAAAAATAGATGATATATTAATAGTGTAAATTAATTTAATATTGTCAATTAATTTAATATTGTCAATTAATCATAATTATGTATTAGAATACTTTTTTTTTTCTATGATACGGCATACTGTTGATTATTTTTAACCAATTGAGATAAATCATTCAACTTGGCCCGACTGTTTCAATTTTTTAAAAATAATTTTTATTATATAATATTTTTGTTACAATTTTTAAAAAAAAATTTGGATCAAATATAAGACATCCTCTATATATTTTAGATTGTTATTTTAGACATGAATTAACAAAGAAATTTTACACAATCACTTTATTTTTTTTAAATATTTGACTTTTTTTAATCACATAAATATTATTTGTGTAAAATATTTATAATGACAATGAAAAAAATATATTTGACATACATTTTTTTTTATAAAAATTGAGAATTTAAAAATGTTTTTAAACTTCATTAATATATTTATGTTACCGGATGTCAAAATTAATTTTTTAATTTATAAAAAATAATTTTTTTAATATCTTAAAACACATTTTTATAAAAATTATTATTTTATTTACAAAAAAAATATAACTAAAACAAATGGCCGAATAATCTTTTCTATTTAATTGAGATTCTTAGACTATGTTCGGAAATTTAGAGGGGAGGGAAAAGGAGGGCTTCAAAAAATGATTTTTTTAAATAATATAGAGAAATTTTTAACATTTTTTTAATAAATTTTTTTGTTTATAATGATAAAATAATATTTATCATTAATATATTTTTACTTTTTGAAATACTATAACAAAAAAAATATATATTTGAATAGTTTGTCTAAACCCTCCAAAATCCTCATCCAATACAAATTTTGATTTCCTCAAAATTAGGGGGTTTTGGGTGTTATGAAAAAAATCAAACCCTCCAAAATTCTCCAAACCAAAATCTTTCTATTCTTTTCACCTAATTCTTCCTATTTTTTAAAGCCCTCCCCTCCATTCCCCTCCAAACTCCCAAACATAACCTTAGAATATGTGTACTGGGCTTAACTCGACCCTACAAAACTTGAGATTCTTAGAATGTATGGGTTGGACTTAACTCGACCCTACAAAACCGGCTTGTATTGTGGGACTCTTAACTTGTATTGTTGGACTCTTAACACGACTCTTAACTTGTATTGTTGGACTCTTAACACCCCCTCTCACGCTAAGGAATTAGAGATTCGCTAAGAAATTAGAGATTCTTAGAATGTGTGGGTGGGACTTAACTCGACCCTACAAAATCGACTTGTATTGTGAGACTCTTAACACCCCCTCTCACGCTAAGGAATTAGGACTGAAGCGTGGAACTAAATAGTGGATGACCCAAATAGATCTTAAATGAGGTTCTGATACCATCTTAGAATGTGTGGGTTGAACTTAACTCGATTCTATAAAACCGATTTGTATGGTGAAGATTGCTCCCACTTATAAACACATGTTCAAGTCATATATTATTCGATGTGATACTCTTAATAGAGATAAATCATTCAAACAAAGGGTGGATTGGATAGCTAAATCCCAAATTTTTGTTTAAGCAAACATTTCTTTTTTAGAAAAGAAAAGTCTCATGCTTACCAACCAATAACGTAAGTTCCACACAATAGGATAAAGCAAAAAGAGAACCATGAAAAGCCAACACTTCTGATAAACTTTTGACCAGACAGCACAATCTTGCATTTACTAATAGCTTTTCAGTACAAAAGGCAGATATCAGTGATATGGTTGGCATTGAGTTCAGTGATATCAGTGACATGGCTGCTTAAGTTCTTCACCCATTTGGTTCAATTTGTTGGCCTGCATAAATCATTCATGTCATATTTGGGGAAAAAAACAAAAAAACTCTTCATTCATATGTCAACAAATTCGCAAGAAATCATATCGACCGATGAGTATTGTGGCCTGTAGCTACCTAATCCACATGTGCACTCCAACTTATTGGAATAACAAGACAATTTACTAAGAAAGAAAAAAAGTCTAACAAAAAATCAGGATGTAATGATCATTAAAATGATCAACCTGATCAGGATACTCTAAACTTATGGAAGATTAGGGGTTTGTTTTTATGGAGAAAGATGAATTTCTATATAAATAAATTATGTGACTTTAAAATGTGATGATACAGCTACGAAGAGTTCCAAAGTGTGTAACCGTGATCAAGGGTGTGGAGTCTTCCGAGCATATGCTAGAACCATGACAAAATCCTTTGCTGAGGACCCTATAATCGCCGGAATTCGGTCTGATGCGGACGCTGCTGAATCCAGCCACAACTCAACCAAACTATGTAGTTTCAGAGTAGGGAGCACTGGTTGTCCCATACATTTAATCTCAATCTGCATATTAATTAACCAAAGAGTGAGACAACATGTGTCGAGAACGGGTAGTGAGTGACACAATAATATTGATTTAGAATCATTAAATTAATATTGACGGTTGTTCGTTACAAATCTCATGCAATCTTCTCTCATAGTTAATAAAAGTTATATGTGGGATTTTTCATAAATAATATAATCTAAATTGTTTAATTTTGATCAAATAATTGTAATCAATGTTCTTATTTTATAAGATACTCCAACATTCTTATTTGGTGAAATTCATTGTATGTGCCAGCATTGAGACCACACAATAAGAATGTTAACAAGAGGGTTGCTTGCTGACATTTTTCTTCGTACGATAACCAAGAGTTCAAGATCATGTTATTCCATAATAAACCAATGTCTTTAAGCTAGATATGAATTGGAGTTACCTCGGTTTCACTCGTCAGATCTAGTTTCTTCATTAGGTATTTTTGGATGAACGAGACAGGTACGCTTCCATCCCTGTGGCAAATACAAGAGATATTATGTTATCCATGATTTATGTTTCTGTCATTCATATTAAGCTTTAGCAGCAGCAAAGATAGATGGAAAATAGTTTCTTAAGCATGTTTCTGTCGTTCAATCTTGATACACATATGACATAACCCTTCACCACGGTAAAGATGAATGAATTACACTAAAATATAAATCCAGAGAGCAATCATATTCTAAGTGCAATATTTATTGATGTGAAAAAAAATCATTTGCATGCAATTCTGGATTTCTTGAAAGCAAATGTGTAACTAAAAATTCACATTTTCATCGCTTTATTGAGATAGGTCTTTAATATTGATCTTCTTTTTTACCATTTTAGTTTTCCCTATGCTAAAGTAGCTTATGTATTTCATCAGCATGCAAGTTGTCTTGTCACATTTACATTTACAAAAGTAGTCTCCATTGTGCACTGGAGTGAAAAAACAAACAAAAATTGAAATACTAATAAAAGGATATCTATAAATTACGGAATGCTAAGAGATTGTGTTATTCTGATGCACAACCAATGCAAGGTCAACGTAAGTGATTCCCTCTTCAGTCATTCAATATTTTGCTTAAAATTTACTATATATAGATATGTTTAGCTTATAGATATAATACATGAAATTCACATATATGTGTTATTCAATAAAATAAAATATGATGTTATGTGTTGCTCCAAGTATAAAATCCCAATTGTTAAGCGTGAAATAAATTGAAACTTTGGTAATTAACAAAATCAATACTCGACATTCAAAGATTCTGAAGGAACTTACTTTATTCTCAGATAGCTTGCAGGAATTTGTGGCAAGGGTGCATCTCCTTCCCTGAAACATTAATCTGAAATTAGTACATAATCTTTCAATGTCCTAAAAGTGGATCTATTGAACATAATAAGCACATGATCTAAGATTATAAGTTATCAACTTAAGTTTTGAAGATGATATCTTACTGGTTTTCAGAAGCTACTAAGGAGAACCAAATTGGACCACTCATAAAGAGTTTATTGCTGGTAGAATCCACAACAGCTTGGGGTGTTATGCCTGATTCTCCAAAAGTTTCCTTTTTCTTGCGTACTCTGCGCAATTTATTGGGTTTTGCTGTGTCTGAAGAAACTGGAAAAGGGCTAATTTTTTCACCCTCAGCTTTTGCCTTGCGTTTAATTTCCTTATTTTTGATTTTCTGCACTTGAGAGTCACTTTCATTTACTTGAACGGGTTCAAGTTTAGCGGTGGAACCTTGTGTATTAGACTTGAAAGATTTAGTCCTGCTTGCGACTTCCACTAAACAATTCAGTGGTTTCCAAAGATCCAACTTTGTATCATATGTTTCAGCACCATTCTCTGTTTCTTTATTTGGCGTGGATTGACTACCCTCGCTCTGCATCAAGTTAAAGTTCAAGCATAAGAATATAAGTAAACTAGTGCTAATATCTGCAGCATTGACACAGACGTCGACACCAGACACGACATTGACACCGGTAATAATTTGAGAAAGGGAAGTATTTGATCGAATGTGACAACATATGTTCTATCGTGTCGGTGTCAAACACTAAGACTTGTCGTTGTCGGACGCAGACACTGAGCACACCTTCAACCGCACGTGTGTCAGCACTACACAATAAAACATGCAGAGCTAGATTGTGTCTCCTGCTACCTGTCCATTATTCTGCCGCAACTTATTTGAAGTTTCAGGTGAGCTTGAACTCTCGGGACGATCTTCCAATAATGCTTCCTCTTTTTTAATCGATCTTTCAAATGAAAAACTAGAGGACCGCAGACTGCTAGCCTTTCTCGACGGTTTCGTTCTTCTTCCTGTCATGGTTGATTGTGCGGATACCCTCGGTGTGTTGACCACCAAAGATGACAGAGATCTCTCTTTTCTTTTAGCTGGCAATGGTACTGAAGCCGCGACAACTTCAGGTTCTTTCACTTTTCTTCCCTTTAACGGGAAAATCTTGGCCCTTACATCTTGCTTAGTATGGTCCGGCCTGATAATCAGAAATCAAGACTGTAACTTAGCATGCAGCAATCAGACATTAATTTCTGATTTATCATGTCTTAAAACAATCTACATTAAATATGCTATATACTATTAAACATGTGAAATATTTGTCATGAAAACCAACCAGCATTATTGCATATATATATATACATTATAACTAAATTACTAGAAGATATCAAATTGAAATCATTATAACTCCTCATCCGTACATGCATGCATTATTATGAAAAATTCAAGCTAGAAATATATATCCTTAAGCTAGTTTCACAAGGCAACAAACATAGCATAAAGCCATAAGTCATTTTAACTCCTAACAAAATCACTCATGTCACAACATGCATATATAGTTACATCCATACATTTCAGAGAATAAGAACGAGTTGCAAAAAATCGGTCAAAGACAGAGAATATGGACCTTAGTTTCTCAAGTGGAACACAGCCCAAATCAATGTTGCATTCAGGACAGCATTCCAAATCCTCATCAGAAATTTTGTCATAAATGCACTTCCTGCAAACTGAACACAAATAATATGACTTTTAGCTCAAAAAAGTAGACATCAAATTCCAGTCAACAAATAGCTATATCATCATAAATAGCTTATCAAAACATCAAACAAACAGACACTATCAAACCAAAATGTATAAGAAAAACCACATGGTATGGTATAACAACGTTGTTACTTCTGTTATTGCATGCGGTGAAAAAACTAGGTAGAAGATAAGAATTATAACTAAATGAATAGTTGTTATTGTAGTGAAAAGATCAAACAACTTTCCACCTAAGACATTAATGGAACAACAACAACACACACAACATAAACTACTGAACACTTAACCAATCCAAACAACAATGTTTCTGAATAACATATATATAGAGAGAGAAATTAAAAAAAAAAGAAATTTTTAGACGAGAATGAAATAATGAATCTGGATGAATGAATAGTGAAAGAGGCAAAAAGAAAAACCCATAAGATGAAAAATTAGATGGGATCGAAAGGGGTTACACGTGTGAAGACATTCAGAAATAGTTGTAGCTTGTTTGAACAACTTGTTACAGAGTGGGCAAGTCATGCATGCTGCAATCGTCTCTCTCTTCACTCTCACAACTTGATTCGTCATACTTGCAAGATTCTCACGATCTTCTTCACCTTCTCTCTCACACACGTATAGTTTTTTCAGTTACTGCATGCTGTATCTCTATATCTCTACAGCACCATCGAATTTTACGTTCATTGTGGATGGAATCGTAACCTGCATTAATTGAAGAGAAACAATAAAGTATGTGTGTAGAATGAGAGTAGAAAGAAAGAAAGAACCTGACCGGTTTTGGATTGAGGGGGTGTGAATAGTAAAGAATTGACGTGGGTTGTAATAGATTTGGGAAAAGAAAAGAAAAAGAGAGAGTGCGGTTGAGGATGATCTGAATCGAGAGAGACCTGTTCGTGGAAAAGAGCATGAACCAAAAAACAAACCCAACTCCTTTCTTTCTCTCTCTCTCTTCTTTCTTCTGTCTTCTTTTATATTTATTTTTCTTTTGGTTTTGGGTTTTTTTTTTGGGTTGAATTTTATTTTTGTTTTGAGTTTTTTTTTTGGGTTAAATAAAATATTTGGGGACTTATGTTTATGTTTCATATTTCAACTAACGACAGTCGACAGCTAGGAAGATGGGAAATTGATAACGTGCGCCGAGGTGGATATGCCCGGTGCTAGGCGGCGTGTGGTGTAACTCAATAGGGTCCAAACTCTTAACAACTTTAATTAATTATTACTCTTTTTTAACCGTTTAACCGTACTATTTTGAAAATTTGTCTCAAACTATAATTTCAATTTTTTTATGGAAAAATGAGTGTGTTTTGATTTTCTCATTTTAAATTTTTTTAGTTTCGAGACCTTAACAAATAAAGATTTCAGCTCTAAAGACCTGATACATTTTTTTAGCAAAGATTCTATTATTTTGTCTGGCAATCCATGTGGATTTTTTTTTTGAATTATTTTTAAATCTAAGTGACATTTTTATTAATTCTGATTTATTTAATTTTTTAAAATATTATTTTTTTATATTTTTTTTTATAAGTTTTATTAAATTATTTTTATTATTTAATTTTTTTATATTTTTTAAGTTTTATTAATTATTTTTATACTGAATTTTTTTTATTTTTTTATAAATTATCTTTAGAGTCACCAGAATATTCATCATCTTCTGACTCTAACACTTCTTCAGAACTTTCAAGTTCTGACTCTTTTTCAAAAGTTTAAACTTCTAATTTTTCAATGTCATTTTCTGACTCTGACTCAATAAAGAAATACTCCTTCTAAATCAGAATATTCAGAGTCATCTTCTGGTAAATCTAAAGACGACTCATAAAAAAATAAAAACAATTCAGCGTAAAAAAATTAATAAAATTTAAAAAACGTAAAAAAATTAAGTAATAAATAATAAAAATAATTTAATAAAACGAAAAAAATTATTATAAAAAATTAAAAAATAATGTTTTAAAAAATTAAATAAATCATAATTAATAAAAATGTCACTTGAATTTAAAAAATAATTCAAAATATAAAGAAAAGTCACGTGAATTGTCACACAAACAAAATAATAGAATCTTTGCTAAAGAAATGTATTGGGGTCTTTGGAGCTGAAATCTTTATTTGTTAAGGTCTGACGACTAAATTTCTTTTTTAAGGAGAGAAAATCAAAACACGCTCATATGATAGGGGATAAAAGACAATTAACCATTTTTTTTATATATTATCCGGTCCTTAAATATAACACTAATTTGAGTTTTTTTTCCTCTCATTTTTACAAGTTTTTTTTAAAGTGATTACTATGTGTCTCTTAAATAAGTGACTTAAATTATAAATTATTTTCTGAAATAAATAGACCTTATTATAATATATTATTTTATAAAAATATTTTATATTTATTTTTATGTAAAATTAATTATACTAAAATTGACAATCGTGCAAAGTACGAGTTAATTTTTTTTAATTTTGTTTAAATTAAAAAGATAAATAATAATATTTAAAATTAAATATATATCTAATTATTGATAAGTACAAATGAAAATATTCTACTTGCAAAAGAGATGCTCAAGAGTCTTTTAGTTCTAATTTATAAAAAGAAAAATAAAATTGCTTTCTACCGTGTGGAGAAAATTGGCCAAGTCGTTGTCAAGAAAATTGGTTCTAATACCTATATGTTTGTCCTGATTGTAGGAATATGAGGAATTAGCCTTATTTTTTTTAATGGGAATGCAATTATCTTGTTGGACTATGACTTCAATAATCTCCCATAGTACGTTGTTTGACACATCCTTTTATGTTTAAGGGTTGAGATGTATTCGGTTAGATTAAACGATCCATGACTGATGTGTATTATGTTGGACCATGCGATATCATGTGACCAAGACCCGTATTGGGATGGATCAATAAATATTACGTGACTGTGGCATATTGGCTTGGACTAGACAATATCACACGATCCTGCCCTTTTGCGCCCAATCTTCCTCTATGTCATTCCTGAATTAAATGTGTGATAGGTCGACCTCTTTGAGGCCTATGCAAAGTTATTCTAGTTTATAGTCCCTTAAGCACTAGGCTTGGAAGAGAAATTTGGTTAAGCTAAGGTATATTGGTTCACACTCCCTCAAGCACGAGACCAGTAAGGGCGAGTCTCTTAGGCGTGATTCTTGGAAGAATGAGTCCCACATGTGTGGAGATTTGAAATAGTGAGTGTGTAAAGGGTTAGTTCTCACTTCCAGGGTGTGATGTCCTTTGATATTGAGGAGGCAACTAGGATAGGCGTGACAAATAGGTTCTATGGGGAACACAATTTATTTAATGATATGTAATGATGAAAATAAATTTGGAATGTCTAAGCAATGTGTGACGTTGATCTGTTTTCATGCTTGCAGCGAGGTCGTTGATTCTTCGCCCCTATATTAATATGTACAACTCTATTATTTAAGTGATGATGACCTTACTTAGTAAATATAAGTCAAAATTCGCTCTCTCTCTCTCTCTCTCTCTTTCTCTCTCCCACATACACACAAACATACACACATAATGTTAGGAATGTTTGAGAGTTATGATCATAGTTCTAGTAGTTCTGAATCTGACGACTATAAGATAACAATAATGAACTTATTTTGCCCTATTATTTTCCAGTACAAACATGATCATCAATGACAACTACTAGTACCAATTATGTAAGAGTTTATGATGTTAGGATCATGTACACTAGCGAGGCTATGGTGGCTTAGTTTCGTAAGGACCCATATCTGGAGCCATACGAAGAGGGTGAAAGGGTTAATATGGAAGTGCTATCGGGATCAGAGGAAGAATTATTTTACATGTACCTCCTTTTTTGTTTATGACATATGAATAAGGATTAATTTGACAACATTTGAGTCTTATATCCCTCAAGACCATTAATGTTGCCCCATCTCAAATACAACCGAACAAATGGGACTTTATCGGGGCATTCAATATCATATTTAGGAATTTAGAGATGTGTTGTAACCTAATTTTTGACCCAAGATACCACCTCATATGCATCATTGCATCTCTAACAAAATACAAAAAAAATAGCTTGTGTGTTTGCTCCTTGTGTCAAGCAAGGTTTTTAATCAAGAAATCTTCATCAATATAAGTCTTGATCAATTAAGATTTTGATTGAAGAAAGTGGATTATTGACTTTTGGCTTAGTGAATGACCTAACGGCTTGAAGCATGATTCAAAGAAATCAAATGTAACATCTTGACCTAATTGAAGTGTTCAAGACATTTCCAAAGATACCATTGATTGATAATGCAAAAATTGGAACCAACTAATGAAAAGTCAACTATCACACAAAAGTCAAACGTTGACTTTTTGATCAACATTAAACTTCAAAGATCAAGAATCATCAAAACATTCAAAATCATCAAACTTGTCCACCAAGAATTAAAAAATCAAGACAAATCAATAAAAGTCAAAGTTGAAGAATTTAAACACTTAGAAAAATTTCAAGTGTTTTACGCTTAAAATGCCTCAACTTCATAGACAATTTCCACCAAGATCCAAGTTGATTCAAGGGAAACTTTCAACATGAACAACGTAGAGCATGATTCATACAACAACTTTGTCATTGAGGGGTTTTGAAGAGATGAATTTAGACACCCATACTTGAGTCATAGGTCATTCTTTTGAAGACCTTATGGCCAAGTCTCAAACCTAAGCTACATAATCTCACTTTTTAGGTCGATTAACTTCTAAACCTCACAATGTTCATAGATTTACACAAATCTTTAGAGCATTACACAAAGATTACACAAAGAATTGAAGCTTTGTCTAAGTCTTGATACCATTTATGGATGAACTTGCAAAAAGTCACATTGTTAATTTGATAAAGCAAGCTTTATTCCAACAACTCTCTTTATTCAAGCTTGTGACTTGTTCCAAAGATCACAAATAATCTCATAGATCAGAAACAACCTCTAAAGGTCAGCAAAGCATGGTCATTCACCCTTGATTCACTCATTTCTTCATCATGAAGAAACATGTTATTTTGTGCAATTTGAAACCAAACAACCAAACCAGCCTTCCATGTGAACTAAGAACCATTTTTGTAAGTTAGAGGGACCAAATTCAACCTCTATAAAAATCCTTCAAGGCTCATAACTCAAACACATCAAAATTTGCACAAAAACTCAATTGTTGCAAGTTTTCCAAACCTCAAAGTTCCATCTTTCAATCCACTCGTGCATTCTCCATTTTTATCATTCAAAAAACTTATATACACCAAAAAGAACTTGTACACACCATCATCACACATATGTAACACTTCCATCACCACTTTCTAACTCAAAAATATGTGGCCTGCATATTGACTTGGTTAGATCATTTCAGCAAGTTTCAAAGCAAGTTAAGCATACATTAGCTTCAGTGAGGTCCCAACAAGCTCATATAATCATCATATTTCCTCTGGAAGTCATAGAAGAAGCTTTGGACCTTCTCGGAAGAGGTATATTTCCACCTTATTCGAATACCATCATACATACATCATTTGTGTTTGGGTTATGAATTAAAAATGTAGCTTTTATTGTGTTGAATGTGAGCCCTAAGCCAGTTGACTTTAATCATGATTCTATGATAAGATTCATGTTTCTGAACATTTTAGGGTGTTCTGGTTATTGATAAAATCTTGTTAATATTTGATTTTTAATTTAAATGGTTAGAAATGAGAGAATTCGAAAAGCACAAGTGAGGTTGTCTAGAGGTTGAAGACGAAGATGGTGGGGGCGCGAAATCCATTTTTTTGAAACTATGTTTATTATATATTTGTTAGTTTGTGTTTCATAAACGGATGTACTGACCACCCTAGTGGTTGAAACGCGCATGCTAAGGATTTGATGACACTAAGGGCGAGGGTTCGAACCATAGTGAACCTCTATTTTGCCTTTTTCCCCACATTTTTCTGTTTTGTGATTTTCTGGGTTTTGTTTCAAATATTTTTAACTGGGTGTACTCTTTTACATTCCGTAACGTGTGGTATGGTGGTAAGGGTTTTAGCCAATGACCTTGAGGGTGTAAATTCAAGCCTTGGAAGCCCTTTTCCTAATTTTGTTATCACTTATTTCTTTTTATTTCTTATCAAACTTTCACTAATTTTTCCACCAATCAAAACAACTCATTTTTAGCTGATTTTTGTACACCCCTTATTTATCTACCATATTTTATGAATATAAGAAAAATTTTAAAAATATTATTTATTTCACCTTTTTTCATTTAATTCAAAACAAGGCCTTTTTAGTAGTTTTAAAAGACATTTTGCTTGATTTTCTTGTTGATTTCTCTATTAAAATCTTTTTGGATGACCATACCATATCTTGTGATGAATGTTGCTTAATAACATGACCCTTGTATATATATGCACACCTTAAAATATGATTTTAATTAGGTTTAAGACTTGACATTTTGATGTTTAAATCATAACTTGTTCAAAAACTCTAATTCATGATCCATGACTTAAAACTTCACATGCTTTGATTCTCTTGATTATTTATCCATATGTCTTGAACTTACTTATTTTTAAGGATATGTTTACTTCATAAACTCCTTTAAATCCAAAGTGATATTGTGCTTACTTGTTTACTTTAAACACTTGATTGTTTATTATATATTTTGTCACAACTTTTACTTGTTAAGTGTGTTAACTTCTCCTTTGTGTTTAACATTTGTGATATGTGTGTTTGCTATTTTTTCACTAACTAATATTTTTGTTGTGAATATGATTCCTTGAAACAAAATATAAACTTGTTGCTTAATATTAAGAAACAAACAAGGGTAGAATATATGACGAACACAATGAACACAAGGATTGGTTATTAACTGCTATTCTTTCCTTTATCTTAAATCAAGATTACAAGAATAACAAATAACCCTCTCACCCTAAATTAGGATTTGCTATTTATAATAAACTTAACATACTAAACTAATGAGCTTTTATCACAAATACCCATTACAAGCTAACTTAGGGTACAAGCTAACTTAACCAATTGGACATAACAAACAGGCCCAATTCGATGCTAACAATCCTAGCATCCTTCAACACTACAAGCTAGAACACACTTCGAATACAACTTCGAAAACAACATGTGAAGTTGAAGTTGTCAGTGAGCCTTTCCAGGATTCGACATGTTGTCAGTGAGCCTTTCCAGGATTCGACATGTTCCTACTTACAAGACTTACTGCATATGCTATGTCGGGTCTAGTACAAACCATAACATACATCAAAGAACCTACTACATTAGCATGTGGGATGCTATTCATATAAGCTCTTTCGACCTCAGTACTGGGACACTGATCAATACTCAACTTGAATTAAGGGTTTGTTGGAGTCACAATAGGCTTCGAATTCGACATACCAAACTTTTCGAGAATCTTCCGTAAATATGCCTCTTGAGATAAGCATAATTTCGACTACTTTCTATCTCTTCGAATGTCAATCCCAAGAGTCCTGGAAGCTGCTCCCAGATCCTTCATTTCAAACTCCTTATTAAGTTCAGCTTTCACCCTCATTACCTCTTTGACATTGTTACTTGCTATGAGAACATCATCAACATAAAGCAACAAAATAACGAATGAATTACCAGGACTAAATCTGAAGTAAACACAGTGGTCGAACTGACTTCTAATGAAACTTATGCGTGCCATGAATTTGTCGAATCTCCTATTCCACTGTCAAGGAGATTGTTTCATCCCATATAAAGATCTATTAAACTTGCACACATAATCTTCCTTTCCCTTTTCGACATACCCTTCAGGCTGCCTCATCAGGATTGTTTCATCTAGATCACCATACAAGAACGCTATCTTCACATCCATTTATTCCAGTTCAAGATCAAACTGTGCCACCATGGCAAGCAACATTCGAATGGACTTATGCTTCACAACATGAGAAAACACTTTATTAACGTCTACACCTTCTTTTTGAGTGAAACCACTTGAAACCAACCTTGCCTTGTATCTTTTCGACGTCACTCCTTCGATTCCTTCCTTAACTTTAAAAATCCATTTACAGCTGACTAACCTGGCTCCAACAGGTTTCTTGATCAATTCCCAAATGTTATTATCACGAAGAGACTTCATCTCATCTTCCATGGCCTTCATCCATCCAGTCTTATTTCGACTCCTCATAACTTCCTTATGGTGTCTTGGTTCTTCATCTAGAACCTCACTTGCAGAGATTAAGGCATAAACTATAAGATCTGCATACCCAAATATTTGAGGTGACTTGATGACTCTTAGAGTCCCATATCTTGTCAATAGACAGTCATCGACAGTTTCCTCAACTTCATCAGCATCCTATACTTCTTCGACTTTATCTTGGATATGCAATTCAACATCAACATGCTCCACCTCAACAGGAATCTCTACTTATTCCAGCTTTTCGTCAGATACTTCTGCACTTCGACCAACATCATCCGTTTTCTTGAAAGCCATTTCAGCTTCATTGAAAACAACATCTAGACTGGTGATAATCCTTCTATGACCTGACTCTAGGCACTATAACCTATAAGCTTTGACTCATTCAGGGTATCCCATGAACATGCATTTAAGAGCTCTAGGTTCGACCTTGTCTTGCCTAATGTAAGCATAGGCTACGCACCCAAATACTCTCAGTTTGTGGAGATTTGGTGGATGTTCCGACCAAACTTCTTCAGGTGTCTTCATATCTAGCACAGTCGAAGGACATCTGTTTATTAGATATGTTGTCACGAAATTTCACAAAACACCTTCTTTAACCCAACACTAGTCAACATGCATCTAACTCTATCTAAGATGGTTCGATTAAACCTTTCAGCCAAACCATTTTGTGTGGAGTGCATGCAGTTGTTTTGTGCCTTGCAATACCAGAGGCAACACAAAAGTTGTCGAATGCCTCATTGCAAAATTCAAGACCATTGTCTGTTCTCAACCTCTTGACCTTTTTGCTAGTTTTATTTTCGACCAGAGTCTTCCAACCTTTGAAATTCTCCAAAGTTTCATCCTTAGTCTTTTGAATGAATACCCATAACTTTCTAGAATAGTCATCTACTATGGATAGAAAATACCTCGCTCCTGAATGTGATGGACACCTTGCAGGCCCCCAAAGATCACCATGGATGTAATCAAGGGATCCATATGTTCTTTGTTTTCCTTTGTTGAACTTTACTCTGCATGATTTTCCAAGTACGCAGGGTTCACAAAACCTCAGCTTTTCGAATTTGTCTCCACCAAGAAAATTTTATTTCCCCAATTCAACTAGACCCCTTTCACTGACATGGCCCAATCTCATGTGCCAAATTTTTGTCTTCGACAAAGGTTTCGTGGATGCAACATTTGTCGAACCACTTACAACTTCATCCTCAAGGGTATACAAGCCTTGTTTCTTCACGCCTCTCAAGAATTCCTTCGACCCCTTCATGACTCTTAGGATACTTTTCTCTCCTTGAAAAACATATCCTTTCTTGTCGAATTCACCAAGAGAAATCAAATTTCTCTTCAAATCAGGTACATACCTGACTTCAGTCAATAACCTTATTGACTCATCATGGAGTTTGAATCTCACAGATCCAACACCTATAATCTTGCAAGCTTTGTTGTTTCCCAACAATAGAAATCCACCATCTTGATCACATAATTCCTTAAACAAGTATTTGTTTGGAGTCATGTGCCAAGTGCACCCAGAATCCAAAATCCACTCCTTCGACGGGTTGCTGCTCGAAACTACAAGAACATCAAATGAGTTGAAATCATCTTGAACAATAATTGCATTGCCATTATCCTTTCCTCCATGATCATTCAGGCTTTCAGGGCACATTTTCTTGTGTGACCCTCCTTCTTACAATGATAGGATCGAATACCAGATGCTTCACCATTGTAAAACTTCTGCTGACTTTTACCTTTCTTCTTGTCGAACTTACTATCTTTTCGCAAGAATTTTCCTTTAACGGCCAAACCTTCACTAACTGGCAAAGGTTTATGCTCCTTTCTTTCGTTCAAGTCCTTCGAATACAAGGCTAATTGATCTCCTTCAAAGGTCAGGGACTCCCTTCCATACAAGAGAGTTTCTTTGAAGTGGGCACGTGATCTGGGCAACGCGCACAATAGGAACAACGCTTGATCTTCATCATCGATCTTCACATCAATATTTTCAAGATAAAAAATCAGCTTGTTGAACATATCCAACTGCTCAACCAACAATTTGTCTTCAATCATCTTGAATGAATACAAAGCTTACTTCAGGTAGATTCGATTCACCAACGATTTGGTCATGTACAAACTTTCAAGTTTTGCCCGTAACGCTACCGCCGTCGTCTCTGTTGATACCTGTCGAAGAACCTTATCACCAAGGCTCAACAAAATTTCACTGTGGGCCTTCTCTATCATCATCGTCTTCTCATATGCAGCTAACACAATGTTCATGGATGCTTCTCCCTTCAACGCTTCCAAACAATCATGCTGAACCAATAGGGCTTTCATCTTCAAGGGCCACAGACCGAAATTGTTCACTCCGGTGAACTTTTCAATCTCATACTTTGTCGAAGGCATCATCTCCATGCTCACCGCACCAATTTGTTATGAATCTGATGCCTTGAAACAAAATATAAACGTGTTGCTTAATGTTAAGAAACAAACAAGGGTATAATATATGAGGAACACAATGAACACAGGGATTGGTTATTAACTACTATTCTTTCCTTTATCTTAAATCAAGATTACAAGTATACAAGAATAACAAATAACCCTCTCACCTTAAATTAGGATTTGCAGTATGCAATGATGAGAGACTAGTATGCTATTTATAATAAACCTAACATACTAAACTAATGGGCTTTTATAACAAATACCCATTACAAGCTAACTTAGGGTACACGATAACTTAACCAATTGGACATAACAAACAGGCCCAATTCGATGCTAACAATCTTAGCATCCTTCGAAACTACAAGCTAGAACACACTTCGACTACAGCTTGTAACACTTCGACAACAACATGTGAGCAAAATTCGACTGCATGCCAAACTCTGTCGAACCGTCGAACCAATATACTACCTTCGACCCAATAGAGTTCGATCCAATATCTCACAACTTTAAAGTCATATGCATGTGCATTCCCCTTTTATATAAAACCATTGTAATTGTTAATATTCATTATATGTACTCTAAACAACCTTTTGTACTTTAAACTTAAAAATCATTTTCAAACTTTCACTACTTTCATATAAAAACGTTGACTTTGTATCATTGTATTTTTAAACTTTCTTTTTTAATCAAATGCTTCAATATACTTAAGCATATAAAAAAAAATTCAAAAGACTAAAAGTGATATAACCTCACCCAAATCTTTTGCCACTTGACTTTTCAATTTAAAACTTTTCTCAAAGAGATGAGATATAAATCCTCTTCATAGTTGAGACATCATTCTCCTATTCCCATAGTAATTGTTGAATGTGATTCTTTCCACATGAAGACATTAGTTGGAAACTTGTTGATCTTTATATTCAAGTTAGTAGTCGGTACTTAATTATGATGTAAGATCCAACTTCTCATACTTGTGCTGGTAGGGGTGTTCGCGGTGCAATTTGCGCGGTTTTGAAGCAAAAAAACACCCAAACCGCAAGAGAAAAAACATGCAGTTCGATTTGGTTCGGTTAATTTTTCAAAATAAAACCGAACCAAACAAAACCAAACTAATGCAGTTTGGATTGGTTTGGTTGGTTCGGTTTTTAAAAAAAAAATATTGAGCCATACATACACATATAGAGAAAAATATATTTTTGTGTTTAATCGTTAATACATTACCATAAAAAAAATTATAATTGTCAAAATAAATTTATAATTTGATACATAAAATTATGTATTATAAATTTATCAAAATCTAAAGAATGATATACATAAGATTGCATTCTTAAATAAATATTATACAAAGAATACGATAAAACATATTTTGTGAAAATATTATTTATAAATAAATATCATACAAAGAATATGATAAAATATATGCATAATACATGTTGATTTCTCTAAAGAATTAAAGAAATATATATTGGTTAGTAAGATTTTACAACATAATGCGGTTTGGTTTGGTTTGATTCGGTTTGCAAAATACAAACCGTAAACCAAACTGTATTGTACGGTTCCGTTAAAAAATGATTCAAACACATCCGAACCAAATGTGTTTTTTTTTTGCGGTTTCAGATTGGTTCAGTTCAGTTTTGCAGTTTTCTATTGGGTCGGTTTGGTTTTGAATACCCCTATGTGTTGGTATTAGTTGAGATTTGTCTCTGATAAGATGATTAAACATCCCTCTCTCCTAAAATCAACCACAACAAACCCTTTTATTGTTTTTACTACGAACTATGATGTTTTGATCCTTAATTGGTACGTAGGTATAGGACTATGTCTTTCCAAACCACAACATAAATAAAATATATTTTATTTCCCCATCTCTACAATAATTTAAAAAGCAATTTTTTTAACAAAATCAAATTTTATAAAAAGTTCTTGTAGAGTACTACAGATACATATGGTGCTAATACATTTCCTTTGTATAAATTGACCCCCGTACTTTGGATATCTTCCTTATGCTTTGCTTTTAGTATTTAATTCTTGCATTGCATGCTAAAATAATAAGGTTTTGATCTTTTTCCTTTTTCTTGGAAACAATAAAGTTCGGTGGTGTCTTCTTTAAGTATCTGTGAGTAAAGTTTCTCAATAGCTTGATCTCCTTGATTTTTCACCGCGACAATAAATGGGGACTTCATTGGAGACTATCCTCAAGAGGGTTAGAGCCTAATTTATATCATTTTTTATTATTTGTTTGCTCATATATATATATATATATATATATATATATATATGTGTGTGTGTGTGTGTGTGTGTGTGTGTGTGTGTGATGTTTTGTGGATCTTTGAGAGGTGCTTGTTGATTTTTACAAGGACAAGTTCTACACCCGGATTTAAATAACACATAAGAATTATAATGATAGTATAATCAAAAGTTACATAAGTTAAGTAATCTTAGTAAGTAGCATATAAACTTAGTGGAGTCTTGTTAAAGTATTATTACTTTCAACCTGAGAGCCCAAGAAGCTGAGAAGTCGTAGAACCCTTTTACATATATTGGCCTTTAGGAGGTAGTACGGTGATAATTCAAAAATAGTCTTGAATTAGTCGTTACACGATGCTACACTCAGACGAGTTTTTCTTGAGAATATTATTGGTACTCACAAGTAGTTGCCTACCTTTGAGATGCTTACCATTCTATTCATCACAGGACTCAAAATGGATATGGAACTATCACATGTTTCGCACTTCTACTATACAAATGGTTTAGTTTGCACTTGCCTCAATCTCATCTCTTCATAGATAACCCAAATAGGATCATAGATGTGATACGATATAACCCATCTTATGAAAAAGGGTGATTATTTACAATTGTGGAGGTTTTCCCAATGTAACTCTTCTTGGTATTAATGGACGAATCAACTACAACCCTATTCTTGCTAGATGCCAATTTGGATATCCAATGAAGGAAAAATCTAGTAGCATTTTGTTATCAAGTTTCTTTTACCTTGATGATGAGGATAATCTAGATTTAAAATAAGAAATTGTGGATGCTTGGCAGAAGATTCAAATTAAGGGTAAAGATTGGTTGGAAAGGAAACATTGTACTACTTTTGAGCCATTTACTCAGTGGGTCCATGAAAGGGCTTCCAAACTCAAAATGTCTTATCTCCTTGAAGAGCCTTTTCAATCAACGGTCATGTCATCATCTTTCACCATTCCTATTGAAAACATGAAGGAGTACCAAAAGATATTGGCTAGAATGAAATTAGAGAGGAATACGTGGGAAGGAAAGTATCACGTCTTGGAATATGAAAAAGGGATTTAAATAGACAATTGAAGGATAAAGAGGATGCACTTTTTCTTCAAGATGGTTGGCTTGTAGAACAAGATGTGAACCTTCATAAGAAGGATTCTTTGCTCAAATGGTATACTAAAGAGAGGAAGAGGAAACCATAAGATTTTATAGATGTTGGCTCCACTCCTGATAATTGAAAGAAAGTCATTGATTTGGTGGTCATAGAGAAGACGAAGATGAAAGATTATTACAAAAAGAATATCAAGAGGCTCAAGATGCGAGGAGGATTTAATCCTTCAGATGGGAATCCTTAGGACCCAAAGACCAAGTTGTTTTCCTCTGGTATTTTTAGGATATTTTGAAAATATACTTCAAATGTAATCCTTCCATGATTAATGAATGAGGTTTTTTCGGCTATAATTTTTAAAAGGTTTGTTTCCTTTACAACATTTGCAAATTTATAAATAAGTTCCTTGAAAACTATAAAATAAAATAAAAAATCATTATTTTGTTTCATATAATTCATCATTCATCATCTAGTCATTACTTTCTCGTGTCTTACTCATGCCCTCTTTCTCCAAATAGAGTCAAGCTGTAATTGGGTTAATCCCTGAAAAGAATAGATATCACACTAGAATAAGAGAACTACGAACTTCATGAAGAGGTGACTACCCTTCGGGCCAGAATGGAAAGATTGACAACTATGGTGGAGAATATGGTGATTGTTCAGAATCATTCATCAACTCCCTCATCTCCCTGTTCAGCTCAAGCACAAGTTCAGACCACTGTGATCTTTAAAGTTGTTACCACTCCTATTAAAGTAGCTCCAGTCAGTGTTAAGCAGTATCAGATGCCACATTGATATCCTTGGGGCGTGCTACTCAACTTTATGCCTAAGGGATACCAACTTGTTGTTGAAATTCCCGCAATACAACATGTAATGTCAACTCCCCCTTATGAGATGGTTGTTCCTCCTCTTGTGATGTTTCTTCCTCCTCCAGTGGTACATAGTGTCCCACTTGGGAATGGACAGGTCTACCATGATGAACCATATGAATGTTTAGATGTTGAGGAAAGTATGAATGATTTTCAAAACTAGTTTTAGGAAATGCAGAAAAAACTCAAAGCCCTTCGTGGGAAGGATTTGTTTGGAAATAATGCTCATGACTTATGCCTGGTGTCGAATGTGAAAATACCAGTGAAGTTCAAAGTGTCTAAATTTGAAAAGTACAAAGCAAACTGTTGCCTAGAGAGTCACTTAACTATGTATGCTAGAAAAATTTCAACTTAAATGGATAACGACCAATTATTGATCTACTTCTTTTAAGATAGTTTATCTGGTGCTGCTCATCGGTGGTACATGAGTTTAGATAATACACATATCCATACTTTCAGAAACCTTGGTGAAGCTTGTGTTTGCCAGTATAAATGCAATATCGACATGGTTCCGAACAAAGATCAACTCTAAGTTATGTCCCTGAAAGACAAAGAGAGTTTCAAGGATTACACACAAAGATGGCGTAAGGTTTCCGCCCAAATCTGTCCTCCCCTGAAAGAAAAAGAAATGACAAAAAACTTTATGAATACCTTGGGACAATTTTACTATGAAAGAATGATTGCGAGTGCACCAAATGATTTCACTGAAATGGTGAATATGGGGATGCGACTCGAGGAAGGTGTCCGTGTTGGACGGTTGACCAAGGAAGTTAGTTCATTAAGTGGGGTTAGAAAATCTAGAAGTAGTTTCCGAAAGAAGAAAGAACGGGATGTCAGTGCAACATCATCCGAAAGACTAAGAAGAAGGTATCCACATCAACATGTTGCAGCTATTGCTCCCGTCATCAATCCTATACATGTGGTACCAACTTACCAACCATAGTTCCCTCAACAAATTCAATAACCTCAATAATAGGCTTATAACACATATAAGCCTCAATAACAAGCTTACAATAATCAATAACCGACATACAACAATCAACAAAACAGAGTAATAAGTGTGTCTTATTTCGGTCACTCCTCTGGTTTACTTGCAACCCTACCATATATCTCCATATGCTCATTTGTAGCAATTGCTTCAATAATCTTCTTTACACCAGTGACTGTTGTAAAGTTGGACGAGTCACCAACTGTTGTATCAATAAGTTGTTTTGTCTTCATTCTAAGACCATTTAAAAACATCTGCATTTTCTCAGTTTGATCCATATTGTGAGTGGGGAAAACTACCAATAACCTTTTGAACCTCTTATAAGCATCAATTAGTGACTCTTATTCTTTCTACTTAAAATTCACAATATCATATCTTTTACGAATGTAAACAAAAGCAGGAAAGTATTCGTCTAGAAAAGTTTTCTCCATCTCTTCTCATGTGGTAATAATTTCAGTAGTCAGTGAGTAGAACAATTTTTCAGAATCTTCAAAAAGTGTGAACAAAAACATTCTTAACTTCTTTGCTTCTTAGAGTGTCCCTTAATTTTCAAAGTAGTGCTCATAGTGATAAACCTTTGCAAATGCTTAATTGCATCATCATTTATCTTTTTAGTGAAAGATCTGTTCTCGAGCTGTCAGATGGTTGAAGGGTGCAGTTGAAATTTCCAATAGTTACCGGTTGATTTACGATAGTCAACCAACCTGGTGTAGCATTTTCTCCTCCATAGTCCCCAAAAAGCCTCTCAAGTGGATCCTCTGTAACACCCATCTAAACCCCAAAGAATATTCATAAATATTTAATAAATAATATCAGGGTGCTCAACAAAAAGGGCGTCACGTTTTATTCATAAAATGACATACATGCAAGACTTACTCCATAACACGGGTTTTCATAAATAAAAAAAACAATTATATCTTTAGTAACATCATTTGATACTTTTAAACTTCACAGCAGAATCATAAACTCAACATAATTTCATTATAATTTCTCAAAGAAAACATTGTCATACTCCATCATCCATAAGTCACGATTCATAACAACTTAAACAATTAAAAACAACTTATACATCATAAAAGGAACACAAGGTTCAATTCACACGTTTCCCAAACCCCAATGTTACATATCAGAGCAAGATACCTTTTATTCGACAAAACTAAATAAATACTCCGTAAAGCTATCCTCTAAGCTTCAACGAACTATTTCTTGATCACCTGCGTGTTATCCACGTGGAGGCAACATTCAAGCATAAAGGACGAGCAAATCATAATCATTATAAAAGACATGAGGAATAGACGTAGTAGAATAAACCAACAAGTTTCACAACACCAACTCAACAAATATCATCATCCAGTACGACAACATAATACAACATCATCGAATCAACAACTATGCAATGCCACATAAGATGTAGTGCAAGAACATAGAATCATGCATGTGGTACCAAATCATTTGATGGACACTGGTCCATCACCCTCCAAAGATCCCAATCATAAGATCGATTCCCTCTTGGAACCGGAGCAAATTATAGACATCCCAAATCCGCATAATGGGATTGAAACCAAATCACTGGACCGACGCCCTAAATCATCACTAGACCAAAGTCCTAATCACCATTGCTGGACCAAAGTCCTAATCTATGCCATGAATGTATGATGCTCAAAAACATAATAAAATAACCACAACTAGTCAAAGCGCATCATCATTCATAATTTCATTATAATATCATCATATCATCTTAATCAAGCATGCATCATCATATATATACTCATGAGATCAAAATATCATCATCACACCATCATATCATCATAATCATTATGTCAACATCAAAGCAATCACCTCATCATCATAACATCATCCATACATAACATCAACTAATCATCACATCATCTTAGAAAATGAGGCATCAAAGTATTATCAACATAACAATATACAAACAAAACATCAATGCAAGTAAACACAGGGAACCTAGATATATCTTAGGTTAGTTATTGGAGAAATACTTATTTGATCTCATTTTATTCCATCTAACTAAAGTTCGTTACATTAGTTACCCTAGGATTCAAACGATATCTCAATCTGAGTTATAAAATCCAAGTTATGGCTCTTTTAATAACATTCAACACACCCAATCAAATCTAGACATCGTTGTATCATTAAACCAACATTCATAACTAAATATCACTTTAGTCACAACAACATTAACAAATCACCACGGTAAAACCTCATAATCAACATCATGTTTATCACTAAAATAGCACACCGTGGTATGGAAACATGTAACAAATCAATCCCCTAAACACATAGATACTGGATTAATGCAAGAAAATACTCATATAATTCAATCATAATATAGTTCATCTTGTTATCTTTCCAACGGTTGGAACGCCGCATCAAACAGAGTTACAACTCAAAAGTTATGGCCGTTACAAAATCTAGCAAAAATTGGACTTCCTTCGCGTATGCTCGCGTTGACTGCTCGCTGGTACTTTGCGTCAACCGCTCCCTTGTTTGCGTTGACCGCTCCCATGTTTTTTTTTGCGTCAACCGCTTCCTTGTTTGCATAAAAAATGATGTATGCTGAATTTTCTACACTTTTCCTCCTGTGATTTTCAGCTGTTGGAGGCCTTCGGAACTCCAAATTCGACTTCGTAAAAAGTTCCGACTTTAGAATTTGAAATACTACGATCCTATAACATTATAAACAGCCTAAAACAATTATTTAAAGGTATTAATATCATATATTCACCAAGAGTTCACTCATTCATTCATTACACACATGATTTTTCATTAATTTCATCAATCTTCATCCAAGATAATCAAACAAACACAATCCTACAATTATCTAAACCTTAGATCAATTATAATAACAATGATAAAAACCCCTTACCTTATATTACTAGCTCATGATATTTCTCTTTGTAATCTCTATGATGATTCCTAAATTCCTCGTGCCCTAGCCCCTTCTTCCACCGTTCTCCCAAAAATACGATCCTAACAAGTGAATGCACAAAACCCCAACTTATACATGTTGTCATTCTTACCCCTTGGACCCGATCCCTATTATGTTATTCCATTCTTACCCTCACTTACTGCACACAACATTACCATTATGTCCTCAACATCTCTACACAAAACATAATCTTTATTTTAATTTAAATAATAGTTCTAAATATTATTATTAAATTTAATAAATTCCAAATTATTATTTAATTTCTAAATAATTATTAACTAGTCAAATCTCTCATATATTTCTTATTTCAACACTACTCCATAACATACTATCGCCAATAACCACTATACATCATATAACTCACAATAATTCCCGAATAATCACAATAACTAATTAAATATGATTTTGGGGTGTTACAACTCTCCCCCACTTAAATAATTTTTGAAATTCTGGAGCAGCAATCCCAGATGTCACATAAGGATGTCAAGACATCTGGTCTGATATTAAAACTAACACAGACAAGGCATAATTATACAGTGCAGGAAACAAAAGAACACAACAGAATTGGTCACCTAGTTAGATTCAAACCAACCTACATTTGGGGGAATACCAAGCCAGTAATGAAGTCCACTATCAGCATTATTAATTTAGAATTAAACTCTCCGTTTACACCCTTCACTTAATCCCTACCCAATGACCCTTATACCTAAGAAACCCATCCTAGATATGAGATGTAACACCCTATTTTAATTAATATTATATTATATTAATGTTTTCGAATTACCAATCGATAATTATTTTGCGATGAGAATATTTATATTAATTAATATATCTATTAATTTATCTAGCGACGTTCCGTTCGGTCCGGTAAAAATATTATTCAGATCCGATATTTTAATTCCCCGGAATTATTTTAATCGATGGAATTAATTATATTAATGATATATTAGAAAGGGGTGTGAGAAGCATTTTGTTAGAATTGGGTTTTTCACCCTTGGTTTTCTAGTAAGGAAAATACCATTATAAGAATCACTTTCTCCTCATTTTTCTTCCATTCCAAAATACCAAAAACCAAACATGAGAATTGGGAAGCTAGTAAGAAAACAAGTTATAAAAACCATTTTCTTCTCCTTTTCCTTGCATGATGAACACAAAAACCAAAAATAGAAACTTGAGAGGAAAAGAAGGGGTTTTGGGAGAAGAAGAACAAGAGGAGAAGATGAGGGAGATCTTGAGCAAGAGAGGAAGCTTGAGGTTGAGCTTTGGAGCATCACCATGGATCAACCAATCTAGAGGTAAGGGGTTTGATTTCTTCCATTTCATTATAGTTAGGGTTTGATGATATATGTTGGATTTGGGGAAAATTGATAGTAGAGCTTTATGATTTTGTTGGTTGATTGTTGAAATGCTTAGAGGAGTTGAAAATTGGTGTTGAGGTTTTGAGTTGAGTGTGTGAGGGTTTGATTCCATTTCTTGTTGTTAGGGTTGGTGGAATTAGTTTGGATTGAGGAAAAACTTGATAGTTTGTTTATAGGGTTTAGTTGGTTGATTGTAGAAAATATTTAGAGAAGTTGTACTACGTGAAGAGATTATGAGTAATTTTATTAGTAGTATGGTAGAATGAAAATGAAATAGAAATGGTGAAGAAAACTACCTGTAAAAAACTAGAAAACAAGAAAATATAAATAAAAAAAAGAGTGTTTGAAAATGGAATAAAAAAAAGAGTGTTTGAAGATGGAATAAAAAAAAAGGTGTATGAAAATGGAATAACGCAGGGTAATATGAAAATGGAATACGCAGGGTAATAAAAAAAATAAAATTGGAAGAAGGGAACATGGATATTGAGGCAGCCGTCTCAATGTTATTCAAAGGAAAGGGACGTGCGTCCCAAGTGTGGAAGAAAGTGGCAATGGGATTTCGTTGTGGTGTTTTCTGTTTACAGCAAAATCTTGTTTCCTGTCAAATAATTGTTACCTGCATAATTACTGCAATACATTCTGTTTCCTTCAAATTTTTCAATTCCACCTAGCAATCCTTGGTTTAAATAAAATATAATTAGGGGTTAAGATAGCCGATTAAATTTAGAACCCGATTTTCCGATTTCGGTAAATTCGGCGACGGAGCAAGTTGCTCCGAATTCAATGAAAATTGGCGTGCTAGCTAAGTTTGACGTGTAGAACATAGTGGTGAAGTTAGTTTTTCGAAATTGTGAGTTTTTACGGAACGACCCGAAATAGGCTAATTTACGGTAAAATTGAATCGGACGGTGTTTTAGTAGATTTAAGGTACGTATGGACAATCCGATTTCGACGTTGATGATTATGATTAATACCGGTTGTTAGGAATGACTTTCGTGACGATTATAGGTGTTTGACTATTTTTCCGTTTTCGGAATTTAGTGAATTAATTGATAACGATGCGACGTTAATAAACGTAAGTTTTGCGACGGTGTATTTATTAATGAATACTGTTGATTTGCAATGTGATGATTAAATTGATGTTGTTAATAAATGCTTCCGATTTGTGAATGCATGACTTTTGATGAATTTATTGATGATGTTTGCATAATGCAATTATGATGCGATGATATATTTATCTTCTTTTGGATAAATTATGGCGATGTGGGCTTTATGCCAATTTGGTTGAGCGATGATGTTGTTTTTGTGTTGTGTTGTTTTATTGTCGAGTCACATACATTTTATAAGCGAAGAGGGCTTTTATGCCAAGCGATGATGGCTTTTATGCCGAGCGAATACCGGCTTTATGCCAAGTGTCCCTAATTACAGACAAAGCGATGGGTACCACATGCATAACATAGTCGTGTCTCATGGAGTCGGTTATGTTTATGTTTGAGTTGTTTGACATTGGCTTTTTCTTGATTGACGGATGATATTGAATTGTGATGATATATGATGTGATGATGGGCTTTATGCCAAAAGCGAAGATGGGTTTTAGCCAATTTATGATGATTTGTTATGTTGCTTATATTACTAGCATTATTTAATGTTGTTGGTTGATGTTGTTGTTTAAGACTACCGTGTTAATTAGCGATGTATTAGCTCGTGACGATTTCGTGGTGAAGGAGGGTTATGTGTTGTTGCGACGTTTTATGCCGAGGAGGTTATGGTGAGATAGTGTAGATTATACACATTAGGATGGCGAGTAAATTAAGTTAGTCTTGATTATGTGTTGAAATTACACTTATTAATCTATACCCTTATAATTCCGAAATTATATATATATATTATCATGCCTTTAATTATATGTTTTGGAGTATCTCACCCTTTACTTGTTTCGCCGTTACCTATATATTGGTAACGTGCAGGTTTTGAAGATGAAGTTTTTAGCTGTTGTTAGTCGAGTCGGTGTTGCTCTGATACGTAGCACTCGGGGGGAATATTCATGTTGTCTTGTTGTTGTTCTTTTGATGTTATTCCTTTATGTATAAGAATTATATTTTATGAAAACATGATTTATTAAGAAAGTTTAATAAAGAAGATGTTTTGATGTTTATGAATCAAACTATGTTTTCCGGCGATGCTATGTATCTGAGATATATACTTTAAAACAAATTGTTTAAAGTGAGTTGCTTTGGAAGGTGTGATGCCTCAGTATTTACTTTGTGAAATTTTAAATTACTCTGATTTTTGTATATAAAACCTTGGGTAGATTTGCGGTGTTACATGAGAACCCTACTCAATCCCTTTCATCACAATGATGCCTAGCAGTCAACATCTCAGCCACTGCATCAACAACTTGGTTTCCAACAACTCTTCAAACCTAGAAAAATAGAACTCATACTTCTATCACTAACTAACTAAGACTAAAAGCAACAAGCTTCTATATTATGACACACCTTAGAGTTGCTTCACAACTTCCTCCAAGAACACAACTGTACTCATTGCTTCACAACTTTTGAGTGAGTAAAACAATCCTCTTGCCTACAGGCTTCGAGGTACAAATCAGTGAACTTCCGACAATCCGGGTGGTTCAGTTACATGGCTAACCCTAAAAATTACATCCTTTTAAAATCGGCTAGCTTATTTTTCTAGGTTACAATCCTTCTAGTTATAACTTATCCCCAACTGGTCTTGGGCAGCACATAAGCTGTTACAAATCTGCAAAAGAATCTCCAATAAAATAGGATTCCTAAAATATTTCCATATAGTTATAAAAATAAGTGAGTTGTTACAACTACAAAATATTCTCCTTTAAAATATGATTCCTAAGATGTCTCCATATAGTTATAACAACAAGTAAACTGTTACAAGTCTGTAAAATATTCTTCTACAAAATAGGTCTTCAATCAAACCTTCCTAAAATATCTCCATATTTAGAAAGTCCTCATTTGAACATATTCTGACTTATTCTTTCCATATCCTTCTTGCGCCATATATAATTGCATAATATTGGTTATGAATATTCTGCTTCTGTTAAAAACATAACATAATCTAATTTGTTAGCTCAAGCGTGATGACGTGACATCTTCTTCGACATGTTGTTCCAGATGTTGAAACACCTCAACACAACATGTTTCTTCATTAAATAGAACTTCAACTTGCTTTCTCCTTACAAGTTATAAATCTTATTTAACATATTTCTGCTATATTAGTTTTACCAAACATAAAGCCAATCCTAAATAATAGAGAACTAACAATCTCCCCCTTTGGCTTATTTTGGCTAAAACTAATTTACACACCCTTTGCATTACAAAAGCTTAAAAGGAATAATACAATGGTATTTAACAATATAATCCAGTAGCAGCAATTCAGAAGTCTTCAATAGTCACTGTTTATGATATTTCAAACTTTACAAGTGACAGTCTTTAGTCTTCTTTTATGATGTTGAAACATCTTGTTAGGACATATTTATGGTAGGTCTGTGATACGGTGAACTGACTTTGTAGGATTTTTGTATCCAAATGTGCGGATAGCAAGAGTCGCCACCGACTTTTATTTTTATCCAATTAAGGGAAGGTAAAAGTAACAGAAAAAGACCTTCGTTAGATTCGAGTTCGGAGAATGGTTATGAAAAGGGAAGGTATTAGCACCCTTTCCATCCGTAGTTATCTACGGCTCTTAGTTGCTCTAGATCACCTTTTTAAAATTGCTTTCGTGTGTTTGACAAAATGTTTTGAAAAGGCATTTCGCTTTGACTTTGTAATGACTCATGTAGGAGTGTATACAAAGTGTTCGAAATGTTTTGTTTTGGAAAGAAATTGAATCTTTGAAAAAAGTGTGTGAAAAATTTGATAGAGCAAGCAACTAAGAGACTTATTTACCCACTCGAATTGGTCGCTTTGTTGTACTTCTACGTTCCTTTAGAATAGCCACCATACCATTAGTTAGTAGGTAGCTCCATTCGTTGGATGTAAGCGGGACATTCGAAGGACATCGGATGGTCATAGAAACTTGTAGGAAGTATCCTAGCACATTCGAAGGACTATCATCATTTTTCGTGGCGACAATCGAGGTCAAGATCATGTATTCGAGCGACATCGTGGGTCTTATGATCTTTGTATCGAAGGACTATGATGATTTGTTTGGAAGGCAACGGTGCTAGAATACCTCTACGTTCGAGGGACATGACCATTTTGAATCGAAAGGCATCGAGAGAGAATTACCCTAAGGGGTGCGTGTGTGAAAGAAGTGTGTTGAATTCAGAATATATTATCTTGAAATTAGTGTGAGCTATGTCCAATTATTATCTTGCCATACACGCCTAGTTACTAACAGTTTATAGGGTGCGGAAATTAAAATGCGGAATGTAAAGATGCGGAAAGATAAACCTACGCTATTACATGGCTTTGGGGCAGATACATAATTTAAAATGCGGAAAATAAAATCCTAAATTAAACTATTACATCCCATAAACAGTTACATTATTGGAAAAATAAAAATGATAAAAGAAAAACGTCCGAATCGGAGCAACCTGTGAAAGAATAAGAAAATCGGAAAATATGACAAAATTGAAATAAGAGAAGGTGTTAGAAAAAATGCAAATTTTAATATGAGAAAATTAATATATGCTGGAAATAAGATAAATATATTAAAATAATTTTTTGGGATTTTTTGGAAAAGATTTAATAATTAAAATGCAATTTATAATGATTTAAATGCTAAAATAAAAATAAAATAAATATGCATGCAAAAATTATATTTTTTAATTTATTAAATTAAATAAACATTTTTATGAAAATAATGTAAAAATAAAAATAATTTTTGATAATTTTTTAATGCAGAATAAAAATCATGAAAATAATTAAAATGTAATGAAAATATTAAAAATAATGAAAATATGGAAAAAGTTTGTAAAAGAGAGGAAAAACCAAATGGTCCTGGGGAGAATCGAACCCAGGACCTTGCTTTCACAGATCCCACGCCTTGCCAGTTGAACCAACGTGCTTCACTTTGAAACCGGATCGAATAAAAGAAGAACAAGTGCCGCTCCCTGATGCTCCAAATCACGCGCCAAGCTTCGTCTTCCTCAGTTTGAAATTTTGAAAACTCTGCGTCGGCCATTGTTCGACGCTACAGCCCTGGCTAAAACGAAAATCAAGCATACATAATATAAATGAATTCTAAGGTCATGGTCCGATTCAGGAAATCATTCCGGATGCAATGGTATAGGTCTCATGGTCCAATTTTTCCGTTTAAAGGAAACCCCAAATCGTGTTCAGAAACCCTAACAATGGTATCATGTGTTCCCGGCCATGGAAATTCGATTAAAGCACCCAGAAAGTTTGCAAACACATCACTAAACACAAAAACAACAACAAAACATGTTAATAATGCATGAATAATGAAACACGATTTCAAAATTTCCAAGAACAAACCGATTCGTGATTCTTTGATTCTTGATGGTTTTAAGCAATGTGAGGTCCTGATCGATTGGAGATGTCAAGAATGTGTTGGACACCTCAAAACGATTGAAAACTGGAAGTAGGGTTCCCACTTGCTTGTGCACCACGGTTTTTTGAGCTTTGGAATAGGGTTTGTAGAGCAATTTTTTCGTTCTCTCTTGATAGGTATGCATCATGTATTTATACTGGATGGATTTGGGATTAATTTGGAAAGAATCAATCAATATTCAATGGAAATCAAATTTGATATTTCCATGAAAATCAAATCTTCAAAGCTTGATCAATTTCAATCCAATCTTGCCTTTCTTGCTCCAATTTCGAATTTGCTGGCATTTGTGAGTTAATTGGACCTTAAGGAAAGAATAAAATCAATCTTTGTAATTAATTTCAATTTTATAATTTATTTTAAGATTTAATTTGCATTTAAATGAATAAATTACAAATTAAATAGAAAAATAAATCAAAAATTCGTGGCTTTGGGCTTGACACTCCTAATTGCTTGAGGAACAAGTTAGGATGAAGAAAAAGTAGGCCCATTTGCAAAAGATTTGATTTTTTGAAGTATCTCTCTTTGTGCATTCTTCCAAAATTGCCCAACTTGTAGATGGTGTAACTTGCTCAATTTTCCACATTTTTGAGTGTTCTTGGACTTTTTGGAAAGCTCTAAGAGTCCTCTAACCAATGTCTTTGGTCTCATCTCAATTGGAGTTACCATGCTCAAAATATCTTCAAAACAAAAAGTTGACTTTTTGTTGACTTTGAAAATGACCTATAATGTTTTGAGCTATACCTCTCAAATGAAGCATTTTTTGGACATTCTTGTGAGACATGAAGTTGTAGAGAATTGAATTTCCTTCAAAATAAGAGGTGGTGGAAAAATTTTTGAGAAAGTATGAGAAAGTTATGACCAGTCAAAGTTCAGTTGACTTTTCATCTAGAAACCTAATTTAGAAAGTTTGACTTTTGGGCAAATCTTGAGTTTTCTTGATGAATCATGATCAACCCTTGATCAAATGATGAATGTAACTTCAAAATGAGGATGTTGACCAAAAATCAGAAGTTTTGACTGTATGTTGACCACAGTTGACTTTTTGTCCAATACACCCGATTTTCAACCATCCGAACAATTATGCGAAACTTGACTTGTGAGGCTTGAAACTTGACATGGAGAATCTTTGAAGCATATGAGGAGGCATGAAGGCCATTGGAGATGTTGGAAATCCATCTTGACTTGAGAGATACCAAACCCTAGTTTGGGTTGATTGTCTAGGAGAGTTTGTCCGATCAACTCTTGAGGAGTCCTTGAGTATGGATGTATGAAATCTCTTGAGTAGATGGAGGGCAAATTTTGGGTATGACAGCTACCTGCTCAATCTTCTTGTCTTGGAAGGGTTAGATTGGCATGCTTGTCTTTCGTGACACGGAGGTAGAAGATGATTGAACAGTACACGAAAATTTGCACTTTCATTGGTGGATGATGCGGGAATGGGCTTCAGATGCCATTTGGAGAAGTTGGACTTATTTGGGAACGAGTCGTCGCTAGACTCGGAGTCGTTAAATAGGAGAGCTGCGGAGATGGGCTTAAGATGCCATCCGAAAAGTCGATCTTTGAGGAGAGCCGTCACGTTAGACTCAGATGTTCTGGAATGGAAAGGAGATGGGCTTAAAATGCCATCCGGAAGGAGTCGTACGTTAGTCTTCGTGTTCACCTTGAATGAGGTTATTGGTTTGTATTGATTTTAACCATATATGCAACATTCGAAAGTGAAGAGATGTTGACAAATAGTCGGAGATGGGCTTAAGATGCCATCCAAGGCAATCGAGTCGACGCTAGACTCAGTTCTGTTGATAATCGAATAAATCTTCGCGATTACTCAAGAGGTTGTAGTTGGCAAAATGTGGATAGCTTCCATTGCGTGTCGGTGTTGATCCATTGCATTATCGGAGGATAACCGAGGTGGTCTTTGGATAGTTTTCCGTCGGTTCGGGCTTAATCTGGACTGTCGTCGGAGGTCTTCGAGATAGTTTTCCGTCGGCTCGGGGCTTAATCTGGACCTGTTTAAGCGGTCTTTCGGATAGTTTTCCGTCGGCTCGGGGCTTAATCTCGACTTTTGCGGCGGTCTTTCAGATAGTTTTCCGTCGGCTCGGGGCTTAATCTGGACCTGTTTGCGTCAGAAATGACTGTTACCTATTTTGGAGAAAACAAGAGAAACTTTGATAGAATATTTGTTAGTCTTATGCAAAGTATGATGCATGACAATGTATATGAATGACATATGCATGAATTATGACTTTTATGAGAAATGCATGAATGATGAATGTTGTGATATTTCAAAACATATCCATCTTGAAGAAGATGCGGATATGCTGTTTGAAGATTTCGACTTCACAGGGAATTGAGTAGGCGAAGTCCGCTTGAAGGAGAAGGAAGATATCCTGGATTCCTCCGATGCACTATCTGACCAAGTCTTGGGCCTAGACGTTGTTGAGGAAGGTAGAGATTTGAGAAGCTCGTTGTTGGAGATCTCATAGACACTTGAGAGTCCGGGAGCAACTGTTGGGGACCTTGTATGAGACCCTGAGGAAATTTAGGAGGTGCTCTCTGGAGATTTCGAGTGTAGATCTCATTGGAGAGCATTTGATGGTTCTTGAGACCGGGCTTAAAGAGTGCAGGGTCCGTTGTAATCTGGTGGGGAATAAAGGTGTATGCTTCCTCCGATGCACTATCGACCAAGTTTTGAGTCCGGATACCGCTGGGAGGATTGAGAAATATCCATTGGGGATGAAGTATTCTTGCTGAGGCCGATGTAACGTTGCTCGGTTGAGTGGAATCGCTTGTGGATTAACATATACTCGGGAAGGTGTGTTGTGGGTGACACCTTTATGCTCGTGGAACTATTTGTTGACTTTCGTGTCATCCCAATTCTGGAACTGTAGTAAGTACTTTTGTATGTTCACTTTTCGTATGTTTGTGATCGATTCTTATTGTCAAATCGTATAGTCATTCAAAGCAAACGTTGGACTTATTGCAAATAACAACAAAAATTGTAAAGAGAAAGAAGTATTTATTTGAAAGGTGGCGTATGGCCAAGTAGTTTGTACACAAGAAAGGTAAAAGCTATGCGAAACAATCTCGCTAAGTCCAACTATGCTAGTACTCATATATTTCGACTATCTCATCTCCTTGTCGGTAGAAAGTGAGTGGTGATCTTCGCCATTTGAACCTTGAATGGATAGATGCAGGCGGATGATCCGAAGAGACATAGTCGTCGCTTAAATCTAACTTTTGCCTAGACCGCCCTTCGGGTTTTTCTAGGATACCTTTTTGCTCAAGCCGCCTTTTCGGTTTTCGACTTGCGGTGTACATCTTTTGCATATATCCTTAATTTTTGCCGAACCTTTTGATTCGCCAGATGCCCTTATTTTTGCCTAGGTTAAATCGACCTAGCGGGTCTCTTCATGCGTAGTATTTTTGACTATGTCTGCGTTCACGGGTGTGGGAAGTCTTCACCATCCATGGTGCTAAGTATCATAGCTCATGGAAAATCGTCTTGACTACAAATGGTCCCTCATGGTGGGGTCCATTTGCCCTGGATCACCTTGTGGAAGGATGATGCTTGACCACTAGATCACCGACTTGGTAGACTCGGTGCTTGACCTTCTTGTTAAATGCTCGATCATTCGTTTCGATAAATCATCCATGGCGGATGGATGCGAGTCGTTTCTCATCAATCAAATTAATCTGGTCAAGCGCGGACCCAATCGTCTTCGCAACTCGCCTCTGGAGGACTCGGTTGAGGGTATCTGAACCTCGATGGGTAAGACGGCTTCCATACCGTATACAAGAGAGAAGGGGGTTGCCCCTGTGGATGTTCGCGCTGTAGTGCGATAACCATGAAGAGCAAATGGTAACATCTCGTGCCAATCTTTGTAAGTCACAGTCATCTTCTGTATAATCTTCTTAATGTTCTTGTTGGCGGCTTCCACTGCGCCATTCATCTTAGGCCGGTAAGGAGATGAGTTGTGATGCTTGATCTTGAATTGCGTGCAGAGTTCAGTGATCATCTTATTGTTGAGATTGGAACCATTATCTGTGATAATCCTTTCGGGAGTGCCATACCGATAGATAAGATTATGTTTGATAAATCGAGCCACTACATTCTTGGTAACAGATGCATACGAGGCTGCTTCTACCCACTTGGTGAAATAATCTATTGCCACAAGGATGAAACGATGTCCATTGGAAGCCGTGGGCTTAATCTCCCGATCATGTCAATGCCCCACAAAGGCCAAGGAGAAGTTAAAACATTCGAGGTCTTGGAGGTATGTACTTTATCGGCATCGTCGGCATTTGTGACAAGATCGAGCGTAGCGGTGACAATCGGCTTCCATGGTAGACCAATAGTAACTTTTCTCAAAATCTTCTTAGCCATGGTGTGTCCCCGGAGTGGGTACCAAATTCGCCTTCGTGTAATTCTTCCATGATACGCATTCTTTTTTCGGTCTACAGTGAGTAAGCACAAGTCGTGGTTGCGCTTGTATAAGATGTCGTTCTTGAGGAAGAATTTAGATGCAAATCTTCTCATGAACTTCTTATCATTAATGATGCCCTGCGGATATTCGAGTCTCAAGATACCTTTTCACGTCATAGTACCAAGGTTTCTCTTACGTCAAGCTCCAACAATCTGTTGGTTCGTCGAACCTCTCAATGATGATCCGGGGCCTCGTTGTCCCATCGACCTTGAACATAGACGACATAGTAGCTAATCGTCCAACCGATTCTCTTCTCGTGGAATATGATTGAAAGTGATCTCTTCAAGTAAGGAATCAAACTCGAACATGCTCTTGATATGGAATGAGATTCGGATGCTTCGTATCCCTCGCCTCTTATCGATCACTAAAATGAGTCTCCATACACTTGTAAGAACTTGATTCTTAAGTCAATAGCGACTTTGATACCCATGATGCACGCTTCATATTCGGCCATGTTGTTGGTGCAATGAAACATAATCTGGCGGTGAAAGTATGTCCGCTGTGGGGGATGTAATGATGGCGCCAATGCCATTGCCAAGTGCGTTTGAGGCTCCATCAAAGACCATAGTCCATCGGGATCTGGTTCGGTCCTTCGTTGGGCACTGTTCTTCACAATCGTAACTAGTAAAACATCTTCATCCGAAATTGAACTTCATAGATGATAGTCATCTACGGCTTGATGAGCCAAATGATCGGCTACTACACCCTTTGATCGCTTTAGAAGTGTCTTGGATGTCATACTCGGTCAAGATCATACGCCATCTTGCTATTCTTAGGAGAGTGGTTTCTCAAATATGTATTTTATCGGATCCATCTTGGAAATCAACAAGGTAGTGTGAGTCAACATATCTTGTCTTAGTCGTGACGACCAAAGCGTTGCAAGTTTTCTCATTTGTGGTATCTTGTTTCACGATCGGTAAACTTTTGCTAAGGTAGTATATTGCATGCTCTTTTCGACCGACTCGTCATGTTGCCCCAACACACCCCATTGAGTTCTCTAACACATCAAGTACATGATAAGAGGTCTTCCTTGGTGCATCGGGATAGGAGGATTACGTAGGTACTCCTTGATTTTGTCAAAGCGATCGGCAATCGTTCCATTCCACCACTTGATCTTTCTTAAGTAACTTGAAGATTGGCTCACAAGTAGCGATTAGGTGTGCAATGAACGGCAATGTAGTTCAATCGGCCCAAGAAACCTCGACTTCCTTCGGTGCGGTTGGCATCTCGAATGGCTTTAACCTTGCAGGTCAACCTCAATACCTCTTCCACGACTACAAACCCTAGGAGTTTTCGGATCGACCCCAAAGATGCACTTGTTGGGATTAAGTCTTAGTCTGTTCTTCAACCTATCAAACAGTTTCGCATGACCAAGATGTTCTTCTTGATCGTGATCGAGCTATCATGTCGGCGTAGACCTCTATCTCGTGATGAATCATGTCATGAAACAATGTCACCATAGCACGATAAGTGGCGCTGCATTCTTCATCCGAGCGGCATAACCTTGTAGAAAGTGCCCCTTGTGTAACAAAAGTAGTCTTTTCCATGTCTTGAGGCCATTTTGATCTGATTATGTAGGAGAAACCATCCATGAAGGAGAAACCTTATCTTGCGGTATTGTCAACCAAAACATCAATATGAGGAAGTGGGAAATCGTCTTTCGGACTCGCTTTGTTCAGATCTCTGTAATCCACACACATTCGTACCTTACCATCCTTCTTAGGCACGGGTACCACATTTGCAACCCAGGGATAGGAAGTGACTAGAAACCAGCGTTGAACTGCTTCATAACTTCGGCTTTGATTTTCTCTGACATCTCAGGACGCATGCGACGAACCTTCTGTTTCACTGAGAGAAAACCTTCTTTTGTCGGCAATCGGTGTACCACAATATCAATGTCTAAACCAGGCATCTCTCGTTATGACCAAGCAAAAACCTCAATATAGTCTCGTAGCATCGAATCAACCTTTCTTTAACACTTCTCAAGACCCGCTCCTATCTTGATCTCTTTTCTCTTCGTCGACCAATTCACAACCTCAACTTGCTCTTCGTGTGGTTGGATAACTCGCTCTTCTTCTTGTAGCATCCGCAAGTTCTCCTGGCACTTCACAATCTTCCTCACTTTCGTCTTGGCTTGGTAGATCGGATTATCGAAGTCATATTTAGCACTAGCATATTGTTATTAACGAGATTCGGAGTGTTTCGCAGTGTATCACGTGGGTGTGTAAGAACACATAGCTTTTGAAGGGTGATAGAGTAAAGAAAACAAACAATTGAATGCAAAAGTCCAACGAATTTATTGAATGAAAATACGCAAACGACAGGATAATAACCCTCATGAGCGAGCCATGATGCCCGGTAAGGCACTAGGCTTTCAAAGTTTATTGTTCAAAACATAAAGAAATACGAAAAGCAAAACAAAACAAAAGCAATTACTCGACTAAAGGAGATTGGTATGACGTCTTGATCTTCCAATTCTTGAGCCCTTGATCCGAGGTTGGAAGATCCACTTGGATGTCGGCCGTTGTCGTCGTATAGCATGGATTCCACTCGATCGATGGAAGGAAGTTGGCGGCACGTTCGCGGTATCATCTTGACCCTTGATGGTGAAGCCTAAACCGGTCTTGTCATATTTGAAAGGAAGATCGGGAGCTATCCCCAAATAGCACTACCTCCTTGTTCAATGACGAGCATCTTTCAATGAGGCCATCCTAGGCGGAACTTGTGTAACTTGGGAGTGACGGAGAGTCAACAGCATGACTGGTATTGTTTCAAAAGCTTGACGGAGTCTCGAAGAATTCACCCTCCATCTCAAGGTATCGGAATGACCGGAGATGGTGACCATATACTCTTCTTCACCACATCTTTGACAACCTTCCCTCTCACCGGGTACTTTTTACGATGTAAGGTAGAGGTACCTTGCCACGTCCAAGGCGTCCAAGTAAGAAGAATAAGTGGACGAATGTCCATAACAAAGAAAGTGGAGTCAAAAGTGGGGAACCGACTTTAACAGTGAGCTCTCCAATCTGTGCTTAGAACCATCAAAAGCTCTCACAATAATGTCACCGGGTCTCGAACCAACCCTTCGACATCAAGTCGATCAAAACCGTCTTGGAAGGATATTCGAGGCGAACCGGTATCCACCAAAACATGAGACAGGATAGTACCCTTGCATTCACGGAGATGTGCAAGGCTTTGTTATGTTTCTTTCCGGAAGGAGTCAAATCGACATCGAGAAGCCTAGCCGTTGTTGGCAGCCAGGCTAGCAATACAAACTTGAATCGGTGGTAGTGTCTTGCGGTACATGAGCATTCTTGAAACTTCACCAAGGCATTAGCATGAGCCTCGGAGCATAAAAGAGCGAGCATGGAAATCTTGGACGAGTCATCCCAACTTCCACACATTGTAGTCACTCTTCTTGATAATCTTGAATTTCCTCCATTTCTGTTTGGAGGTGTCTTGACAACTTCCTTTGGTACTTCGGAGCGGGATGAGTCAGGTTCTTTCCCTCCAGTGGGGATATTGATTGAGTAGTTGGAATGCGGTGAGTCATGATGTCTTTTGGAGGAGATCTGGAGAGAATACCCTTCCGGTTCTGGTCACCTTACTGGATCCGGTGATGTTGTCGATGTCAGGAATGGTAGCTTCAACTGTAAGATCTTCAATGGTCAGAGGGTCTTGCTTGACGCCATGATAGTAAACCTCAGATCCATAATTCCAAGGGATAGCTTTGTCAGAGGAATATGGAGCTGGTCTGGGAGAAGTGATAATGAGAGGTGCCACCCTAGGTATAGGATCAGGAGAGGAAATCCTTATTGTGTTAACATCAGCATAGTCTTCTGGGAAATCGTGACCCCATCCGGTCGCCTTAACATCTTCAATAGGAATCTTGTAACTATCAGGGACGGTGTACTTCACCATGTAATCATATTTTCCACTTGGCTGCCCCAAGGTATCCCACACAGATGGTACAGTTTCGTTCGCATTGTCGATCTTCATCTTAGACATTTCTTCACACGGCTTCTGCACAGGTGGTTTCAAAAATAGTATCTCACGGTTATCCATCATGCACTGAACACGTCTTCTCAACCAAGCACAACCATCAGGCGCGGATGGGCACCAACGACAATTCTCTGGGCATCCTGGATTGACACCGGCTTGCAACAAATTCTTCTTAACAGTCATCAGAGGAGTGGTCAAGTCATCTATGTTGAAAACATAAGTATCGTCTCCCACAGCATTAGAACCCTTGTGCGTTGATCACATTCAGAGTCTCAACAGGAGGATCAAATTCAATCTGCTTAGCTTCAATCATATCTTGAATCTTGTTCTTCAGAGCCCAACAATTGTCGATGTCATGTCTGGCTGTTGGAATGGTAAGCACACTTAGCATTAGGATTGTACTTGAGAGAAGTGTTGACATTCGAGGAGGATCCTCAAGGTCGCTCTGCGTTCAACATGTGTTGCAAGGCTTGCGACAATGGCATGTTGATCTTAGTAAATGTCTTCGTGGCGCGTTACGCTACGCGTTGTCTCGTGAGGTTGTCGATGTAGGATTAGAGATCACAACCCCAGTTGAGCACGGTCGGTCTTGGCTCGGCTTTTCGACCATACGACATTAGCTTCTTTCTTACCACCAAAAGATCTCTTGCACATTTGAAGATGTCTCTATCGAATCTTTCCACTCTTGATACCGACTTGATGCTGCTTTGTCAATATCATTTCGGTGAATCCGGATGAAGAATTTCCAATCGGATGATTGAAGAATGGGCTGTCGGTGTTCCCATAAACATATCAACCAACTCCCTATTGGACAAGGGTGGTTGAACTCACTGCTAGATCTCTCCACTTGAGCATACTCCTTGAACTTCTCGTCACGACCCATAGACATGCTTTGTAGTTGCATGCAGTGGGTGTCAATTCACATTATACTCATCATGCGTAGAAAGCATCACCAAATCACTCCAAGTCGGATACGGTCATTCTCTAGTGATAGTACCATTCAATGGGTTCGGACAAACTCTCAAAATAGTGCATCACACTATCAAGTGTTTGATCTTATACAAAATGAGACTCGGATCATCAAAAATTCAGCCGGACATTTCAGGTTTTCCACACATTCAGACGGTCTTCAAGTTGTTTGTACTTGTCATCTTCATCATAGTGTTGGCTATAATCGAGTGGTCTCTCCTCCTTTCTTTGGCTCACGCTCACCTTCATCACCCTTGGTACTCCCCTCGGTATGGACACTTCCTTGAGAGAGCTCAATCGGTGACCACCTTAGGACCCCTTTGAAGCGTCTACCCATGTTGAGGAGACCAACAACCTTCTTCTTCTTGTTGATGAGCTTCTTCAAATCTTCTTGGCCTTGGCCAAGTGGTGAACATCTGTTGGCCAGGCATTCGAGCTTGGAGATCTTTGACAGTCTGTTCAAGAGCCATTTCTGCTAAAATAAATAGCGAGCAAATGAGAAAACCAATCTCCAATGTACCTGTGATGCAATGTTATGATATGCTATGCAATGTTTATGCGAATGCAATGCAATGTTTTTAAGGACCTAAGAGATTTAAATTTGTTAAACAAGCAATGAACAAACATTTATTAGTACTTCTCATTATTCTTTTTTTCTTTTTAAGTACAAGAGATAGTTCAAAGCAATAAAAGAAAACATAAACATCCTAAAGCTCTAAGTCTACCATGGGCGCTTCCTCTTGGTGTCGATGTAGGCGTTGATGTTTCGCTCCTCGTGAAGTAGCTTGGTCAACTCTAGGACTTTCTTCTCACTTGCATAACACTGAGCTTCAAAGGTATCCCTCTCTTCTTTAATCTGAATCCAGGATCTCTTCAAGTCTTCAAAATCAGTAGGCATATCAGGATGAAGAAACGACATAAGGTACGTCACCTATAGCACAGGTTCCATAATTCTTGGTAAAGCAGTGAATGGCATCATGAGGTTTTGAGCTCGAGCTCGCACCCATTTGAGGTAAGGTTCCCAAGGAATGGAGTTCTGGTGCCCCAAAGTCTTGGTATCCGTCTTCTTTACCATGTCCCAAGCGTGTATAAACCTTCGTCGGTAATTCTGGAGATCGTGATTGTAATCGAACACAATATCTTGGAGAAGCATATCATGTGGACCATCCTTTCGAGCAAAACCAAACTGACGTAGAGCTAGAGAAGGGTTGTAAGTAATACCTCCCCTTATACCAAGTAGTGGTACATTAGGGAATTCTCCACAACGCTCAATGAATGTGAAGTCCTTTTGAGAGAAAAGGTTCCAACGGATATCTGAATGAGAGAGTGACATCAATCTTTGAGACCATCTCAACCTTTGTTCATTCTTCAAAACCGATGGAGGAAGGTGCGAAATAAACCACCTTGAAAGTAACGGTATACAACACATGAGAGTTCCTTGTCGCTTAGTAGTGCAGTGTGGAAGAATGTAGGATGTCTCCAAGTAAAGTAGGCCTTTGGATTGCGGGTAAGGAACAACTTGATGGCATTGACATCTATGAATTGATCCGAATTAGGGAATAGAACCAAACCATAAATTAGCAAGGCCACAATGTTTTCAAATGCATGGAAACTCATAACTTTGAGGAATTCTCGGGCTTTCTTGATTAAGAACTTGGAAAGTAAACCCTTAACTCCACTTCTAGTTTCCCAATTGGCTTCAATGTCCGAGCGCTTAAGATGTAAGGCGGATGCAATGTCTTCGAACTTAGGAACCTTTTCTAAACCGGTGAATGGCATTTGGTCGAGAATAAGTACCCCAAGTAGCTTAGAGAACTCCTCTAAGGTAGGAACCAACTGATAATCTGGAAATGTAAAGCAATGGTGTTTGGATCAAAGAAGCTGGAATAGGACATGCATCATATCTTCTTCAAAACCGAGATAACCAAATCAAGTAGATAACCATGTCTTTTGATGAATTGAGCATGGTCGAAATTTCGAAACCAATTCTTTGAGTGAGAAGGATACCCATGAAGTTGATTCGGATAGTCTTTCTAGAAGCCATAATCCCTACAAAGCAGAGCAAAGATAAATCCCTAGGTCCTTGAAATAGTTAGAAATGATATGCAATGCGAATGATGTCATGATGTCATGTTTAGCACACACAACAATTCACACAATGAGCCTAGGGTTAAGGCTTGCATGAGGTATAGGTGATTACCCACCAAAAGTTTGAGTTGGTTCATCCTGTCCTATAATAAACGGGTTCTAGGAATCTCCATCATCGATCTTTCTCGTGGCGCTTATTTCAATCTGACGCCAAGTGGTCGATCGAAAATGTCCCAAAAGTCGATCTCAATGAGCGTAGCATCGAGTATCAACCAACCTCGGTCTACACCAAAGCCGGCCATCTCACTACCTTCTAATGGCCAAGATGGGTCAATTAAGGTTCTAAAAGTTTAGTTAGCGCTTGATGACACCACGAAGCCAAATACTATCTTCAACTTGGGAATGAAGAGTATCGGGACAACCAAAGTGTCACGCTAACGTAGCCATCATGTTGACCGCGTAGTTATCGTCTAACGGTCGCGATGATCTAATGCTACTTACCTAAAGGAAACCGGATCGGTGTAGGATCCCCAACAATATAATACCCAAGCAACCCTTAAAGATAAAGCATACAAGTCAAACAAAAGCAATAAAATGATCTAGAAATCCCTAAGGCAATTCTCTCTTTTAGGTGTACTCCCCAGAGTCGATTCGTGATACGGTGAACCGACTTTGTAGGATTTTGTATCAAATGTGCGGATAGCAAGAGTCGCCACCGACTTTTATTTTATCCAATTAAGGGAAGGTAAAAGTATGAGAAAAGACCTTCGTTAGATTACGAGTTCGGAGAATGGTTATGAAAAGGAAGGTATTAGCACCCTTTCCATCCGTAGTTATCTACGGGCTCTTAGTTGCTCTAGATCACTTTTTAAAATTGCTTTACGTGTGTTTGACAAAAATGTTTTGAAAAGGCATTTCGCTTTGACTTTGTAATGACTCATGTAGGAGTGTATACAAAGTGTTGGAAATGTTTTATTTTGAAAAGAAATTGAACTTTGAAAAAGTGTGTGGTGTGAAAAGCATTTGATAGAGCAAGCAACTAAGAGACTTATTTACCCACTCGAATTGGTCGTTTTGTTGTACTTCGTTCCTTTAGAATAGCGCTAGCCATACCATTAGTTAGTAGGTAGCTCCATTCGTTGGATGTAAGCGGGACATTCGAAGGGACATCGGATGGTCATAGGCAACTTGTAGGAAGTATCCTAGCACATTCGAAGGACTATCATCATTTTTCGTAGGCGACAATCGAGGGTCAAGATCATGTATTCGAGGCATCGTGGGTCTTATGATCTTTGTATCGAAGGGACTATGATGATTTGTTTGGAAGGCAGCGGTGCTAGAATACCTCTACGTTCGAGGGACATGACCATTTTGAATCGAAAGGCATCGAGAGAATTACCCTAAGGGTGCGTGTGTGAAAGAAGTGTGTTGAATTCGAATATATTATCTTGAAATTAGTGTGAGCTATGTCCAATTATTATCTTGCCATACACGCCTAGTTACTAGCAATTTATAGGGTGCGGAAATTAAAATGCGGAATGTAAAGATGCGGAAAGATAAACCTACGCTATTACATGGCTTTGGGCGGATACATAATTTAAAATCGGAAAATAAAATCCTAAATTAAACTATTACATCCCATAACAATTACATTATTGGAAAAATAAAATGATAAAAGAAAACGTCCGAATCGGAGCAACCTGTGAAAGAATAAGAAAATCGGAAAATATGACAAAATTGAAATAAGAGAAGGTGTTAGAAAAAATGCAAATTTTAATATGAGAAAATTAATATATGCTGGAAATAAGATAAATATATTAAAATAATTTTTTGGGATTTTTTGGAAAAGATTTAATAATTAAAATGCAATTTATAATGATTTAAATGCTAAAATAAAAATAAAATAAATATGCATGCAAAAATTATATTTTTTAATTTATTAAATTAAATAAACATTTTTATGAAAATAATGTAAAAAGAAAAATAATTTTTGATAATTTTTTAATGCAGAATAAAAATCATGAAAATAATTAAAATGTAATGAAAATATTAAAAATAATGAAAATATGGAAAAAGTTTGTAAAAGAGAGGAAAAACCAAATGGTCCTGGGGAGAATCGAACCCAGGACCTTTCTGAATCACGCCTTGCCAGTTGAACCAACGTGCTTCACTGTTTGGAAACCGGATCGAATAAAAGAAGAACAAGTGTCGCTCCCTGATGCTCCAAATCACGCGCCAAGCTTCGTCTTCCTCAGTTTGAAATTTTGAAAACTCTGCGTCGGCCATTGTTCGACGCTACAGCCCTGGCTAAAACGAAAATCAAGCATACATAATATAAATGAATTCTAAGGTCATGGTCCGATTAAAATCATTCGGATGCAATGGTATAGGTCTCATGGTCCAATTTTTCCGTTTAAAGGAAACCCCAAATCGTGTTCAGAAACCCTAACAATGGTATCATGTGTTCCCGGCCATGGAAATTCGATTAAAGCACCCAGAAAGTTTGCAAACACATCACTAAACACAAAAACAACAACAAAACATGTTAATAATGCATGAATAATGAAACACGATTTCAAAATTTCCAAGAACAAATCGATTCGTGATTCTTTGATTCTTGATGGTTTTAAGCAATGTGAGGGTCTGGATCGATTCAGGAGATGTCAAGCAATGTGTTGGACACCTCAAAAACGATTGAAAACGGCTGGAAGTAGGGTTCCCACTTGCTTGTGCACCACGGTTTTGAGCTTTGGAATAGGGTTTGTAGAGCAATTTTTAGTTCTCTTGATAGGTATGCATCATGTATTTATACTGGATGGATTTGGGATTGAATTTGGAAAGAATCAATCAATATTCAATGGAAATCAAATTTGATATTTCCATGAAAATCAAATCTTCAAAGCTTGATCAATTTCAATCCAATCTTGCCTTTCTTGCTCCAATTTCGAATTTGCTGGCATTTGTGAGTTAATTGGACCTTAAGGAAAGAATAAAATCAATCTTTGCAATTAATTTCAATTTTATAATTTATTTTAAGATTTAATTTGCATTTAAATGAATAAATTACAAATTAAATAGAAAAATAAATCAAAAATTCGTGGCTTTGGGCTTGGACACTCCTAATTGCTTGAGGAACAAGTTAGGATGAAGAAAAAGTAGGCCCATTTGCAAAGATTTGATTTTTGAAGTATCTCTCTTGTGCATTCTTCCAAAATTGCCCAACTTGTAGATGGTGTAACTTGCTCAATTTTCCACATTTTTGAGTGTTCTTGGACTTTTTGGAAAGCTCTAAGAGTCCTCTAACCAATGTCTTTGGTCTCATCTCAATTGGAGTTACCATGCTCAAAATATCTTCAAAACAAAAAGTTGACTTTTTGTTGACTTTGAAAATGACCTATAATGTTTTGAGCTATACCTCTCAAATGAAGCATTTTTTGGACATTCTTGTGAGACATGAAGTTGTAGAGAATTGAATTTCCTTCAAAATAAGAGGTGGTGGAAAAATTTCTAAGAAAGTATGAGAAAGTTATGACCAGTCAAAGTTCAGTTGACTTTTCATCTAGAAACCCTAATTTAGAAAGTTTGACTTTTGGGCAAATCTTGAGTTTTCTTGATGAATCATGATCAACCCTTGATCAAATGATGAATGTAACTTCAAAATGAGGATGTTGACCAAAAATCAGAAGTTTTGACTGTATGTTGACCATTGACTTTTTGTCCAATACACCGATTTTCAACCATCCGAACAATTGTCTGAGGAAACTTGACTTGTGAGGCTTGAAACTTGACATGGAGAATCTTTGAAGCATATGAGGAGGCATGAAGGCCATTGGAGATGTTGGAAATCCATCTTGACTTGAGAGATACCAAACCCTAGTTTGGGTTGATTGTCTAGGAGAGAGTTTGTCCGATCAACTCTTGAGGAGTCCTTGAGTATGGATGTATGAAATCTCTTGAGTAGATGGAGGGCAAATTTTGGGGTATGACAAGGTCCAACTCCAATGTTCTCTCTCTTGTAAGGATCCCACAGATCACACAAAGTTTCTCTCTCTTAAAGTTGCTCTTCAGAGAAAAAATAATATAACCACTTCTCCCCCTTTTTAGCCATAATATGACAAAGGCTTGTTGAAGGAGAACTCACTATAGCACACGAAACATAACACCACAGACACCATCTTCACAAAGAAGGAGAAAAACTGAGGCTATGATGCACATGAGGAAGAAAATACTAGGTACTCCCCCTCAGACTGAAAACTATGCTACGACACAGATTGACACAACATCCTCTTTTAGAGCACAAGAGGAAACACACTAACAGAAGAAAACCCTTGAACTATCCATTTACAGACATAGAGAACCAGACCTCCATATTGGATAACTCAAAACACTATACACAATTTGTGTTCATAACTTAAAACAAGGCACAAAACAAAAAACTTGCACAAACTGCAAGATCAAATAGACTCAAAATAAGACATCCTATTCAACATCTTTGCAAAAGCAGCTGCAAAGAGTGACCCCAGACTTAACAACGTTTGAACACTACCTTTTTCCCTATGTTTGCCATAAATTAACAAACATAACCTTCACAGACTCTAAACTTACTCATGTCCGAACAAAAGACATGAGAGCACAACAAACAAAGACACACACAAAAGTGAAGGGAAGAAAAAGACATAAAAGACACTCTAAATACCTGAGCATGTAAAATAACGTACCTAGACTGTAACAATTGTCTTGGTCAAGAGCCGTTATTTCAACAAAAACTGTATCAGGTGAATTTGTGCACCGGATGAAAGCAATGAATGTCGTTAATACAACCTACACCAAGTCAAAACACGTGATACACACCATCAATAAACGTCTTAGATGAAAATTTTAAGAACTATCCTTGTTTGTCTTTAAGGATAAAACATGTCTTGAGATATGTCCTGACTTCTTATTTAACATGATTCTTCTGGCTTGAAGTGATTAGTCTTTAAAAGACTTTCCATATGATTAGAAGCAGAAGTACACTGTCTTTGTTGATCTCAATACCTCTTCACAACTGTGTTGATTAATTCCTCCTTCTAGACATTAAATTTACTAGTAGTTGGTGATACTAGTAAAGTCCTCAAACCACTATAGTAATTATGCATTACCTTAGCATACTACTCGAAATAAACTCAAAATCTTCTTATTCTAAACCAAAGATAGAACTGCCACTTCTGAATAAGGTAATAGAGTATCAAGATTCATAGTCCCAAGTCTCTTCCATAGACTATCATCAACAATGATGTTACAATATCATTTAGGACATCATCAACTTTACTGCAGAACCTATCAACTTTGGTTCTGGAATCACCATCCAAGGGACTTATTTCCATCCATGCCCTTTAACAAAACTCCTAATTATCAAAAGATCCCATCTTCAGAGTAACCATACAACAGAAATAAACTCTCACTATATTTTGGAGTTGGCTGTTCAAAAGTTAGAATTGCATACACACATCAGACAAACACTTAGCTCCCGTCAAAGTATTTGTAATGAATAATCATGCAAAACTCTAATAAATAGTTAGTCTCCCGTAAAAGTACTTATTAGTTAGTCAGATAGGATGACCTACTCACACTAGGTAAAATTCACAGCTTTCTTCTTCACATCTGTGATACTTGCTGAATTTTAGACAAGATATCCAATCATGGCAGCCAAAACATTCCAGGTTAGGTCAGTGGCTTCACCTTTAAACTTAGCTCTGGAGAACATGAACACTTTTATAGCTGAAGACACTGTGATGATGTTCAAACATCTGATACGACATCATTCATTCTTAGTATAGTTCTGAGGGTAACATCTATACAAACTCATACTCAACACTAATGGGAAAAATATAGGAAGCACAACCAACACCAACTGATATGTCTCCAAGATTAGACTACCAACATATGTAGGGAATAACATAATCCATATCTCAATTGAATTTTCTTCAGACCTTCTATCTGATTTTGAGATGATGGATGCCATTGTATGTACCTATATAGGAGATTCCCTCTACTAGGTTTTTGGAACAGACTTACTTAGACATGACACAAAAATATATAGACTTTTCAATGAAGTTTGTCTCCCTGATTCTTTAAATACCAATACCGTTCCAAAGAAATTAACAACATCATGGTTGACAACACATTAAGGGTAGTCACAATATTACTTAGGAGCATGAAACACTGTGGTTGGATAACAATACTCCTTTCAAACAGAATATGTTCTATGGCCACAAACAGAATTCCACAATTCTGGTTCCTTTGATCAGAAGGATCTTCTAGATACAAACTCGTCTTGTATTCACAAAGGGATTGTAAGAGATACCTTTATGAGTCCTTTTAAGTACGTTGAGCTCAACTTCTATACTCCCATATGCTTTGGTCAGATAAACTGACATCTGTAGTAGATAGCATATTGATCGTGTCCTGATCAACTAATACAAAGCACATGTTTCCTCTTCTAGATCAGGAGTAAGTTCCAAACACATGTACTCACACTACATTTGTTTTGCACCCAAAACATCTGTTCTTCAATTGGCAGTTGCATACCTACTGAAGTAATGTTCTAACATCCCATAGAACATCAGTTCCATCTTCTTGGAACACACTATCCTTGATAATCTTCAAGGTCTTCAAAAATAATATGCAGATATGCATGAGGATCATTGATCAATTGATTCTCATTAACTCCATTAATAAATGTCTTTATGAGTGGACTTGAGGAAGATCTCAAGTATCTTTGACACTTTTAATATAGTTTAAAAACTCTGCCATATATTCAGTTGAAAGGAATGATAACCCTAGAGATCTTCTTGTAATTTTAGGGGTTACATCAAAAGTTATACAGCTGAATATACCAGGAATACTTCAAAAGAATTTACACACAATGCTTAATCTCCAATTTAAGCATCAACATGGAAACTTAGGATTGAAAATAAATCAACCCTACATACAATAACTTTTCACCAGGATATAGACTAAACATTACCAATACCATAACTAGAACACACATAAGCTTAAGAGTTACCTTATCATTATCTTCACTCCCGCATGAAGGTTTTGATAGTTTTTCTCTCATGATGAATAATAGATGAACAATAATCCTTAGAATAATCCAGGGTTTCCACTCCTATGAAGGCTTTGATTTTAAACTCCTCTTGTTCAGCTTCATCATCTTCTTTCATCAAGAAGGTATAACAGTTCTGGTCGGGTTGGTCTTTAATGCACACTAGTCTTCCTCAAATAGGTCTATCCTCCACTTCAAGGGACCATACAATATGAACACTCCTTGTTCAAACAATCTTCTACCTTGTACACAACCAGAAAGTATCCTTCATGGATCTCATCCATAAATAGATAGGATGTCTGCTCTAATACCAATTGAAATTCTAGTGTAGCGGTCCTAGATATCACATAAGGATGTTAAGACATTTGGTCTGACATTAAAACTAACACAGAAAAGGAAGAACTCTACAGTGTAGTAAACAAAAGAACACAATAGAATTGTTCACCTAGTTCGGTTCAAACCAACCTACATCTGGTGGCATACCAAGCCAGGAATGAACTCCATTATAAGCAGTATTAATTCAGAGTTAAACTCCCCATTTACACCCTTCACTTAATCCCTACCCAATGACCCTTCTACCTAAGAAACCCATCCTATATATGAAAACCTCCGCTTAATCCCTATCATCACGATGATGCCTAGCAGTCAACATCTCAGCCACTGCATTAACAACTTGGTATCCAACAACTCTTCAAACTTAGAAAATTAGAAGGCATACTTCTATCACAAACTAACTAAGAATAAAAGCAACAAGCTTCTATCTTAGGACACACCTTGGAGTTGCTTCATAACTTCCTCCAAGAATACAACTGCACTCATTGCTTCACAGCTTCTGAGTGAGTAAAACATTTCTCTTGCCTATAGGCTTCGAGGTACAAATCAGTGACCATCCCACAATCTGGGTGATTCACTTACATGGCTAACCCTAAAGATTACATATTTCTAAAATCGGCTAGCTTATTTTTCTAAGTTACAATGCTTCTATTTATAACCTATTCCCAACTGGTCTTGGGCAACACATAAGCTGTTACAAATCTGCAAAAGAATCTCCAACAAAATAGGATTCCTAAAATATCTCCATATAGTTATAACAACAAGTGAGTTGTTACAATTGAAAAATATTCTCATACAAAATAGGTCTTCAATCAAACCTTCCTAAAATATCTCCATATTTAGAAACTCTTCATTTGAACATATTATGACTTGATTCTTTCTAGATCATTCTTGCGTCACTTATGATTGCATAATATTGGTTAGGAATATTTTGCTTCTGTTAAAAACATAATAGAATCCAATCTGTTAGCTGAGGCGCAATGTCATGACATCTTCTTCGACATGTTGCAGTTGTTGAAACACCTCAACACAACATGTTTCTTCATTAAATAGAACTTCAACCTGCTTTCTCCTTACAAGTTATAAATCCTATTTAACATATTGCTGCTATATTAGTCTTAACAAACATAAAGTCAATCATAAATAATAGAGAACTAACAATTTTCGTCCTCAAAATTTTACTTGATGTACACAACTCTTTACACGACTCTCGTTTCCTTCACATTAACTCCCGCATCATGTTTTCGTAACATTTCGAATAACACTAATCAACATTCCACATTGTTAACCATAGTAATCTAACAAGATGCAATGCTACCAAGTTATGAATGTATAGATTCATTTTACTCCTTGTCCCATCATTATAGGGTCTCGTTTCCTCTTGAACATGAGTTATTCGAACCCGAAACCCCAACAATGAGGGGAAAACATAATTTAAGAACGTATAGTCCCACGACAAGAACATTGTCTTTGTCGTTTCATCACACAATAATACCATCATAAGAAGCTCAATATAACCATAATACTGACATCTCTGACACACAAAATTAGTACAACAATGCTATAGTTTATCAATTGAACATGTAACTCGATACATCTATGGACATGGCAGTGTCTCGAATAACATATAAACCATTCACTTATCACTTCCATTCTGGATTTCCCAATGGTTTGCTTCATTCATGTAGGCTTATGATGTGTAACCCTTAACTCGTAACAAGTCACACCCACATAACGAACAACACCATATCACGCTTCAGCTGCGCTACTCTGATTATCTACCTCAAAGTCATTATCCTCATTTCGATCAACCATCAGATCCATAAGTTTTACCTATAACCTCTGATTCTCTTTAAGACCTGCCAGAAAATCATTGTTCATTTCATTTTTTTATAACCTCAACTCACCACTTTGCGGCGTTAGCTTGGATACAACCTCAAGTGTCTGAATTATTCCATAAGTCCCAAATTTTTCACAGTCACTTATCCATTAGATTCACCCGAAACGATGAATGAATATCTTCTTGATAGAACGTAAAACACTTTACACACCATCAAGCTGGTAAGATAATTCTATCTCATCCAACATGATCTCGTCTACTATCAACAAGAGATTAAGCGTGATTAGTTTCTCAATTTGTCAATCGATAGCCGACAACCATGATGGTGCATAAACCATCGTTACTAAACTATAATAGTGTTTCTTTAGAACTTATACTCAAAGTTACCTAAAACACCATGTTCCAATTAATCTTCGTCATTCTTATCATTCTTACTCGACATAAGTTGCATCTCCATGCGCTTCTCCAATATATTCACATCCTTCCTAATAACAAACATATCATTCCCTCAATTCTTTCATTTACAACATATCGTACTTGAACTCGTCTCAAACAAGTTGCGATAATAACTAGTTAAGCCCCAGAAGCTTCTAGTCTCTGTATCCAACTTCGAGTTTCCCAATGTAAAACTACATCCGCTTTAGAGATTGATCCAAATATACCATCATTTGAAACAACATGCTCGAGGAAAATCACCTACTCACACAATGATCTACACCTTAACAACTTAGCATATAGTTCTTCCCTTTCGACATTGCAATTTAAATCGCAACATTCAACATTCCCTTATTCTGACTTAGATTAATTCATAATGTCCTTAATAAACACCACAACAAACTAATCTAAATGTTATTTCAAAATATGTTCTTTAACTATCCTCACTCTTCCTCTGAATCTGAAGGTAACTCGACCTCGATTCGATTATATTAAAGACATACTCGCCTACTAGTTGGTCCATCAAATCGTCAATCCCTTGAAGTGGATAATTGTCAGTAATCCGTACACGACCTAATTCAATTATTGGCACAAACATGCAAACCTCTAAGCATCATATCCCAAGGGTTAACCTACTTGCTTAGCAAATAAAAACATTAGTTCTATACTTTCACCAAACTCAAATCCACACTCTGGAGGCAAGTCACAAATATCTTTAGGAAAAACTTCAGGAATCACACAACACTAGTGTATCACTTGCCTTCACATTTCTCTCTATCCTCCGACAAACAAACATCAACAATACCTGATCGTCCTTGTAACACAGTGGGAGAACTAACTTATTTGTTTTGCGTTTTATCGCAAATGTTGCGGATAGCAAGAGTCGCCACAGACTTTTCTTTTATCCAATAAAGGAAAGGGTGAAAAGAACAGGAAAAACCTTTGATAGATTATGAGTACGGGAAGTAATTATGAAAATGGAAGGTATTAACACCCTTTCCATCCGTAGTTATCTACGGGCTCTTAATTGCTTAACTCACTTTTGAAAATTTGCTTTCTGTGTGTATGTGATTTGAAAAGTATTTTGAAAAATATTTGAAAAGTATTTCGCTTTGACTTTGTAATGATTCTCGTTTGAATGTATACGAAGTGTTTGGAAATATTTGTTTGGAAAATGTTTAACTTTGTAATGATTCTCGCTGGAATGTATACAAAGTGTTTATTTGGAAAATACTTTTTGAAAATAGTGTGAGGTGTGAAAAGTTATTTGTTGGAGCAAGCAACAACGTCTTATTACCTACTCAGATTGGCCGTTTCTTGTTATTTTTCCTTCTCCTTTAGAATAAGGCTATCCATACCATTAGTTGGTAGGTAACTTTATCCGTTGGATGTGAAGGGACAATCGTAGGGTCATAGTATGGTCATTGAAGGAAACATTGTAAGAATACCTTAGCAATTTCCTAAGGAACGATCATCACTTATTCGTAGGCAACAACCGAGGGACGAGATCATGTATTTGTAGGCAACATCGAGGGTCATCGAGGGACTATAATTTTTGTGATGATTTAACTGAGGGACTTTGCTAATGGTACCTCCTATGTTCGAGGGACATAACCATTGTATTCGAAAGGCAATAAGAGAGGATACCTTAAGGGTGTGAGTGGGTGAAAGGAGTGTGTTCAATTCAGATATTTATCTTTGAATTAGGGTTATTCTAAGATTGTTTTTAATCTTGCCATACAAACCCTAGTTAGCATACATCTAAGCAGTTTAATATTCGCAGGAAAATAAAGTGCGGAAAGTAAATGTCCTACACTATTACATGGCTTTGGGCAGTTACATAATATAAGGTGCAGGAAGTAAAGGCAGAAGATAAATCTACGCTAGTACAAAAAACTTTGCGACCTATACAACAATTTCTATAATTTAAAGTGCGGAATAGTAAATAGGAAATAAGGAAATGTTAGTGAAAAAGATGTTAAGATTAGTGAAAAATATTTTAGGGTTAGTGAACCTAATTACTATTGAGAAAAACATTTTTTATTTTATTTTTAGACATTGATTTTAATGTGAAAATCTTAATTCTATGTTAATTAGCATTTAATTAAGAAAAATATTTTTAATGTAAAGAAAAGGAATTTTTTTGTGTCAATAATTAAATAAAGGTTTTAATTACCTAAATTTAAAATTAAAACATTTTTTAGGTTTTTTGATTGTGTAAAAATAATTTGTGAAGAGAAATTAAATTGGTTAAAAAAAAAAGAAATCATAGAAAAAAATTCAAAGAAACCATGTGTTAAAAAATAGGAAAGGTCCTTTCCAGGCTTGAACTCATGACTTGAGGGTCACAGGTCCAAAACTGGACCACTACGCCATGTGCTTGTGATGCTCAGGACACGCCTCATATTGTTTATATGTGGCAACCTGCAAAAATAAGAAAATATGGAAAATTTTACCAAAAGGCAGGTTCGAAGCTTATGGTTAAGGCTACCCCCCTAAATCGGGGTCTGCGAGTACAATGGCACCGTCGGTTTGGCCTGAAAGTTCCTGCACGCAGAGATACGAAGCTACAACAAAATTATGCCCTAACAATGGCAGGTTACAATTTGGCCATTGCAAACCTCATGCGATCGTTCTAAATTGTTCCATAGCATTCCTGTAAACCATTAGCACTGTTAGTTCAAGCAAAAACATGATAAAAATGCAAAATACGAAATTCAAAGATATGATGCAATCGGAGTTCATGAAGCATGTGATTCATTCGTGTTTGGACATGGATAATGATCCATTCTTACCCTACTATACCTCAGAAGCACGATGGAATGCTTGGAAGTGCTGGAAATTGGAATTCGAAGGTGCAAGTTTGCTTGGAATTTTCGAGCAAGAACCATAGTCTCTTGGCTGCAAGCCTTCGTCCTTTTGATGTCTGAAGGTGTTGTGTGTATATATATATAGGGCATGAGATTAGGTCAAATATTGAGAGGAAAATATACCCTCTTCAATGCAAAATATTTAATTGAAGTTTCTTATCCAAATCGTCCATACTTGGCTCAATCTTGCCTAAATCAAGCTCCATGCGTTTTTCCAGCTTATAATGCACTTTCTTGGCCTCAAAGACAATCAAAACATAAGCCCAACACGCCTTGCTTGTATTTTTGCACTTTATTTAATTTAAATTGAATTTTAATGTTTTAATTCAAAAATAAATTAAATAAATGAAGGAAGGGCATTCAAGTGAGCTTAGAGATCATGGTACATGTTAGAAATAAGTTTGAATCATAAAAACCATGGCCCATTTGAAGAAAATTTGAATTTGCTTGCTATTTCTCTTCATGCACTTCTTCAAATTTCCCAAACTTGCACAAGTTGCATTTTGCTCAATTTTCAACATTTTGAAGTGTTCTTGAAATTTTTTAGAAAGCTCAAGATGTTATCTAAACATTCCTTTTGGTTTCATCTTCATTGAAGTTTCCATGCTCATGTACACTTCTTTTTAAAAAGATGACATTTTGTTGACATTTAGAAGGACCTATAATGTCTTGATCCATAACTCTCAAATGAAGAATTTTTGGCCAAAGCTTGTGAGATACAAAGTTGTAGAGAATTGAGTTCTGTTCAAAATGAGCTTTGGTGGAAAAATTTATGATAAAGTATGTGAAAGTTATGCCTGGTCAAAGTTCTGTTGACTTTTTATCAAGAAACTCTAATTTAGAAACTTTAACTTTTGATTAAATCTTAAGTTTTTTTGATGAATCATGATCAAACCATGATCAAATGATGAATGTAACTTCAAAATCTTGATGTTGACAAAAAATGATGGAGTTTGACTGTGTGTTGACCACAGTTGACTCTTTGTCCAATACAACTGATTTTCAACCATCTGAGCAATTGACTGGGCAAACTTGAGCACTGAGGCCTGAAACTTGACATGGTGATACCTTGAGACATATGAGGAGGTATGATGACCACTTGAGACAATGAAACTCATCTTTGACTTGAGAGAATCAAAACGCTAATTGTGAGTTGATTGCTTAGGAGAGGGTTCATATGATCAACCCTTGAGAAATTCTTGAGTATGGAGATGTGGATTGACTTAAAAAAATAGGAGGAAATTTTTTGGGGTATAATAGTCCGCTCTGAAAGGCATCCCAACTTGACTCACAGACAAAATAACAAATTTGTACTCTTGTCATACCCCAAAATTTGCCCTCCTACTTCTCAAGACATTTCATACATCCATACTCAAAGATTCCTCAAGGGTTGATCAGACAAACCCTCTCTTAGGCAATTAACCCAAACTAGGGTTTAGCAATTTTCAGATCCAGATGGACTTCCAACATCTCCAATGGTCATAATGCCTCCTCATATGCTTCAAAGATTCTCCATGTCAAGTTTCAAGCCTCACAAGTCAAGTTCCCTCAGACAATTGCTCAGATGGTTGAAAATCGGTTTATTGACAAAAGTCAATTGTGGTCAACATACAGTCAAACTTCATGATTTTTGGTCAACATCCTCATTTTGAAGTTACATTCATCATTTGATCAAGGGTTGATCATGATTCATCAAGAAAACTCAGGATTTGCTCAAAAGTCAAACTTTCCAAATTAGGGTTTTTTAGTGAAAAGTCAACTGAACTTTGACTGAGCATAACTTCTTCATACTTTCTCAGAAATTTTTCCACCACCTCTAATTTTGAAGGAAATTTAATTCTCTACAACTTCATGTCTCACAAGAATGTTCAAAAAATGCTTCATTTGGAAGGTATGGATCAAAACATTACAGGTCCTTTTCAAAGTCAACAAAAAGTCAACCTTTTGTTTTGAAGATTTATTGAGCATGGAAACTACAATTGAGATGAAACCAAAGAGGTTGTTTAGAGGACACTTAGAGCTTTCTAAAAAGTCCAAGAACACTCAAAAATGTGGAAAATTGAGCAAAATACATCATTCAGAAGTTGGGTATTTTTGAGCAATTGCACAAAAGGAGATATTTGTCAAAATCCAATTTTTTCCAAATGGGCCTATAATTTTATGATCCAAACTTGATCATAATATTATTTGTGACCTATTGATGCCTTGCCATGACCACATTCTATTTTATTGATTTATTTTTGGATTTAAAACCATTTAATTCAAAATTAAATTATATAAAATATGAAAACAAGATATATTTTCAAAAGGATTGGATTTTTATCAAACTTGAGGTCCAAGATAGCCCACAATACTTGCCAATTTCGTGCTAGCTTGCATATGGAAGAGAAAATCAAATTTTCTCAAAATTTGATTTTATTTGAAAGGAATTAATTTCACATTGAATACCATATCTTTTTTCACTCTCTTTGCACTTATTCCTCACTCTATAAATACCAAGCATGCTGCACAAGACAAGACACGAAACCCTAGCCTCTACAACAACCCTTACTTTGCTCAAATTTTTCTCTAAATTGTCAAAATCGAATTTCAAATTCCAGCCACTTTCAGCCATCCAAAACCATTCCATTGTGTTCCTGAGGTAATTTGGAGTAAGTATACATCATTGTCCATGGTTGAAACTGCTTGAATCGTGCCCTACATGTTCATACATATTCATATTTTTCTTGATTTTGCATTTTTATTATCTGCTTGTTTTAATCGAAACTAACCGTTCTAATGTGTTCATGAGGTTCCATATGCATGATCTGGGCCATCGTTTTGAAGCTTGCACGTAAAAATAACGATTTGCCATAGTTAGGGTTTTTCAAGCTGTCTTCTTCGAACCGGCTTGTACAGGTCGATTTAGCCAAAACCAACACCACCATTGAATTCAGAATGGTCGATTTAGGGGGGTAGGGTCTTCCTTTGTTCTTTATTTGGCTTATTTTGCAGGTTTGAGTTTTTGTCTGATCGGAGAAGACGACCGGAGCTAGGGCTCCAGCGTCGTTGACCGATGTTGAAACCGGCGAGGCACGCGTGGCACAATCGTGCTTTCTGATTCGCTCCTTCACTCAACTCGGGGTTCACTTGCTGACTGTGCTTTGAATTTCAAAAATCCTTGACACGTATCTGCTTATATTCACATGTTTCCAGTTTCCAAACACCATGTACACTTTGGTCCAGTGGTTAAGGCGTTGGATTGGAAGATTCCCTCAAAGGTCACAGGTTCGAACCTGGTTAGGACCGTGTTTTTATCTCTTTTGCAAAACTAACTCTATTTTCATATTTTCTTATTTTTCTTTAATATTTTCCATCTAATTTAATTTATCTCTAATAATTTTTATTATGCATCTAAAAAACACCAAAAATATTTATTTTTTGCATAATCATCAAAAAAATGTTTATGTAATTTTTAAAATTAAAATTATTATTTTTGCATGCATATTTAATTTAATTGCTAATTAATTGTTTAAATGACTTTTAATTGTTTTTAAATTATCAAATTAACTCCAAAAATTACCAAAAATTTATTTTATCATATTAATGTTATTATTAACACAAAAACTTTTTCTATTCAAAAATACTTATTTTTACTAACATTTTCCTCTTATGCAATTTTCTTCCGTTTTCCGATTTCGTATCTGTTCACAGGTTATCCCGTTTCGGACGATTTTTATTGCTTTTCTTTTCCAATTATGTAATTGCCTATGGGATGTAATAGTTTAATTAGGACTTTTATTTTCCGCACTTTCAATTGTGTAACTGCCCCAAAGCCATGTAATAGCGTAGGACTTTACTTTCCGCACTTTACATTTCCACAATTTAATTTCCACACCCTATAAACTGCTAGTAATTAGGCGTGTATGGCAAGATAAAATTGGACATAGATCACTCATAGTTTTCAAAGATAACATATCTGAATTGACACACTCTTTCACACATGCACCCCTTAGGGTAATTCTCTCTTGTTGCCTTTACGAATACAAATGGTCAAGTCCCTCGAACGTAGAGATGTCCTAGCACCGTTGCCTTCAAAACAAATCATCATAGTCCCTTCGATACAAAGATCATAGACCCACGATGTCGCCTACGAATACATGATCTTGACCCTCGATTGTCGCCTACGAAAAATGATGATAGTCCCTTCGAATGTGCTAGGATACTTCCTACAAGTTGCCTTATATGACCATACGATGTCCCTTCGAATGTCCCTCTACATCCAACGAATAAGGTTACCTACCAACTAATGGTATGGATAGCACTATTCTAAAGGAAAGTAAAACAATACGAAAATGACCATTCTGAGTAGGTAATAAGACTTTTAGTTGCTTGCTCTCTCAAAAATACTTTTCACACCACACACTTTTGTCAAAGTTCAAACTCTTTTCAAAAAACGAAACATTTCCGAACACTTTGTATACATTCCTACATGAATCATTACAAAGTTAAAGCGAAATGCCTTTTCAAAACATTATTGTCAAACACACAGAAAGCACAATTTTAAAGTGATCTAAGAGCAACTAAGAGCCCGTAGATAACTACGGATGAAAAGGAGTGCTAATACATTCCCTTTTCATAACCTTCTCCCTTACTCAGAATCTAACGAAGGTCTTTTCCTGTTCTTTTCACCTTCCCTTAATTGGATAAAAGAAAAGTCGGTGGCGACTCTTGCTATCCGCACATTTGCGATACAAAAATCTCAAAGTCAGTTCACCGTATTACAACTCTCTTCAGCTTCGAGAAATAAAATAGCTCCAACAACACTTGCACTCTTTCAACTAAGCGGTATATTGCACCAACTCACACACCTAAAACATCCTAGAGAAGCAAAATATTCTCCCCACTTGTTTCAAACCAAACCTTGTAGACAAACAGTTAATAAGGGACAAATAACATTAGACAACTTGTCCGGACGAACCGACCTGCTTTGATACCACTAATGTAACACCCTTTTAAACCCCAAAGAATATTCATAAATATTTAATAAATAATATCAGAGTGCTCAACAAAAAGGGCGTCACATTTTATTCATAAAATGACATACATGCAAGACTTACTCCGTAACACGGGTTTTCATAAATAAAAAAACAATTATATCTTTAGTAACATCAATTTGATACTTTTAAACTTCACAGCGAAATCATAATCTTAACATAGTTTCATTATAATTTTTCAAAGAAAACATTTTCATACTCCATCATCCATAAGTCATGATTCATAACAACTTAAACAATTAACAACAACTTATACATCATAAAAGGAACACAAGGTTCAATTTACATTTCCCAAACCTCGATGTTACATATCAGAGCAAGATACATTCTATTCGACGAAACTAAATAAATACTCCATAAAGTTATCCTCTAAGCTTCAACGAAGTATTTCTTGATCACCTGCGTGTTATCCACGTGGAGGCAACATTTAAGCAGAAAGAACGAGTAAATCATAATCATTATAAAAGACATAAGGAATAGAATTAGTAGAATAAACCAACAAGTTTCACAACACCAACTCAACAAATATCATCATCTACTACAACAACATAATACAACATCATTGAATCAACAACTATGCAATGCCACATAAGATGTAGTGCAAGAATATAGACTCATGCATGTGGTACCAAATCATTTAATAGACATTGAGCCATGACCTTCCAAAGATCCTAATCATAGGATCACCTCTTCGATCCGGAGCAAATCATAAACATCTCAAATCCGCACAATGGGATTGAGACCAAATCACTAGACCGACGTCCTAAATCATCACTGGACCGAAGTCCTAATCATCATCGCTGGAACGAAGTTCTAATCTATGCAATGAATGCATGATGCACAACAACATAACAAAAACGACCACGACTAGTCAAAATGCATCATCATTCATGATTTCATCTTAACATCATCATATAATCTTAATCAAACATGCATCATCATATATATATACTCATGAGACCAAAACATCATTGTCACACCATCATATCATCATAATCATCATGTCATCATCAAAGCAATCACCTCATCATCATAACATCATACGTACATAACATCTACTAATCATCACATCATCTTAGAAAACGAGGCATCAAAGTATTATCAACATAACAACATACAAACAAAACATCAATGCAAGTCAACACGGGGAACCTAACTATATCTCAGCTTAGTTATTAGGGAAATACTTCTTTTATCTCATTTAATTCCATCTAACTAAAGTTTGTTACATTAGTTACCCTAGGCTTCGAACGGTATCTCAATCCGAGTTATAAAATCCATGTTATGGCTCTTTTAACAACATTCAATACATCCAATCAAATCTAGACATTGTTGTATCATTAAATCAACATTCATCACTAAACATCACTTAATTCATAACAACATTAACAAATAACCACGGTAAAACCTCGTAATCAACATCATGTTTATCACTAAAATAGCACACCATGGTGTGGCAACATGTAATAAATCAATCTTCTAAACATATAGATACTATTTTAATGCATAAAAAAACTCATATATATAAATTATAATATAGTTCATCTCGTTAACTTTCCAACGCTTCAAACGGCGTGTCAAACAAAGTTACGGTTCAAAAGTTATGTCTGTTACAAAATCTATCAAAAAATGGTCTTCCTTTGGGTATGCTCGCGTCGACCCTTGCGTCGACCGCTTGTTGGTACTTTGCATCGATTGCTGCCTTGTTTGCATCGACTGCTCCCCTTCTTTCTGTTTGCATCTACCGCTTCCCTGTTTGCGTCAAAAACAATTGTTTGCTGAATTTTCTGCACTTTTCCTCCTGCGGTTTTCAACGGTTCAAGCCTTCTGGAACTCCGAATTCGACTCTGTAAAAAGTTCCGGTTTCAGAATTTGAAATCTATGATTCCATAACATGATCAACAGCCTATAACAATTATTTAAAGGTCATAAAATCATATATTCATCAAGGGTTCACTCGTTCATTCATTCATTCATTAAATACATGGTTTTTATCAATTTCATCAATGTTCATCCAAGATAATCAAACAAACACAATCCTACAATTATCTAAACCTTAGATCAATTATATTAACAATGATATACACCCCTTACCTTAGATTCCTAGCTCATGATCTTTCTCTTTGCAATTTCTACGATGATTCCTAAATTCCTAGTGCCCTAGCCTCTTCTTTCACGGTTCTTCCAAAAATAAGATCCTAAAAAGTGAATGCACAAAACCCCAACTTATACCTTTTGTCATTCTTACCCCATGGACCCGACCCCTATTATGTTATTCCATTCTTTTCCTCACTTACTCCACACAATATTACCATTATGTCCTCAACATCTCTGCACAAAACATTATCTCTATTTTAATTTAAATAATAGTTCTAAATATTATTATTAAATCTAATAATTTCAAATAATTATTTAATTTCTAAATAATTATTAACTAATCAAATACTCTCATATATTTCTTATTCCAATGCTACACCAAAACTTATTATCGCCAAACACCACTATGCATCATATAAATTACAATAATTCTCGAATAATCACAAATAACTAATTAAATAATTAATTATGATTTCGGGGTGTTACATCCTCTGCCATAATTTCTTCCTCTGACTCTGAATGGATGAATATTTTCTCTTCTTCGGAGTCCAGTCTTGCTAATCTAGCTTGTCTGAGTCCCAGGTTCAAAGTTCTCTCAATTTCTGCGTCAAAAGGAAAATTAGCTGAGGATTCTCCTCGCATAAAAATATTAGATGCAAATTAGTAATAACAAAATAAAATCAAAATAATTAAAACTAAAATAAAAGTTTAGTTGAAGAGCAACACAATTTTAATTGAATTCTATATTTTGGCAGTCTCCGACAACGACGCCAAAAACTTGATTAGAAAAATAGCAAGTATACTATTTTTCCTCTGTAGTAATAATATGGAAATTCCTTGAATTTCGATCTAAAGGACTGCACGTGAATATTGAGTTCCAATAATGGTTCAATTAAACAAAAAAAAACTATATTTGGGGTTTTGGTTTGGAAATTGTCACTTTACAATAAGTAGAAATATAAATTGGTTTTTTCGTAGATATGAGAAACATTCTAGGGTAAGGTGTATAATTTTCCTTGTAACAACCTTGAATCCTGATTTCTTCAACACGTTCATAACCTTCAATTACCGCTCTTTAGGTTATTTCCCCTAAGTTCTTAGTGGGAAAACTTTAAACATTCATCATAAATCCTAAGTCCTTAGAGAATTAGGATGAAATCAAGCCTTTATTTCATCAAGAGTTAAATGGTAGTTTTAGGGTATCCCTAGTCTTCGGTGATATCTAGTGGTTGTTAATCGTAAATCAATCTTGATGGTCTGACATAGAAAACATAAAAACCATGTACAATTGAATTGAATAAGAAAACAAATCTATTGATGAACTCAGGAATTCAAAATCATTACAGAAGCAAATCAGGGACACCCCATAGCATCCGAGGGTTTAGCTACTCATATTGTTGAAAATAACTACAAGATAAAAATTAGACATTACCGGAATTTGGATAGCTTCAATTTTCAATTGCTTCTGCTCATGAGAATCTTCTTCTCTCCAATAACCTTGACCTCTCCAATCTTCAATCGTGTAACAATACTTCACCGTTCAAAAAATCCCATAATTCCTCTTCAAAACTTGGCTAAATAGTGAACAATTCATTTGTCTTGGTAAAAAATGTCCAAAACGCCCCTCCGGGTCCCAAATAGTAAAAAATCATGAAAACACGCCAAAACAGAGCCACTGGCCAACACGACCCGTGTCAAGTGACACGGCCTCCCGTGTTGGCCCTCATGTAACTTATTTGTTTTTTCCAAGCCCATGCCTGCTGACACGACCCGTGTTAGGTGACACGGATGACCATGTCAGGCCTCCTGTAGCATGATCTTTTCATTTCCTTCGAAACTCTTAATTTTGCAATTTTCACCATGATTTGTCCTGTTTTATTCCTATGAGCCTGAAAACACTAAAACACACAACCAACGCATAAAATATAGTAAAATAAAATAAAACACCTGACAATCATTAAAGAAGATAACTGAAAACAACAAATAACTGTGTAAAAATTACTGGTCACCAAACTATGAAATATATAAGCTTAATATGGTTTAATAGGATAACCATTAACCTCTTGAGATTTTATCAGGCTGATCTTCTAACCTATGATTTTATAACAGGCTTTTATAATAGCCTTAAGGGAAGCTCATCAACATTAAGAATCTTGAACCTCAAGAACATGATCATTCAAATCCCCAACCAAAGCTTTTATCGAGTTTAGCTTCAAACCACATGAATTTTTTCCTAAACATTGATAATGTGCATCAAGGTGAATCAAGAACAACCTTGAAGAACTTCATACATTACTACCCATCCAAAATTACAACATCTCTTCACCCACACAATATTTTTTTTCCTCATAAAAGCATTTGACTATAAGAACTAGTGGGAGAAAGTGACAAAAAAACCTTAGAGAGAGAGAGAGAGTGTGTGTGTGTGTCAATACACATTTCTAGTTCTGAATGATTTGAACAGAGAAATAAGACATCTATTTATAGGGTTCAAATCCTCCAAAATAGGAAACATCATAAATTTATTTTCGGTCGTTACTTATCGATTGGAACAATAGATTAAATCATTTAAACATAATAACAATTAAGTTTTCCAAAATAGGAAATAAGAGATTTTTTGTCGTTGCTAATAGTTTAGGTACATTCAAACTACCTTTATCTTCAAAAGTGTTTCAATCTAATCGATTGGAACTTTTTTCTAATTGATCACATTCAGTCAAAACAATTTTTTATGACTTTTTGAATATTCCAATACTTTTTAGGCAACTTCTATATATTTCTTTAAAAGTGTTTCTTTTTAAAATCAATTTTGTAAAAAAAGTATTAAGTGTGTATGCTTAAAGTCAATAATTCTATAAAGGAATAACCTTTGCTCTGGTATGTCTCTTGAAGCTTTGTTTGATTTTGATGTAGACTTTGCTTGAGATCTTCTTTTGAGGCTTGTGATGTATTTTTCTTTGTTTGCCTTTTTTAGAAGGATCTTCATTCTATATATTTTGTTAGTTCTGCAACTAATTCTTCAATTGAGATTTTCTCATTCTTTAAACTTACGGCTTGCATGTTTGATTGCTTAAGTTTATTTGATTTGGTACATTGACTTTTTAAAACGATTGTATCTTTTACTATTCAAATTTTTTTGTCTTATTTGCTGTTTAATTTGTCATCATGTACTATGTCTTTGTAGTTGATCATATATGTTTTGACTATTTGCAGTTGTCATCATCAAATCAATATATGTTATATATGTTACTTGGAAAACAAAGTTTCACAAATGAATGCAGGTACAATGTGGCAAGTAAACAAGCTCAAACATTGTTTCCCTTAGAAGGAAAAACGAACAACAAAAGGAAATTCTCAAGAAAGAGGATAAGAAACCAAGCATTCACTATTTCAGAAACCCTAAAACAAGGTAACAAGAGCAAAAGAAGAATGTTGGACTTTGAGACTTAGAAAAAGGAGCAATTGAACATGCAAGACAAATGCCAACAAATAAGTTTGTTTGAACTTGATCAAATGCATGAATAAGAGCACTTTTAATAAAGATGATAAAGAAGGTAGAAAGACAATTTTGCAGGTTGATATAAGGAGAAAAAGTATTTAAAAAAATGCTTCAAAAGCCTTTTGTACCCTATTTGAACGTTAGGATTGCACGATTTAGTGCACACCACCAACGGTTGAGATATTTTTATAAAGTTATTCAAGAAACACTCAAGTGCTCTAAAGAAGAAGACACATCACTAATGACTAGCTAGCATAGGAAAACATCCCATCAAAGGCTTCCACGTCCACGAATTTTCTGGACATTAAGAATACGCGTCACAAACTCTCACCCTGGAAAGCAAAAACAAGAAGTTATGGGCAACTGTTTCAGACCGTTTACAAGGTCTAAAATTCAAGCCGAATATCGAAGCATCAGACCACTAAATGCATAATAAGTAGACTATTTTCTCCCACTAAGCAGGTAATCCCTCACACGAACACCATGCCAACCGTCCAAATCAATCTTCCGATTGACCATATTCACACCTTGCCACACACGTTCAATTGCCAACCGTTTCTCCTATTAAAAGAAAGAGAGAAGCACATTATTTCTCTGGTATTCAAGTCCTCTCATTCAAACATCTCTTTTAACTCTTATACTAATATTTCCATTTCTCACATCCATGTATCGGAAGTTCAAAACCACTTCAACAAACTCTGCATTCTCACTTTTATCAACTCGTTCTATTACCCATCAAATGGCTTGAAGAGAAAGAAAGTTTTTTATTTTAATATTTTCAGCAAAACGAGATAAGAGAAAGAATGTTTTTTTGTCGTATAGTATAAAAGGATACTAGTTAGTGACTTATTTATCATCTCAACTATTGAATAAATAAATTAACATATCTATGATTTAAGGTGGGAAATCCTACTTCCCATGTTAAATGCCACCCCACTTGTAAGTTCTATGGGGAAATTCTATTACATCTATCTAGATTTTTTTATCAACGTGCACACAACTTCATCAAGCAAAATCCTTGCTAGCTATAAACACACAAATAAGAAATATTATTGTTGAGCTTGAATTATATGCATTACATCACACAACAAATAAGGAATATTATTGTTGAACTTAATTTTCCACTTTCTATACACTTTGACTCAAAATTCTGTTGACTCTCATCAACAGCATCAATCTTTATTCATCTCAAGATCCAACAAGACCTTTGCGTCGAGCATAAGATACTATCGACAAAAAGAATGTTCCACAAGCCATTCCCGTAAGAATCACCACCTAAAGTTGAAATTTCAAAACAAAAAAAGAAAATCATATGCGTTATTAATCGTTATTAAATCTCACATAACCTTCGAAAATTTAAGACAACTCTACATAATACATACCCATTTAAATACATATCCGTGACCTTCTCTCCATGTATATGGAATATTCATACCAAAAATCGCAGCCACCAGTGAATATAACGACAAACAAACAGTCCCAGAACTTAGAAACAACTCTAGCTGCATATTGCACATGTCATTCAAAATAAGGATATAAAAAATCTACCATAGATATTTTTAATAAATAAAGTATGGCTTAATTATACCTGAATCAGTTGATTTCGGTGATTATCAAGCTGCATTTGTTATAATTACAGTGTTGTTAATACTAATACATATTGTATAAACTAATGGTGTACAAATTTGGACCATGAAACTTACTTGTATGTTGATGTAATCTTCTGTGTCGTCAATGTATTCACGCACCTATTGTGTAAAACAGGATCAAAATTATAATTAAGTAAAAAAAATTACAAGTAAATACAATTTAGTTGATCATTGTTATTACCGTGGTCAATTTATTCAATGTACCATCAATTTGTACGAAATAGGCCTGCAAAGAACAACATTTTTCAGTTTAATGCACCATCACTACTACTAGAAAAAGTTGAATTACTGGCAAAAATTAGGAATGGTAAAAGTGAAACGAAAAATTTAATAACCTCTAGCAACATTTCAAGCTCTTCAACATCATTTTCTCCATGAAGTGTTGCAGCGCTTCCTCTGCTTGATCGGTGTATTTTTGAACCTTGATTTGGACTGTGATGCCAATTGGGACCATCAGAGCTACTCGATGAGGGAGACGATGAACTAGATAATTTTCTTGATAAGTAAAGTTCAGCCATGTCATCATCATCATCAAGTAGATTTTCTAGTTCCTCTCTTATCTACAAATAAGTACTTAAATAGCTAAGTGTAAACTGATCAATAACACAATAAATTAATTTGGAGAACAATTATATACATAAAGAAACATACCTTATGAACACGATTTGTCAACCTAGTCATCGCACTTTTTAATTTCCGAACTTTATCTAAATTACGACTACTAATCTGTTTCACAAATGTCAATCAACCAGAGGGAAATTTTAAGGTAGATGGAAGAAATATATCATCTATAAAGCACAAATACAAACACAGACACTAGACAAGACATAAACACGGACGGAAGATAAGACCCAAGACAAGACATAAACATGGACAAAAGACAAGACACAAGTACAGACACAATCTTTAATGCAAAGTAAAATTTGATCACCTTTGATGTTAGCTCATCCAAAGCTGGATAAACATTAGTCTCCAACTCTCTTGTCCTTGCATCAAGAAAACTACAAGTTGCCTCTAATACAACTTCCAACGCCCGAAACTCAAATGGAAATTCTATAACACAAATAAACACTCTTGAAGTTGAAACTAAAGAAAAGAGATCACACAAAATAAAATAAAAATCTGCACCGCTAAGACAAACAAAAGAAAAGTTACCATTTTCTTCTCCACCGTCTTGAGCAAAGGACTCTTCTTCTCCTTGTCCTGGACCACCAACATTTACTTTCACTGGTAACCTTCTTCGAAGCTCTTCAACAACAGGCACAACATCCTCATCCACTGGGTCTCTAACCAATACTTCTTCAGCAGTGATAATAGCTTTTATATGCTACAAGAAAAACAAAACAAGTTATATATTACTTATGGTTGGATTGAAAGTTGAAACATAAAGTGTTTTGATTTTGATGTGTTACCTCTAGATTGAGAACAATGACTTTCTCTCTACCAAGAATGGTAGAAGGATAAGATAGAAGAGGATCCATAATTCGAAGATCTCTTGCGTGAATTTCAACCAGTCGCATGATAGCATACTTATCCACATCCAATACCATGTCTCTTCCATCACGATCAAGTAAAATCCAGCTTCTTGAAATTGCGGTTTTCTTGTTGTTTATAGCTTGAAGTTTAAGCTCCATTTCAGAATCAGCAAGCGCCATTCCAGACAAGAATAATTGTTGGGAGAGAAAGAAGGTTTTGTTTTTTGCGATAAAAGAAGAGGATGGGAGAGAGAGAGAGAGAGAGAGAGAGAGAGAGAGAGAGAGAGAGAGAGAGAGAGAGAGAAGAGAAGATAGTGAAAGCAATGAAATTAAGATGTTTTGTTTCTTGATGAATTGAATTGGTGTTTGATAGGTTTGTGGGGTAAAACAAAGACAGAATGACAGTGTCTTAACATGGTGGGTTTGAACTTTGGAAGTAATATGACATGATATATACGTTTGAGAAAATCCATACTCTTTATTATAATTACTATAATTCTAATACAATATTTATAATATGGGTGGAAATTCATGGTTGTACACTTATACTTCAAAATAAATAAATTAATATTAGTGATGAGTGTTTAAGCATTATATGTCGGGGCTTCTGAATAGTTAGAAATTGTAATTCGATGTATTGTATAAGAGTTACTATTTAACTGTGTTGAAGTAGCTAGTCGAAATAGTAACAGTTAGTTGTATTTGACGTACAACACACAATTGATACATCGAAGCCGGTTGTATTTAGTAGTTTTAGATTTTGTATTTTATATGTTTTGGATTTGAGTTTTGATATCCTATATAAAGGTTATATAAAGGTTGTGTACAATCATATAAAGAATAACTATACTTCTCCACACAAATCTTAATCTTACAATTTATTTTCTTTCTCTTTTCTGACTTTTTCTTCTTCCTCGTGTTTCTTGAAAGTCTTAATTATACCAGCAAATAGGTATTAAGGAGCCTAGGTTGAGATTATGAGAGAATCTTTAATGACAAACAGAAACACAATATCAATGTAATTTTTAATAAATCTATCGATTTTCAAAGGTGAAAACTACGAGAGGTGGATTGTGCGGATGAAGGTCGTCTTTCGATTTCAAGGTGTGTTTGAAATGGTGAACGATGGAGTATCGACATTGGAAACAAATGCAAATGATTTTCACAGAACTGTACACACGGATCAAAGAAAGAAAGATGGAAAAGCTCTATTTTTTATTCACTAGTTTGTGGATCCTAACGTGTTCGGGAAGATCATTGAAGAGGAAACGCCCAAAGGAGCGTGGGGCAACTTGAAGAAAATGTAAGGTTGTTTATTGTGGAAAATAGTAAACAACCGCTGGTTCTCCCAAAGTCCTAAAACTAAGGGTCACTCGCAAGATCGACCAGTTGATCTTAAGACATGTGCTAAGATTTTTGAGATTGTACTAATTCTGTCGAAATCCTTACCTAAGAAACGGTTTCCTAAGACTAAGGGAATAAGTACAACAGCTTTCCACACAATAGTTCAGGTTTGACCGACAGGTAACTCGTGACCGACGGAGACAACAAACCTAAAGAACTTGACAAATCTGAGTGTTCACTATATTTTGACCTACTATGGTGACTCGTGACCGACAGAAAACAGTGAATTCAGGTATGTTCTAAACGAAATAAGGGTCTAACGACTCTTTTGTTAACTCGAAACTTGTAACAAAGAGAGCATCAACATACACGAAAACACAAAGTGATTGCTGAAAAGTAAATAGAATGCAGGTAAAAGTTTCAAAGAAAATGACTGAAACATAAAGATTTTGCATTGAAATAAAGGTGGTGATTCACGTACATCAAATACTTTCGCAACTCTTTCTTCCTGACGCTCGAAATTGGGCAGAGTTTTGACAAGTACTTTAAGTATACAAGTGAACACACTAATTTTACATTGAGATGACATATTTATATTGTTTACAAAGTAACTGCCTAAAAACAATCTATGACTGATATTCAAAACTTGAAGAAACCACTTCACATGATTTCGCCACCTATTTGGCGCTTAAACAACACCAAGCTTTTGATAACTGCCCACGATCTCGAACTTTGAATCTTTCCCGCTTCTGGATTCTAAGAATAAATTGCTCCCAACTCGACGTTTTCCTTCATCGAGAGTAAAATAATGAAATTTCTCTAAGTCAAGAATTCTCCATAATCGACCGGGCTCAGCTTCGACTACTTCCTTCATTGTTCAACATTTGGTCGAATTGACCAATTTCTACGTTTTATCCCTCTGGTCGACGTACCTCTTTTTCGACATCCTTGTCTTAGCATTTTTGTTGGTCATAAATTTCAATCTTCTGAAGAACCCATATCTTTAAGGATTGACCCTTAGCTCACAAGGACATTTGCATTTAATATGTACCTTTGAATACCTTAAGAAATTCCAGGGTAACAAAATGCCCCCCAGAGATTCCATTTTTGAATTTTCAGATTTCAACCGTATGAGATAATGGCATCTATGAAGTATCGTATCTTCATTCGACCGAGTCATTCCCACTACTCCAAAAAGTGGGGGGTTACTATTCCGTTCTTTTCGTGACGTGATGTAATCATGGTAACGTGTCACATTTTTTGCTTTGAGACGTGGGTCGATAAATGTTCGTCATGATTACATTTTTAGTGGCAGACATGGCCCACCATGCTCCCACTGCAATCTTGCTACACGTGTCCTTCGACTTGACACGATCTCTAACCTATGAAATCACAAATATTTTCTTCCTCTTTTCTTCTTTCCTCCACGAATTTATAAATACCCACTTTCTTGTTTTCTTCTTTTATTCTTTCGCTTTCTTCACCCTTTTTCCAGAAAAACTCAGAAACTAAATTTCATCATCTCAGTTCATCTTCTCCAAACTTCTCCACAACTTCATCAATGGCGAATATTGACAACATCACCACCTCTCTATCTATGGAACTCAAGTTATGTCTTGGCGACGATAAACCCTACGTGCCGGAACCCCCATTTGCTAAAGAGAAAACCAAAATTTGGAAGTCTCAGGTACTAATTCCTTTTACTCTTGAGGGAAAACCCTTAGCTTTTTTGGGTCCTCTTCCTGCGGACACACTCTCTGAAATATACGTAGATGATAAAGGGGATTTTTTTCCCCACCAGTACTACAACCAAACCCATAGTCACTTCTCCAAAACCTACAAAAAGGAATTTCAGAACTGCCCCTCCTCTAAACTGATCTAAATTCAACGCTTGGATGACACGCCTAGAAACCGACAAAAAGGAACACTGGGAGGCACTGGGCATTTATACACTGCTGAACTCTCTCACTGTGGCCAACCCTACTCTAGCAGCATGCTATTGGCTGTTTTACATTTTTGGGAGGGTTCGACGAACACCTTTCACACTAAGTGTGGTATCATTACTCCCACTTTGCTTGATGTTACTGCTATCACAGGATTGAAACCCAATGGAAAAATTTTCAACCACACCGAGGCCGACCCTCTGCCTATCAGATTCGACGTTGGTGAAAGTAGAAGCCCAACATACAATAATTTCATTGACCACCATAAACAAGAATCTGGCCCCATCACTGATGAAGAGCACGTAGCATTTTTGACTCTCTAGCTCTCATGTTTCATTTTTTGCTCTAGATCAAAGTAGGTGGCCAAGCAGTTTTCTTACCTTGCTACTTAATTGCACAATGGTGAGAATATTGCTTTGGGACATCTGATTTTGGCCTCCTTATACACCTCTCTAACTGAAGTTTCCAACCAAATCAAATTTTTTTACCCTAAGAATCTGAAGAGAAAAAATGTTTTGATCCATGGTCCTTTTTGGCTTCTACAATTATGGATGAATGCCACTTTTGCTGAAGATCTTAAAACTATCAAGAGTAGGAAAATAGCCTGCCCCCAAAATCAAATGCATATAGTTTGGCAACGTCTCTTGCCACTGACCCCGATTGACAAAACCTCTCCAAACCCTGAGATCTTCAAACTACTGTTTGATATTATGTTGACAAGGGTCGACTTTACACCTTCAGTGACTCCATTTGTTGATGGAAAAAGTGGCCCATAATGGCTTAGAAAATTATTCCCTCAATGGAAGAAGAGGACAAGAAAAGATCTTTGAGTTGCTGGAGACGTTTTTTAACTCCCCAATTCTTAACTTATGCGATTTTCGGCCTAAATCCAGGTCTGTTTGCTTATCAGCCTAACTTGGTGGCTTGACAATTTGGGTTTTTCCAAACCGTTCCCAAATCTCTATTCAATTCTCATGAATTGTTGGCTTACATCATCTCCGACCAACCTTGGGAGTCTGTGAAAGAAGATGTCAACACCCTCTGGGAAGAAAGACCTATACTTACTTTTACCACTTTTCAGCCATCCTTCTACTGTACCAAATAATTTGAGACTTGGTGGCAGTCGTATTATATTACTTTTGTTGGTGACTCCGACAAAAAGATAGTTGAATTGACTGCAGCTTTTGATGTTTTTTAGGGCAAGGTGACCACATGTAAAGCTACTAATATTAAAAAAAAATCAAGCTTTCCAGAAGTATTTTAGTGTGGTAAATCTACCAGCTAACCTTCGTCGGACCATATTTGATGCGGCCCGAGAGTTAAAGGAGAAGGTAACCGACAGGATTCCACAACTCAAAATTTCTGGTTACGCGAAAGATAAGTATCTTTACGCACTTCACTTTGGAAAAATCAAATTTCCTCCTTTGTCGACTAGCCCGCTAGCCTTGGCTTTTCGCCCACCTATCCCAGATTGGTGGTATAGCTCTTGGTCAAATATGGAGAATGGCTATAAGAAAAAGTCCGACAGAGTGGTACCGACAAAGCACTGGTTGCAGGATTACCCAGTTTTTCTACATATTTATGCTCAATATGTAAGAGAACTTATTGTTGTGCCAAATGGTAACAACTTCTGGAAAATTAGCTTTCTATATTATCTCAACCTTTCCATTTATCTGACTTCGCCATTTTTCTTTGTAGCTATCCCTCTTCAGGTAGCACCACCAAAAGCTCTTGTTATCAAAGTTACTCCTTCAAAAAAAAAGGTTTGATCCTATTCCTTTACCAAATACCTTTTATAACTTGGCATTTCTAACAACAATATTCCTTGCAGATCGTATCTGATCATACCCCCTCTGATGATGAATTAATCTTACCCATTATTTACGAAAACTAGTTCCCTTGTAGATGTATTCACACATTTCTAATCATCTCGACTTTAAAACCAAAAAAATATACTAATTCTTTTTATCTGCCAGAGTCAGAAACGCTCGGCGGATTTGCCTGCTCCGTCCAACACATCCAAAAGGTCCAAGAAGGGAAAGCAACACGCTTCTGAGAAGGTTGAGGTATTGTTTCGACTTTAAGTTATTTTTGTTAGACTCGCTCCATTACTTCGACTTATATCCTTTTGGTATGCAGCCATCACCTGATGTTCAGTCTCCTCAACACTCCAAAAAAATCCAAAATCCACGAGAGGAAGAAAACGTCCTCTTCTGAAGACAAATTGGTTAAAAAGAAGAAAAAGAAAGCCCTTCTAGCCCAAGACCTTGGAACGAAGGTCGACGACCAAATCGAAGCAACAACTGATATCGATGATCACCCTCTTGTCACAAAAAGGAGAGGTAAAGTGTTCTTGGCTAAACGTCTTGAAGCTGACCTAAACTTAGGCACTGATAATATAATGCTAAATACAGCCCTCGTCACCCTGACCCAACTCCCCGTAACTGACGAAGCTAAAAATCCAGTATGGGATATTGTTGTTGCTTCTGTTGAAAAGGGTGAGCCTGTAAATCCTAGCCCAACGCCACAGGTATTTACTAAATTTTTCACTTCTTTTTCTTTTTTATTTTCCAAATTCATCTGGCTAACATCTGTCTTGTTTTCCTTAGGTCGAAGCTTCTGACCCCTAACAAAGTGTGGCAGACTACACTCCCCTGTCAGAAGTTTCTTCACCTCATCACCATCAAACTCTTGACGTAGCCGTTGGTGAGTTTGTTCACCTGACTGTTCCGACTACTCTTAGTGACTCTGATTCGGTCACTAGTCCTGCCAAACATAAGGGTTATAGTTCAACAAGATCTGACTCTAGTCTTTCAGATTCCCTGCTGAAGCGCCTCAAAAAAAATCATCATTTATTCGATTACAATGAAGTCGCCATCGAACTTTTATTTATTCCAAAGGTGGAAAGGGAAAATATCGAATAAAACCAACAAGAAAGGGATAATACGGTCTACGAGACCAAAAGAGATGGATTCAGGAGTCGGTTATGCAAGGGGAAGGTATTAGCACTCCTCACATCCATCGTACTCAATGGGAATTGTTTAGTTCGTGTGTGGGTTGTGTGTTATCGTAATAATGCTATCTTCTAATTAATGATTCGAGACATGAGAAAGAAGGAAGGGTTTTAATTTTAGTATTTTGAGTTCGTCGCGGTTTCAAAACCTTGTGCCTACGTATTCCCTCGTGCAATGGGAAAGTCAGAACTCTGTAGTTCTTCTAGAAAATGCTAGAAGTTTGTTGATTGATTTTAAATGAAGATACAAGTCATCATTTTTAAAGGAGAAAACTCGTCTAAACGCTCACAAGGTGTGATAAAGAATAAAGTACTACGCACCAACATGAGGGAGGGTTTAAGAATGCCTCTAGTACTCAAGTGGAGAAGTCGGAAACCATGGGGATAGAGGAAGAGCATCTCCATTATAAATGACTAATGTCTAATCACAAAAAGATTTTAAAGATAAGAGATGCTCGGACGCATAAAAATATTGAATGAGTTAAGATTGATTTTAAGTAGGTGAAAAGTACCAAACAATAGGACTAGCATCCTACGATTCAAATACTAGAAATCAGATGAGCTCAATGCTCAACGAGTCATCTATCATCTCAAAATGTTTTCTTATGAAAAAGGTAAAGTGAAACGAGGTTCACATTATTAAGAGTCTTTAAACAATTGGTCTAGCGTCCAACGATTTAAAGACTCAGAGTTTATTTTGCACAAGTATTTAAATAATTGGTCTAGCAACCAACGATTTAAATACTCGGAGTTTATTATGAAAAATAATTTTTGAAAGTCACTCGATGTTGGATTGAGGTTTGGAACTTTGATTATGAAAGTGTTTTGATATTTGGTTCGTGGATAGAATTTGATCGGGTCATGGTTAACCAAGAGGTCGTGCTTGATTAACCTCGTGAGAATAGGTGCTGCTACTCCTAACCATGAAACTCTTTTGCATGGAACACTTGGTATATGGACCAATGTGATGAATTTGGGTTATGATTAACCAAGGTCAAAACTTGATTAATCTTGTGAGAATGGCCATGCCCAAACTCAACTATGAAACCGTTTTGGAAAGGCTTGGTATGTGGACCAAGAAAATATGAGAATCCGATTAGAAAAGTAAGGAGGTAGGAAAGCAAGCGAGCCCATACAAGGTGGCTATATGTATGCTCCTAGAAAGTGGGACTAGCGTGACGCTAGTATTCTAAACAACCGATTGGAACAATCGATCGAATAATTATCGTTGTAGAAAAGCCCAGGATCAAACTATGAATCTATGCAAGTGTGCACAGTGTATGTATACCTGTTCATTAATGAGGAGCTCAAGAGGAGGATATGTGTTCTAATTGGATGATGAACGCGTAATTAATCGGTAATTAAAACACACAAAGACATAAAGTTCTAAGTTATTAGAAACCATATGGGAATGGGGATACAAGTTTATGAATGGGGAATAAATCAAATTGAAAAGTGCGATAAAAAAAACCTAAATAAATATGCAATACAACCAAATCGAATTAATTCGAATAATCAAGTAAACTCCATCGTGTGGTGCGAGAAAAGAGCTTCAAGTAAACTTCAAGATCGGATAAAGCTTAGCACATCAGATGAATATCAGACAAAGATTCCTACATCACATGAGATACAAACAATACCAATGCAGAAAAGCTTACATAGCTCAAGTATCGATTATTGACCATTGCACTTTATTAGATTAGTTAAATTCAGAATAGATTCATGTAGCAATCAACACTAAGAAGACAAACAATATATTTGTGTTCATACACATTCAAAAGTCGAACTGAATTCAAAGTTCAAAATTGCAACACGATGAAGATCACTATAGTATAATTTGAATTTATTTATAAATGAATTGAGTAAAGTATAAAATTGAGAGTAATAAGTATAATTATATATTTACAATACTAAATATAAGAATAAAAATACTAAATATTTTATATATTTACAAAATATTAAATAGAAATAGTAATTCAACATTAAAATGCTATGAGCAAGTGGGGATGTGTTAATTGAATGTGAATGCTTGAACAATCCATGAATGTCTTCACAAATAACAAACTTGTTAGTAGCATAAGTAGGATAAAATTGAAACGAAAGAAATTGCAACAAATTAGATTATGTGTTAGTAATGACATGAATCAAAATTTCAATCGAAATCAATTTAAATGAATGAAGTAGTAAGATAATGAGCAAATAAGAGTTCATGAAAGTTTATAGTTGTTAGTGTTTTAAGTTGGCATCAATTTTGGTAAAACTAGGCTTTAGCAATGTCATGATAGATGTCATGACATTCAGAGATTGAAGATAAATCCTACTGGACAAGGATGGTAAAAGTACAGCTCAGAACTGGAAGCTAAAGTCGCTGGAAATTCAGAAAAGCAGTGATGTCATACCGATGTTATGACATTCAGTGTGACATTCTGCTCGAATCGCTTTTTCCTGAGATTTTTCAGGAAGTTTGTTGAGCATTTTATTTATGTTTTTCTGTTATTAGAAAGCATGCTCACGTGGCTGCTAGGTTAATCTTAATTAAACCTAAATTGGTTGTTGAACAAACCATGTTTTTAGGAGAAAATTAAGTAAACCCTAGCTATCTTTATGGAAGCCCAAACGAAGATTCAATCGCTTATATAAAGAATTCAACCCTTACTCTACGCCACGCCTCGGAAGATATTGAAGATATTGCGGTTGTATTTTGTGTCTTGTTAGGATTTGTAACAGTTGGTAGTGTGTAATTCTAGTTTCTCTGTGAGCCAAGCAACTATCAATTGATAAGTGCATTGGACTAGGATTTCTTTGTAAGGTAGTTTATCACTCAAAGCTTTAAAGCACGAGTGTTTGTCTCTTGATTAAAGCTTTGAGCAAGATCAAGATATTTTATTGAAGTGTGTCTTCACAATTCAATTAGTCAATAGGTTGATATCACTGCGGTGATTGAGGGGAGTGGTAGGAACTCATATCTAAGTAGGACTTAGGTAAAAGGGTCATTGGGTAGTGATTAAGTGAGAAGGCTCAAGTGGTGTGTTGGCTGTAGGGTCTTCATTGATCGCCGCTAATAGTGAACTTTCTCCCGGCTTGGTAGCCCCTGTAGGTTTGTTGAACCGAACTTGGTGAACAACTTATTGTGTTATTCTTCTTTCTGTATTCTTGTGTGAATTGCTAACACATTGTCGGATCGTGTCATAACATTCTGTGACATCAAGTATCTGCCGCAATTCGATTGGCATCAGGCAGCACCTTGTTATTTCGGGTGAGATCTAGGGATAGTTTACGTAATGGATAAAGAAGGAGGATTTGGAGGAAGACCACCTATTCGGATGGGTCTAATTATGATTCTTGGAAGCCTCGTATGGTTGCCTTCTTAAGGTCGGTGGACATTAAAGCTTGGAGAGTCGATAAAGGATGGAAACATCCCACCAAGCTTGAGAAAGATGGAACTACTGTCTTGAAACCTGAGGAGGAATGGAGTAAAGAGGAATAAGAGCTAGCTCTTGGGAACTCTAAAGCATTGAATGCTCTGTTCAATGGTATTGACAGGAATATCTTCAGGGTTCATCAATGTGAGTGGCCAAGGATGTTTGGGACACTCTCGAACTACTCAGGGAACATCCAAGGTGAAGATGTCAAGACTTGGATGCTCACTACAAAATTTGAGAATTTGAAGATGAAGGAAGATGAGAATATTCATGAATTTCACATGAATATTTTGGAAATTGCCAATGCCTCAGGAGCACTTGGTGAAAAAGATGTCTGAAGAGAAGCTGGTGAGAAGATTCTCGGATCCTTGCCTAAGAGATTTGCAATGAAAGTCACCGCAATAGAAGAGGCTCAAGACATCAAGACCTTGAAGGTTGAAGAACTTATTGGATCCCTTATGACTTTTGAGATGGGAATCGGTGAAACTGCTGACAAGAAAACAAAAGCATAGCACTTGTATCCAACAAGAAGGATGCAAAGTGGAAGATGAAGAGAAGATATCTCAAGCTATTGCCATGCTTGGAAGACAGTTCAACAAACCGATCGGAGGACGATCCAAAGCCAAGGTCAAATGTCAAGGACATTCCATCGACATTAGCGGTCTTATGACTCAGCAGAAGATCCAAGTCGAGGAAAAAGGAAGTCAAGCAAGAAAGTCCAATGTCATGAATGTGAAGGATTTGGACATATTAAAGCTGAATGTCCCACCTTTCTAAAGAAACAAAAGAAAGGAATGGCTGTCACTTGGTATGATGGTGATTCAGGAAGTGAATTTGAGGAAGAAGGTGCCAAACTTGTCACTGCTCTCTCTGGAGTGTACAACTCTGATATGGATTCTAGTGATGAGGAAGTGACATTTGAAGAGCTTGCTGAAAACTACAGGAAGCTGTGTATAAAAAATGGTGAAGCATGTCAGCAAAATGAGGAGCAGAAAAAGCTGATTGAGAAGTTGGAAGCTGAGAATGTGAAGTTGAAGGCTGAGAAAGAGGAAAACACAGCCACTATAAATCACCTCAATAGTGATATTGTTATGCTGAATTCCAAACTTGATCAGATGTCTAAGTCAAAATGTTGACATCGAATGCGATAAGTTGGAAGAAATTCTTCACTTAGACGAGTGCGAAATAACCATGGTCTAGGATATGTGGTGAAAAGCAACTGTTGGGAACATTAAGAAGAAGAGACATAGGAAAACAATGTCAAAGCGGGTGTCACAACCCAAAACAGGAAATGTGTCTGGCTCAGGCTATGTGACTGCAAAGAGATTTGCAAATAACCGGGAATGGAACAAACTCGGAAGTCAATGACAAAGAAGATGTCATACCATAAGCCGTTGAACAGTGCGGGGTATATGAAGACTAAGAAGTTTGTCTATAACAAAAGGAAGAATGCACCTAATGAACCAATGTCAAAGCGAGATGTCACAACATTGGATTCAACATCAAAATCATAGAAACTGATCCAAAAGTTTCAAAGATGGAGATGTTATTATTGTGGAAGGTTTGGTCACATAAAGTCCACCGCTATAGGCTACATGGGTATCCTAATCAAGTTCCTTATGTGAAACCCAAGTCCAACAAGGCATCACACTCTCACCGGTGGAAGAAGAAGAAGACTACACTCGATAGTACGTCTTCTCTTAGAGTACCTTCCAAGGAAGATTGGTACTTTGACAAGGGTGTTCCAAACATATGACCGGAGATAGAAATCTTCTCAATGATGTTAAACCTCATTCTACCTTGTTACCTTTGGGGATGGAGCTAAAGGAGAAATCAAAGGTGTTGAAACTCAAACCGGTGCGGTTCCAAACCTGAATGGATCTTCTTGGTAAAAGGTTTGATGCAAATCTCATTAGCATAAGTCGCTATGTGATATGGGATTCATAGTCAACTTTACTAAGACCGAATGTCTTGTGATTAATGATGAACAAGCGGTGATTATGAGAGTCGATCAAAGGACAACTGCTACTTGGGAATCGAGAACCCCACTCTGCCATCTATGTGCTCAGCAGACAAAGATGAAGAGAAAGTGAAGTTGGGGCAAAAGAAACCGATCACCACACCTCGGAGGAATGAGAAGGATCGGTTCCATGATCGAAGATTACCAAGAGTCCACATGGGAAAAGAGAAAATTTGTGGTAATTGTAAATTTGGACAGAAATCGAATGTTTCACTCAATGTCCGACATTTGATCACTCAATCAAGCAAAGTACTAGGTTCGGAATGAGAGGTGACCAAGTGTCTTCTTGTCAAATATTACAGGAGAAAAGTCTTGGATGATATCCTCGTTGGCGTAAGAGGAAATATCATGGTGACTTTCATCTATGGTAATAACTTAGTATCGAAGAAGTCTCGGACACAATGAAGAATGGCAACCACTAGGACTATTACCCTTCCACATTTGAAGGTGTCCAAAAGAACAAGTGGAAAAGGTGTTGATCAAAGCTTGTGGAAAAGGATTTACATTGGATGTGTCCCGAGAAGTAATGTCATTCCTTGGATCGCAAGAAGCAAAACCATGTGGTCCTATACAATGTTGAAGCTCAACTCTCAATGATAGCAATTGTTCTAGGGTGAATGGATGAAGCAGAACGATTGAGTATAATGTCGCATGTGGATGTCATGACTTTGTCTTGTGACATTGTTACAAAAGTTCTTGAGGTTAGTCAGCTTAAGACTTTAAGGGACAAATTGGGATTGTGTCAATATGAGGAGTTGTAGCAATTAACTGTGCTTACAACAAGGGATAAAATGGACTTGTTTTTCCAATTACTCATAAGTGGGTTATTTAAGTATTTTCATCCTCATTTTAAAAAGTCCAAGAATAGGAAGAGACTCCCACATATAAAAGTTTCTCCTTCTGAAAGTAGTATCACTCTTTCTTCATCTAAAAGAAACTCTGAAATCCCTTGCCATTTTCGCTCTCAGTCTCTCAACAACCAACAGCGAAAAATGTCTTCATCCTCGTCATCATCCCAAAAGACAGGCTCTCCATCTCCCTCCATGGCTGAAGTCAGGGAAAATGTTGAATCCATGCAAGCTGAAGCAGCAAGGTTACACCATTGCGCGATAGCTACCGATCCAAAAAGTTAAGAAATTGCGCAAAAATGCAAGAAGATCACAAGCTTCCCCTCGTAAGACCTCTTCCATCATCTTCTTCCCCGAAAGAGTGAACCCGGAGGAGTCTAGGTCATGCATGTAGCAATAGCTAGGATAGTGATGAGTATCCTAAATGAGAATCAACTTCTCGGGATTTCGCCTCTAAATGAAAAGTCCGCTAGCCCTAGTTTAGTTGATCCAGATGTCACAGAAATGTCAAGACATCCGGTGATCATGTTGATTCTCCGATAAGAATCTGTTGATCCTTCATTAAAGATTACGAGTGAGTATTAACGATGCTTGTAATGAAACCCCCGCTGCTAATGAAGATGTGATTTCTGATGATGTTCTTGAGGAATCTCCAGCTAAGTGTATTTCAGATGAAACTCCTGCTGAATATATCTCTGATAGTATTCTAGAAGAGACTCCAGAGAAACCAGTTGATGATAAACTTGAAAAGTCCCCTGTTCAAGATTCTAAGAATTTGGATGAAACCCCTGTCATAGACCTGGATGAAGTATTCTCAGACAATGACCTCATTGCCAATGTTAATCCTAGCATTGCAAAGAGGATGATGAGGAGAAAGGGAAAACAGGCTGCCTCACAGAGTCCTGTTAAAGAAAAGGTTGGTGTTTCTAAGAGAAAGCAGAAGGTGAACCTCTACAAAGAAATGCAGGCAAAAGCTGGTGGTGGCTCCAGACCCAAGAGGACACCAATTGTAAAGAAAAGAAAAATACCTGAACCTTCAGAGTCAGATCAAGATTCTGAGTTTGATGTTGAAATGAATGTCACTGACATCCATCCAAGGAAGAAGGCAACTCGGAAATCGCTCATGGTGAAGTGGCCATTGACAACATCTCATTCCATCATCTTGAGAATGCTGGGAGATGGAATTATGTTTGCCTGAAGAGGATTGCTTTGGAGAGGAAGTCAATAAGAGTGCTCAGGTGTAAAAGATTGTAAATCTGATTAAGGAGGCAGGACTGATGAGAACAATGGAGAAACTCTCAAACTGTTATGAAACTTTGGTAAGAGAATTTATTGTCAATCTCTCAAATGGATGTGGAGATAGAATTCATGATTACAGTGTTTATGTGAGGGGGAGAAAAATCAAGTTTTCTCCAAATGTGATCAATAGATTCCTAGGTAGAACTGCTAACACTCAGCCAGAGCTGGAAGAAACTGACAACAAGATTTGTCAAACCATCAACGCCAAACAAGTCGGACAATGGCCTCTAAAGGAAAACTCTCACCAAAAATTGAGTGTCAAATTTGCCATACATAAGATTGGTGCTAAACTGGGTCCCAACCAATCACAAATCCACTATTTCTAATGGATTGGGAAGATTCATTTATGCAGAGGAACTCAAGCTTCCTTTGACTATGGATCCTACATATTTGATCAGACACTCAAGCATGCTAACAACTATGCTATCAAAGGTCCAATAGCTTTTCCCTCCCTGCTGTGTGGAATTATAATTGATCAGCATCCGACATTCTTAGTATGATTGATCTGCAAGAGAGCCCACGCTCTTGGATTCCACTACAAACTGTTCCAAGGGAAGCATGTCCCAGACATTGTCATGACATCTCGAGACATCACCGAAAAAAATTCTCGGAAGGCAAATGTCATTCTTGTGCTAAGAGCAACTTGCAAGGAGCTTGAAGCAAGAAAGCAAAGTCTGGAAGCTTATCTCTCAACTAGAGCAGGACAGAGGTTGAGGATAAAGAGAAAGTGATAATGATCTGTTGGTGATCATCAAGATGATGATGTTCGGATGGCTGGTGGTGAAGAAGGTTCAAAGATGCTTCTTCCAGTGCTTCTTCCGAGAAGAAAGCACTTGATGTCTCCCCCCTCTTGTCATTGTCTGATTTCATTTCCACATTCTTTCGTCAATGTTCGCTTCTTGTATTTCCTCCATTTGTGTTTCATTTTGTTTGTTTGCAATCTTTATTGACAGATGTGTAATGCCTGAACAAAAATGTACCCCTAAAAACTATGCTGGTACTTATTGATCTGCTGATATACTTGTTTTTGGCACTGTTTGATTAAAAGTTTGGGGAACTTGTATTGTTTCCTTTGGCCCTTTATGGCTAAAAAGGGGGAGAAGAACTACTGTATAACAGTAGTATGGGACTTTGGGGAAATTGTATGGGGGAAATTGTATGCCTTGGGGAAATTGTATGGGGGAAATTGTATGCCTCCTGTTTGTGGGCAATTGTGGGAAATGTGGGATATGTGTATGGGTAGAATTTATCTTCTCTTAGTTCTATTTACTTGAAGCTTAGGAAAGCTTAGGAAAACTTAGAACTAGGTTGTTAGTCTTCTGCTGCATTTTGTACTCTGATAGGTCTAGTAGTTTTAGCCAAAAATGTGCCAAAGGGGGAGTTTGTTAGTGTTTTAAGTTGGCATCAATTTTGGTAAAACTAGGCTTTAGCAATGTCATGATAGATGTCATGACATTCGAGATTGAAGATAAATCCTCGACAAGGATGGTAAAAGTACTCAGGCGGAAGCTAAAGCGGAAATTCAATGTCATACCGGATGTTATGACATTCATGTGACATTCTGCTCATCGCTTTTCTGAGATTTTCAAGAAGTTTGTTGAGCATTTTATTTATGTTTTTCATTATTAGAAAGCATGCTCACGTGGCTGCTAGGTTAATCTTAATTAAACCTAAATTGGTTGTTGAACAAACCATGTTTTTAGGAGAAAATTAAGTAAACCCTAGCTATCTTTATGGAAGCCCAAACCAAGATTCGTGGATCGCTTCTATATAAAGAAATCAACCCTACTCTGCCACGCCCGAAGATATTGAAGATATTGTAGGTTGTACTTTGTGTCTGTTAGGATTAGTAAGGTTGGTGTAATTCTAGTTTCTCTTGTGAGCCAAGCAACTATCAATTGATAAGTGCATTGGACTAGGATTTCTGTAAGGGTAGTTTATCACTCAAAGCTTTGAAGCACAAGTGTTTGTCTCTTGATTGTAAGCTTTGAGCGAGATCAAGATAGTTTATTGAAGTGTGACTTCACAATTCAATTAATCAATAGGTTGATATCACTGCGGTGATTGAGGGAGTAGTAGGAACTCAGATCTAAGTAGGACTTAGGTAAAGGGTCATTGGGTAGTGATTAAGTGAGAAGGTCAACCGTGTGTTGTTGTAGGGTCTTCGAATTGATCTCGCTAATAGTGAACTTTCTCCTGGCTTGGTAGCCCCGGATGTAGGTTTGTTGAACCGAACTGGGTGAACAACTTATTGTGTTATTTATTTCTGATTTTGTGTGAATTGCTAACACATGTCGACGTGTCATAACATTCTCTGTGACATCAAGTATCTGCTGCCAGGAATTTCAATAGTCTTGACACCAACTTCAAACAAATTTCAATCATTAGAAATTGGAAATGGAATTAAACAGTATATATTCAAATTGCGATCCCAATCAAACTTCAAAGCATGCATCAAGTTTAGAATGAAGCCATAATTAACCGAATCGAAAATGAGGCAGCAATTTAATAACCACAATAATACTCAGCAATACTTGATTCTAACATATTAGATGAAGTCGTCAAACCAAAAACCATCATGATCTATCATTTTAGAATTCAAAACCTTAACATAAGCCAAAACCATAAGACCAACTAGCTTTACTATCCAAAATTAGCATACAAAGTAAAGTTGAGATGACAATTGCTACATCTTAACACCTACGATAATGGTGCTTTCGTGACTTTTAAGTCAAAAATATTTCTAAACTCTTCCACATCAATTAAGGAATGTCGAACACACAGTATTAACAACACAAACCAACTGAATTCCAATCTTTGATACAAATATGTATTAAGGAGAAACAAAACTCAAACAATATCTCAAAACAATCCAACATATATTATCAAAGCACAAATCCTTCATTCTAAAAAAATTACCAAAACTAACAACACAAATTGAATTGATAAACTTAAATCAAAATTCGAATAACCATTAAACAAAATGAGAGATAATAGAAGTTTACCACCGTCTAGCTTGTTGTGTTGTCAACTGATATTAGGGAGAAATACGTCATTGCTGGAATGTTGTGAACTGCTAGTGGAACAGAGGGAGTATAGGTCCTTTTGGGCAAAAGAACAAGGTTGATGTCGTAAGCAGGTGGTTGGTGTATGCAGAGGGAGTTACGTGGTGAGTGAGATGTGTTGTTGTTCGGTTCACAGAAGGTGAAGGAGGATGGTGATGCTGGTCGGTGAGCTCTGGAAGAGGGTGGTGGAGCGGCGAGAGGACGGAGGATGGTGATGCTGGTCGGTGAGCTCTTCCTGTGAGCTCTGGAAGAGGGTGGTGGAGCGGCGAGAGGACGGAGGGTTGAAGACGGCAGGGAGTACGGCGGAGATGGTTGCTTATTTTGTGTGAAGATGAAATGGGTTTGAAGGGAGCAATGGAGAGAGACAAAGGGGGTTTCCGTGAGAGAGAGAGGGTTTTGAAAGTTCACGACGGAGGGGTGAAGGGAGTAGCAGCAATGAGAAAGATGAAGATTTTTATCCTTTCCTCCGCCTCTCCTTTTTACATCGTTCTCTCCTCCTCTCTTTTTTTCTTGAACCATAATATTATAACATATATATATCCAAAATATTAAGTTTAAGCAATTTTAAAAAATACCTAAAATGACCATAATGATAAAATGGACTATTAAGCCTAGAAGAATAAAAATTAAATTATCCGAAAATATTTTTGTTTTAATTTTTGGAGATAAAATTTGGACACTTAAAATTATTAAAAACGATATAAATTTGAACACTAAAATATCCGAAAAATAAAATGAGTATATTAAAATAAACTACGGGTCTCAAAGATTAAAGAAAAATTATCAAAATGGTTAAAATCAAAATAAAAATGATAATAAAGAAATACCCGGTTGTAAAACACTGACGATTAAAAACGAGACTTAAAAATGTATCAAAAAATTAGAAATAGCACATTTTCATGATCTACGCGACACATAGATTCATAAAGTAGTGAGTTAAAGGCGAAAACTTGAAATATTTTCCCGCTAATTTTTTGCACAGTGTCGAATCGCTTTTAACAGTCTGTCTATAAAATCGAAATATCGATATCATCGACATATAATAAACTTAACATGATGCAATAAACAGGTAGAGAGATAAAAATGAATGAAGTGGACTATCGGGTATTTTACAACTATAAAACGATGCAAATATCGATTTAAATTGACTTTTGGTCAACTTAAACACGACCAATGATGCAGATGCGATGAATGAATGATTGTTTAATGCCAATGACCTGATGGAAGCATATGCAGGTGAATGTGAAGCCTCCAGATAAAATCGAGATAGGAGGAAAAATTTTGGGGTGCAACATTTGCCCCTATTTAATCGTCTTAAACTTGAAAATGAGATTGGCGCTAGACTTTCAAACATTAAGGTGGAAGAAGATTAAATACTAAAAGAACCCTAAAATTTGCGCTCCGAAGAACAAGTAGAAATATTTATGCTTTTTTTTGTAAGCCTCCACTAACAAGCTTTGGAGGACAATGACAAGATATTCCCAAAAGATTTCCTCGAAGTGGAGAGCAATTATGTTGCCTATCTATAATGTGAGCACGAACTCCGTTGGAGAGTAATATTTCTCGCGCACAAGGCAGAGAAAAGATACAATGAAGATTCACAACTTGACGACTCAATAGTAAGGTTAGTGGGTGACGAACAGGTTTTGAAAAATAATTGTTGGTAAAAAGGCTCGGCTTCAGTATGGGTACTGGATTACGAGTCAATCATGTGATTGGGCAAAAAAATGATATCAATATGGCCGACATCGGTAAGATTACTGGGGCATCACAATCAGGTGATTGGAAATGAAAGCCATAGTGAGGTCATTATCATCGATGGGGTCACCGGAAAACCAACAGGGTAGTAAGGTCAATAACGTCGGTAGGGTTACCGGAAGACATCGATCGGGTGATCGGAAGACAAAATTAGCAATGTTGCTACATCGGTAGGGTTATCGGGAGACATCAATCAGGTGATTGGAAGAAAGGTAATATTTTTAGGTTATGAACATCAGTAAGGTTACTAGAAGACATAAATCAGGTGATCGGGAAAATGAGACATTCAGTAAAGTTACTAGCATCGGTAAGGTTACAGGGAGGAAAAAATTTAGTCAAAAGTGGACTTAGAAGAAAGGAGAAACGACGAACTCCAAACACAGATCTGCGACACGAATACGCTTGAATAAGCGGCTTCGCAGATCTAAAAAGAGAGAACTCATAGATCTTCGACACAAATACGCTTGAATAAGCGGCTTCGCAGATCAAGAATGAGAACATATAGATCTTTGGCACGAATACGCTGGAATAAGTGGCTTCGCAGATCAAAAAAAGGGGGAACTCATAGATCTTTGGCATGAATACACTTGAATAAGAGGCTTCACAAGTCAAAAATGAGAACACGTAGAATGGAAGTATATGCCAAGTAAAGATATTAGACATAAAATAAGTTTTTAAATTCGGCAGGATAGCGAGAGCATACGTTAGGATTTAATTACATGATCTGATTCAATAGAGCGAGAGTTTGACATAGGATTTTTAGATGAATATTGTTTGCTGAAAAGACTTTTTATCAACTTGAATAACAAGCCTGTGGAAATTCGAATCCCCTAAGTTAGATGAATTACATACCGATATCCGCTTAATTTATATTTTCCTTTAATCATCATCCAAAAGAATTATTGCCCTAAGCTATATATAATAACCTAAGATAACAGTAGATCGGTTTATAGTCCCTGTGGATTCGATATCTTTTAAAACTACACAATATGACTGTGAACTTGTAGTCTCCCGATTAATAGACGATAAATTCGCGATCAATGAGAAGGACTCCACGATGACTCCTGAACATTATCAACAGCAGGGGATTTAGTCTAAAGTTAAAATTATGGATTAGGTATTATGTTCTTATTATACCAAGAAAGTGGACATGAATCGAAGGATTAAGACCTGCAAAGGCTAGAACCACAACGGAACCAGAAGGCGAACGACCTTATCGCAAAGCGTAAACACCGCAATTCTCAGCAAAATTATGTGTAATCTGCAACACCTAGACAAATCGAAAATGCATACTCCAGATACAAAACCATTTTGAACACAAACCAACAGACTTTCTGCAACAATCACCAATCTCATCGCAACCAAAATTGCCACAACCTGCAACAATATAAACTCTCCTTGAAAACACAAGCAGTTTAAAAGTAGAACAATGGATTTGTACACAATAACCAAAAGGAAAGATACATTCAACTAATCAATTATTCATCATCATAGCCATCCAAATCATACAGCAACGTACTCATACACCAAAGCATCATCAATATTGTAAGCATACTGAAATTCCTGGCAGCAGATACTTAATGTCACAGAGAATGTTATTACACAAGATGTCGACCTTTGCTTTGACAATTCACAAAATATAAGCGATAAATAACACAATAAGTTGTTCACCGTTCGGTTCTAACAAACCTACGTCTGGAGGCTACCAAGCCAGGGAGGAAATTCACTATTAGTAGTATCAATTCAGAGTTAAACTCACCCGTTTACAACTCCTCACTTAATCCCTACCCAATGACACTTCAACCTAAGTCCTACTTAGATCTGAGTTCCTACTCACTCCCCTCAATCAACCGCAGTGATATCAACCTATTGATTAATTGAATTGTGAAGTCACACTTCAATAAACTATCTTGATCTCGCTTCAAAGCTTACAATCAAGAGACAAACACTCGTGCTTCAAAGCTTTGAGTGATAAACTACCCTTACAGCAAATCCTAGTCCAATGCACTTATCAATTGATAGTTGCTTGGCTCACAAGAGAAACTAGAATTACACAATACCAACTGTTACTAATCCTAACAGTACACAAAGTACAACCTGCAATATCTTCAATATCTTACGGAGGCGTGGTCAGAGTAAGGGTTGAATTCTTTATATAAGCGATCCCGATCTTGATTTGGGCTTCCATAAAGATAGTTAGGGTTTACTTAATTTTCTCCTAAAAACATGGTTTGTTCAACAACCAATTTAGGTTTAATTAAGATTAACCTAGCAGCCACGTGAGCATGCTTTCTAATAACAGAAAAACATAAATAAAATGCTCAACAAACTTCTGAAAATCTCGGAAAAGCGATTCCAGAATGTCACCGAATGTCATAACATCTTATGACATCGATTTTCTAATTTCAAGCACAGCTTTAGCTTCCCAGTTGTGAGCTATACTTTTACCATCCTTGTCCAGTAGGATTTATCTTCAATCTCTGAATGTCATGACATCTATCAAGACATTTCTAAAGCCTAGTTTTACCAAAATTGATGTCAACTTAAAACACTAACAAACTCCCCCTTTGGCACATTTTTGGCTAAAACTACTTGACCTATCAGAGTACAAAATGCAACAGAAGACTAACAACCTAGTTCTAAGTTTTCCTAAGCTTTCCTAAGCTTTAAGTAACTAGAACTTTAGAGAAGATAAATTCTACTCATACAAAAATCCCATAGTTGCCCCACATACAATAGCCCACAAAATTTTAAACTGGCCATACAATTCCCCCATACAGTTTCCCAAACATTAATACTTCACAGAGTATTTCTTCTCCCCCTTTTTAGCCATAAAGGGCCAAAGGAAACAATACAATTGCCCCAAACAATGAACATAAAGGAGTATCGAGGAAACCATCATAAATATTCAAGGGTTACATATCTGTCAACACAATTACAGTCATCCAACATACGATTGGAAACAACAGACAAGAAGGAAAATTTGAGAATAAAACCAAGTAACAAGCAATCGAGGCAACATAAAGAGCGCAACAGCTGTGCTCTCTTCTCCTGAAGAAGCATGGAAAGAAGCTTCTTGATCCTTCTTTGCAACATGCTTGATCGTCAGTATCCCCATCAACAACCATATTTTCACGAAGCCTCATCAAATCCTTTCTTCCTCAACCTCTGTCTTCTTCTTTTCAAGAGAGATCGGTTCTTCTATGGTCTTCCTTGCTTCAAGTTCCTACATGTCTCTTTTAGCACAGCAATGACATTTGCCCTCTGAGAGTTTGGCTTGACAGTTGATGTCTCAGTAGATGTCATGACAATGTCAGGAACATGCTTCCCTTGAAATAGCTTGTAGTGGAAGCCAAGGGCAGGAGCTCTTTTGCACACTGTATCTCTATTCCCGAATGTCGGTCCGATCGGTGATAATACCACAGGAGGGAGGAAATGCTATTGGTCCTTTTATAGCATAGCTGTCAGCATGTCTTAGGATCTGATCAAAAATGTAGCTTCCATAGTCAAACTTTGCTTTTGTTCCAACAGCAAAGATGAACCTCCCCAAACCAATTGAGATGGTTGACTTGTGATTTGTGGGAACCCAGTTGGCTGCACCTATCTTGTGCAAGATAGCAAATTTGACACTTAACTTGCTAGCAGTAAGCTTTCCCTTCACAGGCCAGTGTTTTACTTGCTTGGCAGTAATTATTTCGCATACTTTATTATCAGTCTCTTCTAGCTCAGGTTGAGTATTATCTGATCTTCCCAAATAAGTGTTGATTATACTTGGGGAAAACTTTACTTTTTTTCCTCTCACATACACAGTCTGGAAGTCTTCTAATCTCCCATCAGCACAGTCAATTGTCAGGTTCACAATGAACTCTTTTACCAAAGTATCATAACAATTAGAAAACTTGACCACGCTTTTCATCCCTTCCTTGATTAGCTCCATAACATCTTTGCATTCAAGGGCACTTTTGTTCAATTCTCTAGAGCAATTCTTTTCGACACACATACTTCCACCGCTAGCACTCTCGGGGTGGAAGGAAATGTTGTCAATTGCCACTCAGGACAATAGGCAATTTCCCAAGAGACAGCCTCTTTCTTGAGTGAATGTCGAGACATTCTCAGCATCAAGGTCGAAATCATCATGTTCGATGGCTCGTGCCTTCTCTTCTTCACCATTGAGGTCTTATTTGCCTTAGATGAACCAATTACTCTTCATCTTATTCTTCCCTTTGGAGGTTTTAGCCTTCTCTTTACAGTTTCATCAATCTTGTTCCCCTTAGGAGACTTATGAGGCTGTAAACCTTCTCTGAGCAGGCTTTGAGCAGACTTTTCTTCCCTTTCTATTCATTACCCTTCTCTGGGATTAACCTTGGCTATGAGGTCATTATCGGAGAAGTCCTCATCTAGGTTGATGACATGAGACAACATATTTTGATTGGTGTTCTTCTCGGAGTATCTTCAAGAATGCCATCGGATATGTTGTCGCAGAGCAGGAGCTTTATCGTAACCACTATGATCGAAGATTTCTCAAGAACCTCATCGAAATCTCATTCACATTTTCAGCAGGAGATTCTTTATCATCGTTACTTCCTTGAGAGGGCGGGAGGATTTACATCATTTTGGGAATCAACATCATCACCGATGTCTTGACATTCTCATTGACATCGGATCAACCGCTAAGCTAGGGCTAGAGACTTATGATCGAGGGTGAAATCCGTGCATGACCTATTCTCATTTAGGATATCGGACACTATCCTAGCTATAGCCTCATGCACCGACCTAGTCCCGGAAAGGAGGATGATGGAATAGAAGTCTTACCGAAGGGATGCCTGTGCCCTTGCATTTCTTGTGCGTAGCTTCTTGACTCTTTCGGGTCGGTTGCCAAGGATGGAGTAATCATAATGCTTGACTTGCATGGTTTCGATTTTGACCTAACTTCACCATTGAAGGAGATGAAGATCTGATTGTTGGGATGTTGAGGAAGATGAAGACATTTTTCACGATGGTTTTTGAGAGAATGAGAGCGAAAATGGCAAGGGGATTCAGAGTTTCTTTTAGAAGAAGTAAAAGAGATGCTACTTTCAAATGGAGAAACTCTTATATATGGATGTCTCTTCCTATTCTTGGACTTTTTAAAATGGGGATGAAAATACCTAAATGACCCACTTATAAGTAATTGAAATAAACAATACCTTTCATCCCTTGCTGTTACCCCAGTTAATTGCTACAATTCCTCATATTGACAAATACCCAATTTGTCCCTTAAGGTCTTAAATTGACTGGCCTCAGGTGCAATGTCACAGTTCAATGTCATGACGTCCTGTATGACATTGTACTCAATCAGTATCTGCTTCATCCAGATCATCTTATAGCAATTGCTATCAACTGCTATGTGTTCAGCTCCAACATTGTATAGGAACACACAGTTTTGTTTCTTGCTGATCCAAGAAATAAGATTGCTTCTCCATATGAACCATCCTTCAACATATCTTTCACACAAGCATCTATCAACACTTTCCCCACTTATTTTCTTGGACATCTTCAAGTGTGTAGGAGCAAGAGTTCTTTTATGGCTGACATTCTTCATCCCAATCCTCTTGACAATCCTCCTTGCATACTTGCTCTGTGAAAGAAGTGTTGAGTCATCCATCAATGTGTCTGAGATTCCTTCAGATACTAAGTTATTACCATAGATGGAAGTCACCATGATATTTCCTCCTCTGCCAAAGATGATATCATCCAAGACTTTTCTCCTGTAATATTTGACAGTAAGACACTTGGTCAACCTCTCATGCCAGAACCTAGTACTTTGCTTCAGTACTTCAGGAGTGATCAAATGTTTGGACATTGAGTGAGACATTCTGATTTCCTGTCCAGCCTTACAATTACCATAAATTTTCTCTTTTCCCATGTGGATTCTTGGTAATCTTCCGACTCCCTCTATGGAACTGATCCTTTTCATTCCTCTGAGGTGTGGCTGATCAGATTCTAGTTGCCCCAACTTCACTTTCTCTTCATCTTTGTCTGTAGAGCACACAGATGGTAGAGTGAAGTTCTCAGATTCCCACAAGTAGCAATTGTCCTTTGATCTGACTCCTCTCATAATCACTACTTGTTCATCATTGATCACAAGACATTCAGTCTTAGTGAAGTTGACTGTGAATCCCATATCACATAGCTGACTTATGCTAATGAGATTTGCAGTCAAACTTTTTACCAACAAAACTCCATTTAGGTTTGGAACTCCAGACCAGTTTGAGTTTCCAACACCTTTGATTTCTCCTTTAGCTCCATCTCCAAAGGTAACAAGGCTGGTAGAATGAGGCTTAACATCATTGAGGAGATTGCTCTCAATATATGCTTGGAACACCCACGTCAAAGTACCAATCTTCCTTGAAGGTACTCTAAGAGAAGACGTGCTATCGGTGTAGTCTTCTTCTTCTTCCACTGGTGAGAGTGTGATGCCTTGTTGGACTTGGGTTTCACATAAGGAACTTGATTAGGATACCCATGTAGTCTATAGTAGGTGGACTTTATGTGACCAAACCTTCCACAATAATAACATCTCCATCTTTGAAACTTTTGGATCGGTTTCTATGATTTTGATGTTGAATCCAATGTTGTGACATCTTTTGACATTGGTTCATTAGGTTTCTTCCTTTTGTTATAGACAAACTTCTTAGTCTTCATATACCTGTGGCGACTGTTCAACGGCTTGTGGTATGACATCTTCTTTGTCATTGACTTCCGTGTTTGTTCCATTCTTGGTTATTTGCAAATCTCTTTCGATCACATAGCCCAGCGACACATTTCTGTTTTGGGTTGTGACACCTTTGACATTGTTTTCCTATGTCTCTTCTTCTTAATGTCACCAACAGTTGCTTTTCACCACATATCCTAGACCATGCTTATTTCCTGCGTTCGTCCAAGTGAAGAATTTCTTCCAACTTATCGATTACGGATGTCAACATTTTGACAGACTTAGACATCGATCAAGTTTGGAATTCAAAGATAACAATATCACTATTGAGGTGATTTATAGTGGTGTGTCTTCCTCTTTCACCTTCAACTTCACATTCTCGACTTCCAACTTCTCAATCGCTTTTTCGCTCCTCATTTTGTCGACATGCTTCACCATTTTTATACACTTCTGTAGTTTTCAAAAGCTCTTCAAATGTCACTTCCTCATCACTAGAATCCATATCGAGTTGTACACTCGAGAAAGCGGTGACAAGTTTGGCACCTTCTTCCTCGATTCACTTCACGAATCCCAGAAAGACATTTTCCATTCCATTTCTTTGACTTTCTTTAAGTCATATGACGGATGGAATGTCCTTGACATTTGACCTTGACTTTGGATCAATCCTCCGATCGGTTTGTTGAACTGTCTTCCAAGCATGGCAATAGCTTCATATATCTTCTCTTCATCTTCCACTTTGCATCCTTCTTCAGTGTTGGATACAAGTGCTATGCTTTTGTTTTTCTTGTCAACATTTCACTGATTCCCATCTCAAAAGTCATAAGGGATCCAATAAGTTCTTCAACCTTCAAGGTGCTGATGTCCTGAGCCTCCTCTATTGCAGTGACTTTCATTGCAAATCTCTTAGGCAAGGATCTGAGAATCTTTCTCACCAGCTTCTCTTTTGACATCTTTTCACCAAGTGCTCCTGAGGCATTGGCAATTTCCAGAACATTCATGTGAAACTCATGAATAGTCTCATCTTCTTTCATCTTCAAATTCTCAAATTTGGTAGTGAGCATCTGAAGTCTTGACATCTTTACCTTGGATGTCCCCTCATGAGTGGTTTTGAGAGTGTCTCAAACATCCTTGCTCACATTGATGGACCAATCTGAAGATATTTCTGTCAATACCATTGAATAGAGCATTCAATGCTTTAGAGTTTCCTAGAGCCAGCTCTTCTTCCTCTTTACTCCATTCCTCCTCAGGTTTCAAGACAGTAGTCCCATCTTTCTCAACCTTGGTTGGATGTTTCCATCCTTTATCGACTCTCCAAGCCTTGATGTCCATCGATCTTAAGAAGGCAACCATACGAGGCTTCCAAGAATCATAATTAGACCCATCCGAATAGGTGGTCTACCTCCAAATCCTTCTTTATCCATTATGCGGTTATTATCCTAGATCTCACCCGAAATAACAAGCGGGTGCCCGCGATGCCAATTGAAATTCGGGCGGATACTTAATGTCACGAGAATGTTATGACACAAGATTCGACCTCGCTTTGACAATTCACGAAATATAGAAAGCGAAATAACACAATAAGTTGTTCACCCGGTTCGGTTCTAACAAACCTACGTGCGGAGGCTACCAAGCCGGGAGGAAATTCACTATTAGTAGTATCAATTCGAGTTAAACTCACCCGTTTACAACTCCTCACTTAATCCCTACCCAATGACACTTCAACCTAAGTCCTACTTAGATCCGAGTTCCTACTCCCCTCAATCACCGCAGTTGATATCAACCTATTGATTAATTGAATTGTGAAGTCACACTTCAATAAACTATCTTGATCTCGCTCAAAGCTTACAATCAAGAGACAAACACTCGTGCTTCAAAGCTTTGAGTGATAAACTACCTTACAAATCCTAGTCCAATGCACTTATCAATTGATAGTTGCTTGGCTCACAAGAGAAACTAGAATTACACAATACCAACTGTTACTAATCCTAACAGTACACAAAGTACAACCTGCAATATCTTCAATATCTTCTGGAGGCGTGGCTGTAGAGTAAGGGTTGAATTCTTTATATAGAAGCAGTCCTGAATCTTCAGTTTTGGGCTTCCATAAAGATAGTTAGGGTTTACTTAATTTTCTCCTAAAAACATGGTTTGTTCAACAACCAATTTAGGTTTAATTAAGATTAACCTAGCAGCCACGTGAGCATGCTTTCTAATAACAGAAAAACATAAATAAAATGCTCAACAAACTTCGAAAATCTCGGAAAAAGCGATTCGCGAGCATGTCACATCGAATATCATAACATCTGTTATGACATCGATATTTTCCAAGCACGCCTTTAGCTTCCCATTGTGTACTTTTACCATCCTTGTCCAGTAGGATTTATCTTCAATCTCTGAATGTCATGACATCTATCAAGACATTTCTAAAGCCTAGTTTTACCAAAATTGATGCCAACTTAAAACACTAACACATACCATAACAAATATGCACATACCAAGTTCAAGAATCCTCATGCCATTAACTCATGTCATATATGTTGCTATGTTACCATGAATGTCCTACTGCTCAAGCTCTTAACGTACATGCTAAGTAGCTGCATTTCAATCAACAAGATAAAATGTGTATGATTAGTACCAGGACAATGTAAGAAACAATTTCACAAAGTAAAGTCAAATGCTCTAAAATTTTAGTGAATTTCAGATAGTAAAATATTGATCATTTCCATTACTGTTTGGAAAATTAATTTGCTAGCACTACCACTTACATTGTTTGGTCTCTTCACCGTCACCATTGTGTCATCTCCATGCTTCCTCTATAAATATTGCCAAAACTTCTAACGCAGAGTATACTCGTGGAGCTGAAATTATCAGCTAAAATCTGCACAAAAATAATTGCAATGCAACAAATAGTAATTACGATGAGCTAATAGTTGAGGAAGCGACCATCAATAAATCGGGGCTTTGAATGTCCAACCTCAGTGTTGCATTACAAATACAAGTGCCTAACAATAATGAATCCTAACATAGTAGAACCAGAATACACGCCATCTTTCAAGCTGCAAGATAGAACCAAACATTATTAAATACAAAAACTTTATAGACGAGTTACGAGTAATTACGAAAAACTTCTAGCGCAGAGTATACTCGTGGAGCTGAAATTATCAGCTAATATATGCACAAAAATAATTGCAATGCAAAAAAATAGTAATTACGACGAGCTAATAGTTGAGGAAGCGACCATCAATAAATCGGGGCTTCGAATGTCCAACCTCAGTATTCAGTTACAAATACAAGTGCCTAACAATAATGAATTTTAGCATAGTAGAACCATAATACCCGCCATCTTTCAAGGTGCAAGATAGGTGCGAGATAGAACCAAGAATTATTAAATACAAAAACTTTATAGACGAGCTATGAGTAATTACGAAAAACCAGATATCTTTTATAGTTGCACAAATCTTACATTTCAACAAAAAAATGCCACAACAGAAAAAAAAACTATTTCATGATAGGAGTTATGAATAATTACCAAAAATCATAGATTTTCTTTACATCAAGCTGCTATATGCTTCTTCATCAACCCGCGACGGTCTTTACGATCTTACGGTTGCTCCACACAAGCTGCAATGGCAAATCATTAAAAACCAACATCAATATTTTCAGAACATCAAATCACCAAAAATGGTTAAATCATAAGAAAAATATATGGGTTTGAATCTGCAGAAACAAATGAAGACTTTGTTTGATTTTGAAGATGAAAGGTGGATCTAATTTAAAACACAAGTACCAAGAATCTCCTTCCCAATCCCGTCCAGCTCCTTTGCCATCACACCGACTTCATTATCTTCACAATTTCGATAACAATGCCTTGATAACCAGCGCCACCACAGACAAAACAACAATAACCTTCACTTGACGATTCTGAACGGTAGACGAGAGGGAAAATTTGGGTTTATTCCTCAGACTCTGGTTCCGATGTTTTCGATTACAGGGTTGAAGGAGTGAGTGAGAGAGAGGGGGATAGACGAGTTGTATGGGAGGGAAAAGGGGATGAGGCAGCTAGGGTTAGGGGAGGGAAAGAGAGACGAGGATAGAATGTGTATGGAAGAGAGAGAAAACAATTAAGATTGAAATGAGAGAGACACACTTACATACTTTTTTTAATTTTAAACTTTCTTTTACTCGGGTAAAAGGAGTGCATTTTTCATTTGAGTGTTTTTTTGAATTTCTCTTGCAACCATTGTGCCACTTGGAAGTATAGGAAAAGTTGATTGGTTGGAATAAAATTTGATTTAGCAAATTACCAATAAGGACATTTGTTAGTGTAATTGTATTTTGTTAGAAGGGTATTTTAGGGTGTTTACTGACATGTAATTTTCTTAGTTAGGTAGTTGATTTTTAATTAATTAAATTGTTTTCTAGTTACCATAATAATCAAGATAATTAATGGCAACTTTTAGAAAAAGGAAAAGAAAATGAACATTTTGATTGTTGATGTGATTATAATGAATATTTTGAACAAATCTATTGTGTAGTGAGTAAAAATTGAATGAGTGTTAAATTATTAGGTGGAAGAAAGAGAAGATGACGTGGAGGAAAAAATTAAAAAAATAGTCTTAAATAATAAAATTATTGTACATAGTCTTAGGAAGACAAGGTAGTACAAACGGCTGATTAAGTTGAAATTTAAATTTGTGGTAAATTGCGATTTTATTTTTTATTTTTAAAATTAATTTTGATCGATAAAATTTTATTTTTTTGTCGATTCAATTAAATTGATTTATCGAGAAAATTAGATAGATTAGATAGATTTGGTTGATTTATTATTTATTATATTAAATCAATAAAAATAAATATTTTTTATATAATTTCTAATCATTTATTTTTTAAAAAGCTTTAAAATTAAAAAAACTAATTTTTATTATCAAAATAATAATAATTATTTATAATATTTTAAAAAATTATTTGATATTAATTTGATGATTATCATACTTTAAACTCAAAATTAAATAATACTCAAAATTTTATATATTATATTGTGAGTATAAATGTCACAATTAAATTTTAAAAATAAAATAACTTGATAGAACATTGTTTTTATAATGGATTTGTCTTATAATAATAAAAATAAATAAAATAAATATTAGCGTTAAATTTTTGATATCCAAAATAATTATTTAAAGTAATTAAGTCAATTTGACATCTGACTCCAACGATTCATTTGCACAAAAATAACGAGTGTGTTGTTCAAATTTGTCCACTCTTAAAAAAAATTCAATAAATTTTCAAAAAGTCTTATATCTCTAGATATAGATAGGGATGGCAACGGGTACCCATAAGTACGGATAATAGTCTTTTGCTACCCGCCCCATTTAATAAATATGATATCCGTACCCTCTCCATATCCGTGCGGGTACCTGTTAGATGGGTATCCGTGAAATTTGAGATATCAGCGGTTATTAACGGGTATCCATGGATATTATTATTTAAATATATTTTAAAAATATGTATATTTAAATAATTATTTTTTAATTTCTTTTAAAGTAAAAAAAATATATTTTCAAAGTTAACAAATTATAAACATTAATAAAAATAAATCACTTTCACTTTATTTCTTCTTTTATCCAAATAATAATAATAATAGTAATAATAATATCGTATTTAAGAAAATAACAATAATAATTTTGATGAAACAAATTAACGTTTAAGTATTTTTCTAATTATTAACGGATATGGATATCCACTGCAGGTACCATCAAATCCATATCCGTATCCGTAAATAATCGGGTAATTAAATATCCGTTTATTTTACCTGTGGATACCCATTAAACCATCATATCCATATCCGTGACGGGTTTTACCCGCGGATATCCACGGGTACGGGTTTGTTTTGCCATCCCTAGATATAGATATGTGACAATAAACTATTATATTAACGATGAAATAGATTCACTAGAACTAGAATTTAATCAGACGTGATACTTAATAGATTTGTCTCCTAATTACAAACCAATTATTTATAAATGTATTTTTAAAAATAAACTAAAAACCCAAAAAGTCACTTTCTTTAATTATTAATTTTTAAACATTTATATTTATAAATTATAATTTAATTAGAACAATATTTAAAAGTACAAATAAATTAATTCACTTTGAAAATTACTCATTTTTCTTGATATTATCAGCAATCAAAATGTTCATTTTCTTTTCCTTTTTTTAAAAGTTGCGAATAGTTATCTTGATTATTATTGTAACAAAATTAATTTAATAGTTAACTCTTTAAAATTTAGATACATAACGTAAGATTAGAGCTGGCATAACCTGTTTGAAAATTCAAGAAAATTTTAAAAATGATATTTTTAAAATATATTTTAAAATAATAATTTTGTGATTGTTAAGAGTTAGATTTAAAACAAAAAAATAAATAAATTTCAACGGACACATTAAAAATCCAAATAATCATATTAATTACTGAAATTTTGCAAAATATTATATGTGACTTCCACTCGATCTCATTTAATATGTTGAATCTTTTCAACATCAATTAATCAATATTATTTTCAATACCCCATTCAATATTCCATTACAAACATTAAACTATTAAATAATTTATTCAAGATTATATTGCCTTGTCTTCCTAATATTTTGTTTTTCTGATAATGGTAAAATTGTTCAACTACCACTAAATATAATCACAAAAATAAATAAGAATAAATAAAAAGTAGAGTTTGTATTATTTAATTCCCACTTCCTATCCCGTGTCAACCTACTTGGCGGTACAAATCTCGAGATAGTATATAATGCGAAAATAGAAAAAGAAAGAATAATACGAAAAAGTAATTACTCGTAGAGTGAGAAATTCAACGATGCATTTCTTGCAGGGGAGAGAACATGAATAATGGATGTAGCTGCTTCCACTCTTTCTTTTTCTCTCTCTAAAAACCGTTACAAGAAACCCTAGCCTCTATAGATTACTTGTATTCAACGCATCGAATCTCTCTGTGATCCAAATTTCCGTGAAATGTGCTTCGTCACCGATCATCGATGAAACAATCTGATCGGTGGCAGAGGACTTTGCTCCTCTGCCTCCTCTCTCTCTCCGTCGTCGCTCCGGTCATTTTCGTCTCGCGCAGGCTCGGAGTTGTAACTCGCGATGGTTTATCTCTTCTTCACCGACTTCTCCGTTTCAATTTCTTTATTACATCGCTGGTTTATCGATTTTTATTTCCTGTTGAATTTCATTTCAGGTCGGAGAGAGTTTCTTGAGGATTTATCCACTGTTGTAAGAATCTTCATCATTTTCTTTTTATTTTTAACGCGCCTGTGATGAATCTTAGCGCCAGAAAATATTGTGAAACGTTCTGTTTTTTTCTTTTCTTTTTCAATTAGGTATTTGATTTATTTTGTAGTGTTGGTGAATTGAAATTTCTTGTGCTGTGTTGGAGTTTAATAATGGTTAACATGATGTGAAATTTCATATTTAGTTATTTTGACTTGAGGATTTTTCGATTTTGTAAAATCTCAGCTGTCAATTGAACTTTCTGCAACTTTCGAAATTGAATAGATTGTTATTTGTTTTTTGCAGAAATATAGAACAGATCATTTGAAGTTAAATGCTATAGAACAGGTAATGCTATTCTATTTGACTAAAATTTTTTAATCAATTTACACCTAGTGATTTGGAGAATAAATACATCTAACTTTTGCTTGTGATTTGGGCTCTTTTATGCAAATTCAGGAAGACTCAGAAGAACTAGAAGAGCCAAAACAAGTTGTTTATAAAGAAAATGATTTTGGTTCCATGAATAGCAATGACTCGGAAAAAAATAATGATTATGAGGATTCAGAAGAATTAGAAGAGTCAAAGCAAGTTGTTTATAAAGAAAATGATTTTGGTTCCAAGAATAGCAATGATTTGGAAAAAAATAATGAATCTGAGGATTTGGAAGAATTAGAAGAGCCAAAGCAAGTTGTTTATATAGAAAATGATTTTGGTTCCAAGAATAGTGATGATTTGGAGAAAAATAAAGAATCTGAGGACTTGAGAATTGAGGGGTCAAGAAATAACTATTTGAAAAAAAAAGGTTTGTATCTCTACGCACAATTGTTAATTTGTACGGTCAATATAATGCCACTGAAATACTCCACACTATTGTTACTGGCTAAAATTTTAATTGTAATCAACTTTCAGAGTTTGACCATGATAATGATGAAACACAAGACCAGGGAGCTCAGCATAAAGGATTGTCCTCCCCAGATGGAGATCAGGTTTGGACTTTTTGAAATTTTGGCATTATAAACTTGGAGCTGCATGATTACTATTTTCCTGTTCTAAAAGTTAAAGTTAAACACGAAATTGTTCCCTAAAGGAAGTTGAAGAGCTATGTGAAGATATGATCTTCTTGTCTGTATATATCACTTCATTTCTTTAAAGTTTAATTATATAGCAAATGTTTTCGAGTTAAAGTTTGAACCCTCTCCTTTGGAAATTGAGTTTATTGTTATTTGTTTGTAGTAAATAGATCCTTTTAAGATTAAATGCTATAGAATGGATAATGCAATGTTTGATTATAGTTTACTCCATTGTATGCTAAATACTTAGAAATCTTTCTTGTTTTCCTTGATTGACTTGGAGAATCAATACATCTAAACTTTGCTTGTGATTTGGGCCCTTTTATACAATTTAGGAAGATTCGGAAGAATTAGAAGAGCCAAAGCAAGTTGTTCATAAAGAAAATGTTTTTGGTTCCAAGAATAGTGACGATTTGGAAAAAAATAATGATTTTGAGGACTCAAGAATTGAAGGGTCCAGAAATAATTACTTGAAAAATAAAGGTTTGTATCCCTCCGTGCACTTCTTAATTTGTATGGTCAACCTAATGCCACTGAAATATACTCAACACTGTTGTTACTGGCTAAAATTTTGATTGTAATCAACTTTTAGAATTCGATCATGATGTTGAAACACAAGACCGGGAAGCTCAGCAGAATGAATTGTCCTCCACGGATGGAGATCAGGTTTGGACTAATTCTTTTTGAAATTTTAGCATTATAAATTTGGGGCTGCTTGATTGCTATTTTCCTGTTCTAAAAGTTAAAGTTGAACATGAAATTGTTCCCTAAAGGAAGTTGCAGAGCTACGTTAAGATATAATCTTTTTGTATGTCAATATCACTTCATTTCTTTAATGTTTAATAGCACATGTTTTCGAGTTAAAGTTTGAACGCTCTCCTTTGGAAATTGAGTTGATGGTTATTTGTTTGTAGAAATATAAAATACTCCCTCCGTTCCTTTTTAATTGTCACACTTGCCAAAATCTCTATTACCAAGACAACCAAAAAAGGACAAACAAATATATTCACCTTTTTTCCTAATTAACCCTCACCTTTATCATTTCTCTTTCCTAAACATTTCTCATTTAACGTGCCAATTAAAAAAGTAAGGGTATAATTGACTTTATACCTATAAAGTGACAATTAAATAGAAACAATTTTTTTTGGCAAATGTGACTATTAAAAAAGAACGGAGGGAGTAGATCCTTAAAGATTAAATGCTATAGTATAGAACAGATAATGCAATATTTGATTATGGTTTACCGTTTACACCATTGTGTGCTAAATACTTGGAAATCTTTCTTGTTTTCCTGAATTGATTTGGAGAATAAATACATCTAAACTTTGCTTGTGATTTGGGCCCTTTTTTGCAATCCAGGAAGACTTGGAAGAATTAGAAGACGCAAAGCAAGTTGGTTATAAAGAAAATGATTTTGGTTCCACGGTTAGAGACCCTTCAGAAAAATATATTGATCCTGAGGAGTCTAGAATTAAGGAGTCCAGAAATAATATTTTGGAAAAGAAAGGTTTGCATCCCTCCTTGAACTTCTTAATTTGTTTACCGTTGTTTTTGGCAATTTTTTAAAATTATTATCAACTTTCAGAATTCGACCATGATGAAACAAAAGACCAAGAAGCTCATCGAATAGGATTATCCTCTATGGGCAGAGATCAGGTTAGGACTAATTCATTCCTTTTGAATTTCCTTTATTATAAACTAGTGACTACAAGATTGCTATTTTCCTCTTCTAAAAATCAAAGTTTAACACGAAGTTGCCAACTAGTGGAAGTTGCAGCACTATGTTAATAAATGGAGGAATCCATTATGAGAGGTATGGGCGACTATAGTAGATAGTAGATCTCTCCAAGTGGATGCCACCATTATTAATTGTTCTTTAAAATTTTCCAAATCCCAATATCTCTCTCTCTCTCTCTCTCTCTCTCTCTCTCTCTCTCTCTCTCTCTCTCTCTCTCTCTCTCTCTCTCAAATAGAACCCTCTATTTCTATTGAGAAATGGAGAGATCCTAGCCTGCATTTAGTGACAGTTAATGACCATTATGTCGATACAAAACTTATCTGATATAGAAGCTGTGCTGAGGTTTTTATATTTTGGACATCAATTTCTCCGGCCACGTAAATGCTATTCATGATAAGAAATTGAATGTTAGACTTTTTTGCTTGACCTCCTACAGATTGCACTTATTATCTGGTTTCTTTGTGCTAATATCATGAGGATTCAGGTTTCTTAGCTGCTCTTTTTAACACGTGTCACTGTAGAAAGGACTGCTTCATTACTTGCTGATGTTATAATTTAAATTTGAAGTTATCAAAAAGCATAACCTCGTGTTAATGTTATCAAAAAGCATAACCTCGTGTTAATGTTATCAAAAAGCATAACCTCATGTTAATGTTATCAAAAAGCATAACCTCATGTTGGTTTCACTCTGAGATTTTGTTGGGCAATCAACTTGAGATTGATAATTGAGTCCTTTGATTGCACTCCATTTTGCTTGAACACTTTTGAATCTGAATTCATCCTCAGTGGTTGCCTGGTTGGTTTTACCCATGCCTAATGGCTAGCTAAGTGGGAAGGTCTGGACTTTGAGGGACTTTTACAAATCAGTATTTGTGAGGTTTACTATGCACCTAGCTTGAAACTATGATTTAGGCAGAGGATTGGAGTTTCTGGTCAGTTTCTAAAAGGATCGGTTTTTATAATTGAAACCAACCTAGTTTTATTGGAGACTATTAAAAGGTCTTATTGGTTACATTTTTGGTTTATATATCAACGTCCAGATGCGGCTGATCTGCTATTGTAGTACTAGTAACTAGAAACAGATCGAGGAAATAGTTATAAATGACACGTGTGTTATCACACATGTTATTAACATATTCTATATCTAAAAACAATAGTTTGTTTTCCTTTGTATCACTTCTTCTGGTCCTATATATCATAAAAATTGAAAATCATTAAGGCCAAGGAACTTCACTTAGTGTTTTGATTTTGAAAGTTTATTATAAATATAATGCTGACATTGAATGTTTTTACACCTACTCATGGAGAATAATTATATTTCTTGTAAACATAGCAAAGATATCAAAGTAATTACAACAATTAATATATCTTAAAATTTGATTTCTCTAACAGTACTATGCAATTCTATCAGAAACTTTTCTTATAATAAGAACAAAAAACTCCCAACTTTTTCTTACACATGAGACTAGAGGTTGTATTTGTTTTGCATCTCCATGCTTTTATCTTGACACGTACATTTTTTACTTGGCAGGGAACTGGATTATATTACATATATATGGAAAACTTTCTGTGTGTATACATGTTCAATGTATAATTGCAAAATATACTGTGGAGAGACTTATTCATGTAATCTAATATAAACCTTTTGAAATTGCTTTTATTTTCAGATGAAATGTAATATAACAGTTATGGACAATCAGAATATACACACTCCCTTTCAAAGAGAGAAAGCTGAGAATATTATTAAAGTTACTGAAAAGCAATCTGGTTTGACAGTAAGCCGGCATCGTCAGATTTCACGCCATCAGTCTCACAAAGTGACAAATAAGACAGTTATTGAGATTAAGGATCAAATTATCAGAGCCAGAGCATACTTGGGATTGTCTCCACCAAGCAGCACCTCACACTTGGTGAAGGAGTTGAAGCTGAGAATTAGAGAGATGGAACGTGCTGTTGGAGAAGCTACCAAAGATTCAGATCTTTCAAGGAGGTAAGTATTCTCAGTAATTCTGTGACTTGCATTTTCTTCAGCAATTATTACTTTTATATGTTAAACACAATGCGCTAGTCTGTAGAGAAAACTAATGCCCGGGTTCTGTAAATTATAAAAGCTTTTTTTTTCCACCTCACCACTACTACCAATTTTCTTAGCTGACTCCCAGTATGTTTAAATTTGCTTCTATTCGTTTCGTCATATCCCCCAGTGCTGATAAAAGCAAATCAAATGTACATACTTCAGTAAAGGAAATTAAATTAGAATTGGAGCGATAAAAACAGCTTTTTCTCAAAAATTCAAATTCCAATCTTTGAAAATATGACATCGTCTTTCAGTATAAAATTAATGATAGAGAGAATGTCTGTGCAGACTTTAGGAGAGACATAAGTTGTTGAAAAAAAACAAGAATATTTTCAATCTGAAAACAAGTGAAGTTCACAGTGCTTTGCAGAAAATGAGACGCATGGAGGGTTCACTGTCTAAAGCCAACCGTGCTTTCCCGGACTGCGCTGCTATGGCTGCTAAGCTCCGTGCGATGAATGATAACGCTGAAGAACAAGTTCGTTCTCATCAACACGAAGTAACCCATCTTGTTTATCTTGCTGCTAGGACATCCTCTAAAGGTCTTCACTGTCTTTCTATGCAACTAACTGCTGATTACTTTTCCCTGAGACCTGGGGATAGAAAGCTGCCAAATGAAAATAAGATTCATGATCCGGAACTTTATCATTATGCTGTCTTCTCTGACAATGTTCTGGCATGTGGAGTGGTGGTTAACTCAACTGTGTCTTATTCCAAGGTAAATATTGATATTATTTATCATTTATTTATTTTTTATTCCATTTGTTCTGTGCAATTTCAATGTTCGTAAACTTACTCTAAATTTATGATATGGATCTCTAGTTCTGCAGGTTAGGTTAACTAGGCAGATTAGGATTAACTATGCTGATTATAATTTATTATTTAATTTACTTTTAATAAGTTAGCATAACAAAAGTTTTAAATTTGAATTTTAGTATTTTTATGATAAAACTTAGGATTAGAACAATTTTTTTCTATTAAATAGGATATTATCATTTAAATTTAAATGAAAGTAAGTTTAGGAAAGAGTTATTAACCTAGTCTAATTAGGACTCTTCTTCTACTAAAGCCTATTCAAAGGCATTATGATTGGGAATACAAATTATCAATGGTTATTATTAAAAAACTTGTGAATTTAAGAATAGACTCTGTTAAGAACGAGTTTGCTTTTGCATTCACCATTAGGCGGTCGCTAGGGTTGTTGTGACGACCGTGACGTGTTTCCTTCATGAGGAAGCTTTTGCTTCCTAAGTTGTAGCGACTGTTAGGGTTGCTGGAGGGAGTGTGTGACGACCGTCACACATGCTGGATTAGTGAGAAGTAGCGTGTCTTGGGCTGGGTCTTGTGCTCTTTTTCTTTTCTTTCTTTAAGCCTTGCTTCTCATACCCCCATTTTGCTATCACACCACATGCTTAAATATTTTGCTCTTTTTGTGGATTTTAAGCTCGATTCACTCAACTTTTTACAACTTTCTTCGTACATGCCTTGTAAACATTAAATACCTGAAAACATTGAAAATACCGGCATAATACATAAAATGTGGATAAAATTCATGTAAATTGATTCAAATATACGATACATTTTCGGGTTATCAAACTCTCCTACACTTGAACCTTTGCTTGTCCTCATGTAAATAATAGAATAAAAATCGTTTAACGCACGGTTTCTAACACAATCACATGACACGACTCGAATCATACGTGGTTGAGGGGCGTTACATTTGAAAGATGAAACTAGGTTTTAACACTACGATACAGAAAAGACACGAGACCATAAAATATGATCAAAATCCTCCACTCTATGCAAACCAGGCTGAATCATGTTATCATAGCTCAACCTAATTATTTTCGTTCGAAATCAACCGCTTTCATTCTGGCGCAATCACATTAAATCCTTTGTCTTTTCCACACGCACATAGTAGAGTAGCCGGTTAGCGATTTTGGTCATTTATGCACGAGGTTCTGGTACACAGGTTGGTAACCCCTTTACTTTCCCAGATTGTAAGTCATGGGAAATCGAACCGTGGTTCGCCCTACCAAGTTCACCACCAAACACCACTGAACCGACTTGCAACGGGTTATTACATTATTTGTTTGTAGGTTCCGCAAGTGTTGGATTAAATGACCTGGTGAGGGTCACCTAACTTAATTAGTACATTTCCTGTTATAACATGATGCTTAAATTTTTTATTAAGACCAGTCACTTATATTCATTGGCTCCCTACGTAGTTTGTGAATAAGACGGTGCCGACTGCTAGTATAAACTACTCAGGATTTATCATTTATCCAAAAAACTAAAACTTAAGGTTTCGGCATCATAAGTACTCAAACTGATCTCGCATAATTTGGAAGACTTAGGTGTCAAGGTGGTATTGTTTTTGTCGAATCTTTTTCAAAATTCTAACGCAGCCTATATACTTTTTGAATGTACCTATGCGTCGAGTAAAATTTTTTTTTTTGTTTTTTTTTGTTATGGTTCAAGAAAAATATGAAAGTAGGAATAACTATGGAAATGATTGCTCAATTGAAATCAATCTGACAAGAAATTTTTTTATTGAAATGAAAAGGGAAATAACACAAATTCAAAGTTGACTTAGTAGGAAATTAAAACAAGGGGTTTCCTCCCCTACACTTGAACTGAGCATTGTCCCCAATGCGACAATAGAAAGTGAGAGGAAAACAAGCGGGAAACTAAGAAAATAAGAAAACAAAAAAACAAGATCACTTCTCATTGCTTCTGACGTTTCTGTTGCTGGATGCTGCACCTCGTGTCCTTACTCCACCTCCTCTGGCCTCCTCTGGTCCTTACTCCTCTAGGTCTAGGAGGTTCCTCGTCAGTGTTGTAAACATATGCATGCATGCCTTCAACACGAAATGACAAATGACGCATTTCATCGGTCAGATCCGAAATGTCGCGGTGGTTCCAATAAGCGTTTTCGCGTTGATCGCATTGCACTTCTTGCATCATCTGCATCAGTTCTTGTTGACGTTGATCTTGTAGCAAAAGTGATGTATAAATGGCTTCAATTGTGGCTGGCTGAGGGTCATTTTCTGCTTGTTTTTCCTGAGGGTGGACATCTGGTTGGAGCTCTTGCTGTTGATTTACTGATGGTGCTGCATTACCTGCACCTCCTTGATTATTCTGCACATGTACTCTAGGAGCTGGTGCTTGAAGATCATAACGCTAATTTTCAGCGACGTCAATCCTTGTAATAGCCGGATTTGGCAGAATAATACCGGGAACTACCCTGTTCCGCATTATGAGGTTGTACCTTTCATCCCTTCTTGCTTTGACAATATGGCTATACTGGTAGTACTCGATCAAAAACTCAGCTGGCGATGAAGGCAGATATTGCAACCTGTCTTGCAAATTCAGATAGTGGGCTATAGCTTAACTATTTCCCTTATTCAGAAAGGTGAAGTGCTGGCGTTCCTTGATATGAGAGACTGAATGTGGCTTAGAAGGAACAAAGCGACATTTATACGGACACCAGGAGTAAAAGTGCAGTGCAGAAAATACATTTCCTTAGAATTTATCTTGTTGTTAGCTCGCCCGAACACTGTATTGGCTAATACACGGTGAAAATAAACGGGTGCACGGGTTGTGGATATGGGTGGATAGAAGTTCAGCCCAATCATTAACAGGACTACCGATTAAGCCTTCCCAAATTGTGAACGATCTTTCCGTCCAATCTTCATCAGTGGAAATTCTGTAATTCACACCCTCGCCTTGGTTGAAGTGAAGTATCTGACTCAGAGTCTCCTGATTCATGGTGTACTCTGTGTTGAATAATCTGAAAGTTGTTGCGCCGATGAGATACTGTCCGGCTTCAGGAGTGGGAGGTGTGTGGTAGGAAAAAGAACTCAAGAACTCCAACGTGACGTGAAGGACTCGTAAGTTGGTAGATTTAGAGTGACAATATGATTTAGACCAGATTTGTTAAGCATAAGTTGCACTCTCTATCAACCCCAACTCATGTAGACAATATTTATCAATAAATTTTGTGGGGAGCACGCCTCTCTAATGAAATTGTCGGTAAAGTTGCTCTTGTCAGTGTTCGGCTGCTCCGTTTCTCAACACCATACCAGTGAGGTCTGGATCTTCTCTTTCTTCTTGCGCTCTTCTAGCCATTTGGACAAGGTGTTAGAAATAAAATAGTTTAGAAGAGATATTTGAGAAGGTTGGTGTATGGTGAATTTCTTCCGAACGTTTAAATAGAAGCAAGGTTTAATGGTGGAAGAGAAGATGAATGGATGTTTTGAATGGTATTAAAATGATGTTAATGAGTGTGGAATAGAAATGTAACGGTGAGAAGTTTGAAAAAGTTTGAATGAAAAAGAAATGGTTTGAATGAGTTTTATAACGTGGGATGAAGGAAGATAGGTGTAACGGTCGTTACACATGTCCTCATGGTAGTCGCCATGCATGGCCTTGAACGGTCGTTACAGGCTTCAAATCCAAGGGCAACACGAGCAACGGTCGGCTGGTCAGATTACATTCAAGGTGCATGTGATACTTGTTGACCGTGGCATGCCATGCTTGTGTCAGTTCATTCTCTAAAGGAATACTAACTTTGAACATGCAAGGGGACAATGAGGTGACAATTGAGTGTGTATCATATAATGATGCACCAACTACTGGTCTGGACTGAAATACACAAAACATGATAAACAACTCTTCCTTGGACACTAAGGTATCATTCTGAGGTTTTCCAAATAGTATAAACGCTAGAATCTTGTGGAAATACCTAATGGCAGGGTTATCGATTTCGGATGAGTGTCTAGGAATGGAGCTCTCCTGTCGTAGAACAGATATCTCTCCCCAAAAATAATCTAGCTGGTTGTCCATAAAATGGTCCGCTGGAATCTCAATGACAACATCTGTACTAATAGGAAAGTCCAATAGAGCAGCAAGTTCACGGGTGGTGAACCTGTGAGTGAAACTAAATAATCTAAAAGAAACTACTCCTCTAGCCAAACCTAAACCAATATCAGGGTTGTAGTGCAAGGAACTGAAGAACTCCAGTGTCAGGTTGCAGTAAGTAGGCTGCTGATGATGAATAAAATAATTCCAACCAATCTGGTTAAACATGTAGCGGACACTCTCCCGAATACCCAATGCTGACAATGTGGGATCATGTGCATAAATGGTAGGATACATCTCTCTGAACAAGAATCTCATAACGCCTTTGCTGAGCATCGCTCACGAAGGCAACTGACATACTATCAAAAGAATCCATATCTAAAATTAGTGAAGAAGTGGTGTGAACCCTGAAAGTAAATCAAAATAGTTTTAAATTATCATTGGCCTAATGCCTAAAAATAGAAAAGAAGAAGAAGAAAAGAATAGGAAAATTTTTATAAAATTTTAAGAAAAACATTTAAGAAAAATAAATTAAAAACTTTTTAGGAAATAAAATTTTAATAAAACTGGTGGGTTGCCTCCCACAAAGCGCTTTGTTTAACGTCGGAAGCTTGACCTATTTTAAAATCGAAATCTTAGTTCGGTGACTCAGCCGACAGCTGTTTGAGTTTTAGACTAGCTGAGTAGTCTCTGTTTTCGATGCAATGGTAGTGCTTCAAACGCTGTCCGTTTACAATAAACGGATCACTGACTTTTCCTTTAATTTCAACAGCGCTACTTGGAAATATTTTAATAACTTCAAAAGGTCCTGACCATCTAAGAGCGAAGTTTTCTCGGAAAAGTTTAAGTCTGGAGTTAAACAATAGTACTATATCACCCTCATTGAATTCTTTCCTAGAAACGCGTCTATCATGCCATTTCTTAGTTTGTTCTTTGTAGATCTTGGCATTTTCGTATGCATCTAGCCTAAGTTCTTCTAATTCATGGATGTCTAGAATTCTCTTTTCTCCAGCGGCTTTGTAGCTTAGATTCAGGGTTTTTATGACCCAATAAGCTTTATGCTCGAGTTCCACTGGAAGATGGCACGATTTACCATAGATTAGTTTGAAAGGTGTAGCTCCGATGGGTGTCTTGTATGCTGTTCTATATGCCCACAATGCTTCATGTAGCTTAGACGACCAATCTTTCCTAGACGTGGCAACAATTTTCTCGAGTGTTTGCTTAATCTCTCTGTTAGAGACTTCCACTTGCCCGCTTGTTTGTGGGTGGTAAGGTGTTGCTACGCGGTGTCGGACTCCATATTTCGCTAAGAATTTATCGAAAATTTTGGAAATGAAGTGAGAGCCACCATCACTGATGACTAGTTTCGGCACACCGTATCTCAGAAAAATTATGTTTTTGAATAGGCTAATCACTAGTTGTGCATTATTTGTTGGGGAGGCTACAACCTCTATCCATTTAGATACATAATCGACTGCAACAAGTATGTAATTGTTGCCAAAAGAAGATGAGAAAGGTCCCATAATATCGATTCCCCACACGTCAAAGATTTCTACTTCCAGAATGCCTTTTTGAGACATCTCATCGCGCCTTGATAAGTTACCAGTGCGTTGACACCGGTTGCATTTTACAATCGCAACATGGACATTTTTTCATTGATTAGGCCAATAGAGGCAGCTTGTAGGATTTTTGCGCAATCTTTGAGGTGCTAGCATGTCTGCCATAAGGGGCTTCATGACAATGAGAAATTATGTTCTCTACTTCACTCTCTGGAACGCATCGACAAGAGATACCATCGGCGTCTCGCTTGAAAAGTAAGGGCTCGTCCCAATAGTAGTGTTTGGGATCGTGAAAGAATTTCTTCTCTTGTTGATAGGTTAGATCGGGTGGAAGAACTCTCGCTGCTAAGTAGTTGACATAGTCAGCGTATCATGGCAGTGAGATCTGAGTAGATATTGCTTCCACTACTTCAGTTGTTTCGTTATTGTTATAAACTTCAGGGCATTCCTCAGTGGTGTTTTCAGATTCCAACTGGGCTATCAGGCGTTCATAAGAAAAATCATCATTTATAGGTATCTCTTCAGGTTTAAGATTTTTCATCCTAGATATAGATGGTCAGCTACAAGAGTTTTAGAGCCAGGTTTATCTTTGATTTCCAAATCAAACTCTTGCAAAAGTAAGATCCATCTCAATAGTCTTGGTTTGACATCCTGTTTGGCTAATAAGTATCTAATAGCTGCGTGATCAGTGTAGATAATTATCTTTGCGCCTACTAGATAGGAACAAAATTTATCTAATGCAAAAACGACACCCATGAGTTTCTTTTTTGTAGTGGCGTAATTTATTTGTGCAGAGTCTAAGGTTCTACTTGCATAGTATATTGCATGGAGCTTTTTGTCTCGTCTTTGTCCTAGCACTGCACCTACTGCATAGTCACTTGCGTCGCACATTATCTCGAATGGCAGTCTCCAATCAGGTGGATGTATGATAGGTGCGAATATAAGGGATGTTTTTAATTGTTCAAATGCCTTTAGGCAGTCATCATCGAAGACGAATTCAACTTCTTTCATTAGGAGGCTGGTCAGAGGTTTATAAATTTTTGAAAAATCTTTTATGAAACGTCGGTAGAAACCGGCTGGCCTAAGAAACTTGGTATTTGTCTTACGGTTTTTGGGGGTTGGAGATTTTCTATTACATCAATCTTAGCTTTGTCTACCTCAATCCCTTTTCAGACACTATGTGTCCAAGTATAATTTCTTGTTTAACCATGAAATGACATTTCTCCCAGTTTAACACTAAGTTTACTTGTACACATCTCTCCAGCACCTTTTCCAGGTTTGACAGGCATCCTTCAAAACTTTGCCCACATACAGAGAAGTCGTCCATAAAGACTTCCATGATATCGTCTATGAAATCGGCAAAGATGGACATCTTACATCTTTGGAATATTGCAGGAGCGTTTCATAGTCCGAACGACATTCGCCGATAAGCGAACATCCCATAAGGACACGTGAATGTAGTCTTTTCTTGGTTATCAGGGTGGATAGGGATTTGAAAGAAACTTGAATAACCGTCCAAATAACAGTAATAAGAATGCTTAGCCAATCGCTCAAGCATTTGGTCAATAAAAGGTAGAGAAAAATGGTCTTTCTGAGTTGTTTTATTTAGCTTTCTATAGTCAATGCACATTCTGGCAACACTCACGACTCTTTCTGCTATATGTTCTCCAGCTTTGTTCGTCGTGACTGTGATTCCTCCTTTCTTGGGTACGCAGTGGACTGGACTAACCCATTGATTATCAGAGATTAGATATATGATTTCTGCATTTAGAAGTTTGGTTACTTCATCCTTTACTACGTGCTCATGATCGGGTTAATTCTTCTCTGGTGTTCTCTAGAAGATTTACAGTCGTCTTCCAGCATAATGCGATGCATGCAGATAGAAGGACTTAGTTATTTTAGATTAGCAATGTTATATCTAAAGCCGAGGGGTATTTTCTTAAAACATGCAATAGTTTTTCAGTCTCAATTTGTCCCAAGTCTGCGTTGACTATCACTGGTCTTTTATGTTCTGGATCTAGGAATTCGTACCGTAGGGTTTTGGGTAAGATTTTAAGTTCCAATTTGGCTTCTTTGGACAAGGCATATGATTTGGTGTTAGGGCTAGACATTCACTTAAGCTGTCATCTTGATATTTAGGACACCAATTATCATCTTCAAAAATCAGGGGCATCAGAATTTTCATAAACTCAGAATGAGCTTCTTTTCCTGACTCCATCTCTCTGACACATTTGTCTATGACATCTAGCAAAGAACACATATCATCTATAGCTGGGGTTTGTAGGAACTGTGTCAAGATAAACTCGACTTTCTCTTCTTCAACTTCAAAAGTTAATTTCTCTTTTAACATCTATAATAGCTCCAATAACTTTCCTCTTATAGGGTTAACGCTGTCCTCTTAAATGTCCATAATGATGAAATCTGTAGGGATATAGAACTGACCTATGCGTACCGGAACGTTTTCAAGAATTTCTACGGGGTATTTGACAGAACGATCCGCTAATTGTATTGACATCTTAGTCGGTCTTAATTCTCCCATATCAAGCTTTTTGCATATGGATAAGGGCATTACACTGATATTAGCGCCTAAATCGCATAGAGCTTTGTCTATGACAAACTTACTTATATTACAGGGTATAGAAAAACATCCGTGATCTTTTAGCTTCGGAGGCATTTTGTTCTGAATGATTGCGCCACACTCGGCAGTGAGTGTAACTGTTTCGTTATCCTCTATCTTTTTCTTGTTAGACAAGATATTTTTAAGAAACTTAGCATACGAGGGCATCTGAGTGATAGCTTCTGTGAATGCTATTGTGATGTTTAGTTGTTTCAGAAGTTCAACAAATTTCTTAAATTGCCCTGCACTTTTAGATTGAGCAAGTCTTTGAGAATAAGGGATAGGTGGTTTATAAGGTGGTGGGAGTACATAGGATTTTTCTTTTTCTACGGTCTCTCCATCACCTACCGTCTCCTTCTCTTTTGGTTCGCTTTCCTTTTCAGTTGTTTTTCAGAGCTTTGGCACATGGTTGAATTCTTAAGTCTAGGATCAGTTGGTCTATCATATTCATTCCCACTTCGCAGTATAATAGCATGAGCATGCCCTTTCGGATTTGGTTGAGGTTGACCTGGAAATGTACCAGCAGGTGCAGCAGTAGGTGCTTGTTGTTGTGCCACTTGTGAAATTTGGATTTCAAGCATTTTGTTATGGGTGGCTAGAGCATCTACTTTGTTTACTGATTTGCTCACTAGTATGAATGTTTTGATTTAGAAAATCCTTGTTAGTCCGAGCTTGTGTAGCTATAAAATTTTCCATCATTAGATTGAGGTTGGACTTCCTAGGGATATTAGGAGCGGCTGCAAGTGCTTTTTGATATCCTGGTGGTGTAGTAGGTGCTTGGCCAGGCGCATACAACGCATTGGTGTTTTTATAAGAGAAATTTGGATGATTCTTCCATCCTGGGTTGTATGTGTTCGAGTAAGGGTTTCCTTGAGCATAGTGCACTTGGTCAGTGAGAGTTCCTGCTAAAAGTTGACATTCAGTAGCAGTGTTCCAAGTACTCCGCATATCTCGCAATTTGGTGGTATAGCACCCACGGTGGCTGGAGGTATTACAGTTAAGCTTTCTAACTTCTGAGCATGGACGCTGTTAAGACTGCTGATCTCGTACATACTACCTTTTGGTGGTGCTTTCTCTCCAGGAGCTTTATCTACTTGACTTCTTTCATTTCCCCACTGATAGTGGTTTTAAGCAATACTTTCTATAAGAGCATAGGACTTATTCATATGTGCGCCACCTGCGGCCACATCTATTGTTAATCTCGTGTTATACAGGAGACCATTGTAGAAGGTATGGATAATTAACTATTCGTCTAGGCCATGATGTGGACAGAGCCTCAACATATCCTTGTATCTTTCCCATGCGTCGAAAAGAGACTCGTTGTCCTTTTGTCAAAAATCGCTTATTTGGGATCTTAGCTTAGCTGTCTTACTTGGTGAAAAATATCGCGCAAGGAAGACCTTCTTCAACTTATTCCAAGAGGTAACTGAGTTGGCTGGTAGAGACTGGAGGCAAGTTCGGGCTCTATCTCTTAGTGAAATAGGGAAAAAACAAAGTCTTATCGCTTCTTGACTGACCCCATTGGCTTTAACTGTATCTGCGTATTGCAGAAACATTGATAGATGTAGGTTAGGGTCATCCATTGAACCACCAGAAAACTGGTTTTGTTGTACAACGGACAACAAAGAAGGTTTGAGTTCGAAGTTGTTAGCCTCGATGGCAGGAGCAGCAATGCTGTTATGTGGTTCTTCTTGCGAAGGAATAGCGTAGGACTTGAGCGGACGTGGCTTATCACCCATGTGTGATTCTTCAACTGGTTCAGCGGAAATAGAAGATTCAGGAAGGAATTGATTGGTACGAGGTACTCGTACGTGGCGTCTTCTGATAATAGAGCGCTCAGGTTCGGGAATTGGTAGCACTAAGTCTTCGCCTCGAGAGCGAGTACTTGGCATACAATTGGGAATGATGCCTTAGTCTATACAACGTAACTTAAGGAGTTACGATATCGACTTGTTAGTCCCCGACAATGGCGCCAAAAATTTGATCGCGACTTTGTGTGTCTTAAGAAATATAGACCACAAGTATATAGTCCTATCGCGTGTAGCTTTAAAGATTATCGAATCCCAAGGGACTAAATATTGAACTATCGCTATCTTAGGTTACTACGTAAATCTAAGGCTAATAATATAATTGATTTGGGGTTTAGGGAACTTAAATGAATATCACCTAGTTTAAATTCAAGGGGAGATATCAATATGTAATGGTCGAACTTCAGGGATTTAGCAATTCATTGACACAACTTGGATCGTTAAAACAACTTTCAGTAGAAAATATTTGTTTGAAAACCCTCTTCTCACACTCTCGTATTTATTGATTCAGATCCTATAATTAAACCTAAGTGAGTGCTCTCGCTGTATCATTTAAAGTTTAAAAATAGTTTTTGAAAACAAATAAGATCTAATTAACTTAAAAGCGCTCTCGCTGTATTTTAAGTTAATGCACTATTACCACTTTTCAATTATTATCTCAAACTCTCGTTTTATTGATCATAACTTCTATCTGTATTTTACTCTCGTAATAAAACAGTTGGTTATTAAAATTGGTAATCGAAATCAGAAAATTGTTCTTTTAAAAAGAATTGTTCAATTGATATTGCTAAATCCCGTCGGCTATAAGACCTTACATACCGACAAAATAATTTAGCCTAGCATATTATAAAATTCAATAACAGCGCAACGAAAATAAATAACATTAGACAAAATAATTCCAAGCATTGCGGACATTTTTTTTGACAATAATGAGTTAAAGCTTTAAAATTAAACTTGAAAACGAAATTGTAGATAAATCCTTAATCATCAGGTGTCTCCCACAGGTCGGTGAGATCTGCCTTTAATTGCTCTGAAAATAAATTCAAGAAAGAAGTAAAAGTCTAACGTAAGGTTAGAACTTGCAAAAGTTCACAGCAATTTCCGATGTGGAAACTGTTATGAGAAAATAGAACTGAACTGAGAAAAGTAAATGTAACTGGTATCGGAAAAAGAAAATAAAACTGAAATAAAATTCACTGGAAAATTCAACAGAGTAACAGCAAAGCGAAGTGAAAAAGAAGGAGAGCCAAATGAGATTTCTCGCTCTCTATTTATAGTTGACATTTGGTTGGGAAAATAGGAATCGTTACGTGAATTCCTCTCTCTTTTCGGATTTTTCTGCAAGCGAAATCATCTCCGTGGCTGTCGCTAGGGTTGTTGTGACGACCGTGACGTGCTTCTTTCATGAGGTTCCTAAATTGTAGCGACCGTTAGGGTTGATGGCGGGAGTGTGTGACAACAGTCACACATGCTGAACTAGTGAGAAGTAGCGTGTCTCGGGCTGGGCCTTGTACTCTTTTCTTTTCTTTCTTCAAGCCTTGCTTCTCATACCCCATTTTGCTATCACACCACATGCTTGCATATTTTGCTCTTTTTGTGGATTTTAAGCTCGACACACTCAACTTTTTGCGACTTTCTTCGTACATGCCTTGTAAATATTAAATACCTGAAAACATAGAAAATACCGGCATAATACGAATAAAAAGTAATTTAATTTAAATAAAATGTGGATAAAATTCATGTAAATTGATTCAAATATACGATACATTTTCGGGTTATCAAGCAGTAGCCCATAAACTAAAGCTGGCAGAAGATTCTCGCGTGCACCCAGTTTTTCATGTGTCACTGTTGAAGAGAGCTGTTGGATCATACCAGGCAGAGGGGTCTTTACCCGATAATTTGGAAGGTGAAAAGGAAAACACTTATGAGCCATGTACAGTCTTAGCACCAAGAACTGTATATGGATCATACAGTCTTAGTACATGGAGAGGATGTGAGGCAGATTTTAGTACAACGGAAAAGACGAAACATAGAAGTGGTGTTGACAAGTCAGTTTCCAAACTTTAGCCTTGAGGACAAGGCAGTAATTTCAGGAGGGGGTGTTGTTAGGACTGATGTGGAGTCTAGTGGGCCCAGAGGAGGAGTGGGGCCAAATGAATCATTAATCAATCATGAGGTGGGTCCCAAAGAATGGAAGGTTTATTCTAGAAGGAATAAGATGGTCACTAAGGGATAGCTGTACTGGGTGACGTGGGGAGAGAGTTGTGAGCTAGTAACTATTTGCGGAATATAAGGAGTGTGAGTGCTTTGGAGAAGGTACCTTGGATTCTGTTGGCTGTAAGAATGAATAGGCAGCAGTAGCCAGCCTATAGGAGCTTCAGCTCTGTGTCAGAATCTAGGGATTTCATTCCTCTCATTCTGTAAATCTCCATTATTGATATAATAAAGCTCATTATTACACTTTTCACTGTTTAATTCCCTCTGATTCTGTATTTTGTTTTCTGGTTCCTAACACAATCATTAAGAAATTTAGTTAAGTGCAATTAATCTTCTAAGACCTTGTCAAACGTGTTTTCATAGGAATTTGTTGTATTAATTTAAGGTATTTTATGATTAGTGAAGCTCAATTAATCTTCTAATGCATTCTCAAAAGTGTTTCCGTAGGAATTTGTTCCTTGTATTAATTTAAGGTATTTTATGACTAGTGAAGCGCAATTATTCTTCTAATCTAATGTATTCTCAAAAGTGTGATTCCTAGGAATTTGTTCCTTGTATTAATTTAAGGTATTTTAAGAATAGTACCGTAATTAAATATAGCGAATTTCGTTAAATTTGTATATATTTGAAACCACCTACTACGAGTATTTGGTTTTAATTGTATACAAGACCTTACGGAATAATCATTTTTGACATTTTACACCTTTCTCAATTTCTCTATTGCTCTTAAAGAACTGTTTTGTAACTGTTGTTATTTTTTGTTTCTGATAACATCACATACACTGTTAAATTGTTATTTTTTGTTTCTGATAACATCACATACACAGTTAAATAATGAAGAAAAAGTAATTTTCCAGTGAGGATGAACTCTTCTACATTGTTTGTCTTAGCAATTTATAGAAGTGTCTAAGTTTTAGCCAATACATAAAACACAACGATATAATAAAGCTATATGATATCTCTCTCCTTAGGAATAAAAAAAAAACTCCTTAGAAGTATTAAGTTTATATAATATAATGGCAATAAAACTTGACAATGACTTTTAAATTGCAGGAACAGGAAAAACTGGTTTTTCACATAGTAACCAATTCACTCAACTTTCCTTCAATCTCAATGTGGTTCTTATTAAACCCTCCTGGGAAAGCCGCTGTCCACATACAGAACATAGACAATTTTGAGTGGTTGTCCAAGTACAATACATTCAAGAAACAAAATGCCAGTGATCCAAGATATACTTCTGAATTGAACTACCTCCGTTTCTACCTGCCAGATATCTTCCCCACACTAAATAAGATTTTGCTCTTTGATCATGATGTGGTGGTGCAACAAGATCTCAGCAGGCTATGGAATATTAACATGAATGAAAAAGTAATCACAGGAGTTGGGACTTGCCAGGAAGGTGAAACTTCATTTCGCAGGATGGATATGTTCATAAACTTCTCAAATCCATACATTGCAAAGAGGTTTGATGTCAATGCTTGTACATGGGCGTTCGGGATGAACTTGTTTGATTTGCAGCAGTGGAGGAGGCATAATTTAACTGGTGTCTATCACAAATATTTGCAAAAGGTTTGCTTACAAAAATATATATTTTGTTACACGCTTCTAGTTACTTTCTTTGTTTGGTCTCTCAGCTCCTTGTATTGGTTTAGTAATTTAGAATTAAAATAATTCTTTTATTGCTTTATTTTAATCCGCTCCCCAAAATCTCTCGGTTGTTCCTTTTATTGGTTTAGTAATTTAGAATTAAAACAATTTTTTTATTGTTCACTGTTCATTGTAAAAGAATAAAAACAAGGTGGCTTTTCTGTAATTAAAAGTTAAAAATAAGAAATGAAAATAGAAAAAGAATCTCTGAATCAGAACAACAATCCCTTAGATTTGTTTTCCAACACTATGTTTTTTTATTTCTAGTTGTGGGGCTTGATTCTAATGAGGAATGTGTCAAAGTTATTGTTTAAATTTGCATAAGATGGAGCAAAAATGTATTTTTTTATAAAATTCCGATGCATTGATAATCTGATGTGATTTTCTCTGGGTAATTAATTGCAGGGTTCTAACATGCCACTGTTTAGCACCGGCAGTCTGCCAATAGGCTGGCTCACCTTCTATAACAAAACTATGGTTTTGGACAGACGGTGGCACATTCTTGGCCTTGGTTATGACCCAGACATTGACACAAATAAGATTGAGCAGGCTGCTGTTATACACTTTGATGGAATTAGGAAGCCATGGATGGATATTGGTTTGGCAAGATACAAGAGTTATTGGTCCAACTTTATCAAGTTTGACCTCCCTCTTTTGCAACGTTGCAATATCCAGGCGTAGCCCAACATCTAAAATGATTCTACCTGGCAGGTGTCGATCGACTAGTTTGCTGCTGGCACATTTATGGATTACCTGCTTTAGTCGATTCTTTCTTGTAAATCCCTTTGTAGCTCACGTAATTTTCACGTATATTCTTTTAGAAAATTAGCTATTTGTAGTGGTATAAAGATGAGTAAGACTTACTATAGACATGTTAGTTGTTTGGAGATGCCACTTGCTGTGTAAATAATGCTTTCCCGTGCTTTATTACATGTTGTACCACCATAGTTTGCCATTAGTTTACTTCAATTTCGCTCAAACTAGAGTTCGAAGATATGTTTTACTTTGGAGGATAGATTTACACAACTATTGAAATTACTGCTATCATTTCAATTATTGAGTTAAAGATGCTTGGTGCACGTTTATCCTGTTGCATGAAGCTAGAAAGCAGTGGTATTCAAGCATTATTCGTGTAATGTTAATTTATACTTCAAGAATACATTTTTTAATGTGGTTTATAGAGGAATATTGTTACCATCATAAGTATTATTTTCACAAAGTTTCAAACCAATTTATTATGTAAAATTAATTATTACCAAACATCTCATCCATGGAGATTTTAATTATCAACACTTTTCTAAAGAAATGGAGAAATGATCAACGGTTTGAAGCATTTGACCGCATGGAATAGGAGCAACTTAACAAAAGAAATGCCGAAAGTCGTTGTTATCGACTGAGAGATAACATTAATGAATTCGGTTGCAACAATATTTTCCATTTTTAATGCATTACTTTGTAGGTACTATATTACTAAAAATGTGAGAAGTCGAGTTAAACCTGCGGTGGAAGTAAAACAAATTGCATGTGAAGATGGAACTGGTCAAGGCGGCAGGTGGGGACAAAACATATTGCATGTGAAGATGGAACTGGTCAAGGCGGCGAGTGTTATTGTGGAGAAAATTATGGATGCATGAAATGTTATCATAAATTCATCTACAAGACAAATATACACTGACGCTGTTTCACAGTTCAGAAAAGTTTTGTGAGAAATATCCAGATCTATTGAAATATGTTGAAAGCACAATACTGGATCAGGTAAAAGAGAAGACTGATTGTACCTGGAGCGATCAAGATATGCACTTGGAAATACAACAACAAATCAAGTTGAGTCTGCTCATGCATGTTTGAAGAATTGACTGAGAAATAACAATGGTGATTTGATTACGAGATGAGATTTTGTGAACCATAAGATACTAAACCAGCATAATGAGATACAAACATTATTTGATCCTAGTATCACGCTGTTGGAACTCAGGTTCAAAGACAATACACTATACTCTCAGTTGGTCGATAACATATCTCAGTCGAATAAAAAAGTTGGTGAGATTTATGAAGCGCTAGTACCTTTCGTCACTGGACATGCGCCAAAGCATAAATGAACGTGCTTCTCTAAAATGGATCATCTCATAACAAGTGCGTATGAGAGAGTGTGTATTAATTTTACAAGATACCGTTTCTCACACACTGCATATGACACGGAGGGAATATTAAACATTCACTTTTATTTTTTTATTTTTTAAAATATACAAAAATATAGTTAAAAGAATTATCAATAAAAATAATGATAAATTATTTTATACATTTTGAGTTATTGTTCTATCAAATTTACATGTGTTCAAAATCCAGATGTGCGAATTATGTAAGTGCTAATTGATTACTTCATGTTGAGATGTTTTAAGCATCACTGAAAAACTAGATTTGAATTTTTCTTTTTATAATTAAAGAAAAAACATGGCATTTTTCCTGATACCCCGCATATACCTGACACCCTCTATTAGGAGTATTTCTACCAAAATATCTCCGTAAAATACTGAATATTTTAAAATTTTTGGTACGTATCGAAAATTTTGTGATAAATATCGGAAATTGTGAGAAAGTTACCATTTATCGTTTTTGATAAAATTGTGTAAAAATCAAATGTCTGGTACCGTATATTTGAAATTTTCGGAATGCAAAGTTAGTTTAATAGTATATCGGAAATTCTAAATTTCTGGTACAAAAAACAGTAACGGGAATTTAGAATTTCCGATAGGTATTTGAGTTCATAATAGATCAGAATTTTGAAATTTTCGGTACGGTTTGGGTACCGAAAATTTCAAAATTCCGGTTTATTTCGTAATGAAATACATATCGGAAATTCTAAATTTCCGGTACTGTTTTTTGTACCAAAAATTTAGAATTTTTGGTAATACTGGGACTTACATAAATATAATTAATGTCATACATAGAGGCATTACAAACATAATTAATGTCAACAAATATAATTAATGTTATATATAGATGCATTACAAATAAAATACAATCACTCCCCAAACAATACTTCTCAATGTCTGATACGACCCGCATATGCTGATTCCCATCCTTTTGCAACATCAAAACAATTATTCCTCCAACGCTCTGTGACGGGAGGCAATGGGCAGTCGACTTTCAATTTTATCAGAATCCAATGATTTGTGTTGACAAAACCAACAACAACAATTGTATGACGACTTGTGTACAAGGGTGGAGGTATGAGAAGCGAAAAAATGTCGTGTTATGACTCATGGATAAAGAAACAAAAACAACACCATATCTACAAGCAATAGGGTAACCCATATCTAGAATCGACATCCATTTCTCTCTATCCTGAGGAACCAAGTGTTTCATGATTAATGAATTCCACACATAAGACACAATGTTGTAGAACACCTTGAAAAACAATGTTTCGTGTTGATGGATATGAGTATCCAACTACCTCCTAACATCAAAACATGCATTTGTGTCCCATTCCAACGCAGTTGCAATACAACGGAAACCACAATTTCCATCTGATTCTACATCAATAATATCTTCAATGTACGGATGAAGGAAAGCAAGAAACAATGGAAAATACTCGCCTTTTGTAGAATTGGTACAAGGTTTCCTATGAATCAGTATGGTTGACGATTTACTCCTACTTAGTTGTATGCATGATCTCTTTGTAGTTTGACTCCATTGCGAAGCTTCAGCATATTCCCACTAACTTGGATCACGATGCACATCACTTTTCGTACCCTTTTTACTCTTCTTAACTCCTCTCTTTGATGACTTACATTTCACTGGTTATTAGAAAGATCCAAGAATTTCAGAAAATTCAAATTGTCTAATTCTATAGGAATAACACCGGTGATCATATTGGATGAGAGATCCAAAGATTCTAAATTTGTCAAATTTCCCATCCATCGAGGAATTATCCCACCGAATCTGTTATCAGAAATGTTAAATCCTATAAGTGCATGAAGCTCTCCAACAACATTTAGAATCTCTCCTTCAAATTTGTTTCTTGACATATCAATAATAATTGTAAAGTTCTTTGAAATTTTCACCAGTGTGGAATTGATCCCCATTATCCTCACGGTCACAGAATCGTAGTACCATATATTACCAAATTGACCATAAAAATCAAGTGACTTCTTCATATATGAAAATATTGCATTCTCATCTTTCATGGCTTTAAACTTTTTAAAATAAGTTTTTGGAAGTGGGCCACTAAAGTTATTGCCTAAGATATAAAAAATAAACAAACTGGAAAAAGAACAACTGATCCCTAGATTAGAAATGAAACCATGCAGCTTATTGTCTCGCAAAACCAATACTTTTAAATTTTCAAGAGTCTGAAGCCAGTTTGGAACTTTGCCTTGTATTCTATTGCTGCCAAAATTTAAAACTTCCAGCTTTTTGCAATGGCACAAAGTTTTAGACAAACGACCTTCTAAATGTTGCCATAAAGATTCAAATTAAGTTCACTGTCCTTTGAAAATTTATTTTCTAAAGTGCCACAAAGTTTGTTCATTTGTAGATCCAAAATTTGAAGAAACCATAAACTAAAAAGACATTGTGGAAAAGACATTGTGGAATGATACCTGTCAATTTACTGTGTGCAAGATTGAGAAATTTTAGAAAAGTCATTTTGCAAATTGAGGCAGAAAGTTAACCTTGTAGTAACTTTAAACTAAGATCAAGGGAACCGATCTGGTAACTACTTCCTGAGATTTGATCTATTGATGTGAACATGTTTTGAGAGAGGTTCAAAAATCCAAATGAATTCATTGTTTCAAGTAACCAATTTGGCACTATTCCAGTTAATTTATTGGACATATCAACATAATACAAACTTGGGCCTTTTCTTATGAGTTTAGTGATAATTGGCTATTATATGAAAGAGACAAAGAATTCAAATTTTGAAGTTTGGAAAAGAGGTGAAAATCAACAACACCACTCAAGTTGTTTGATGATAGACATAGGTTTGAAAGGTTGAAGGTTGATTTTGAATGTTTCCTTGTAGTTTGTTGTTGCATAGATCAAGTTCTTCTAAGGAATAAGTTGAAATTGCACTGATGTTTCCTGTAAATCGATTGTTTGATAGAGATAAAATTTTCAGACAAGGCAAAGATAACATGGAGGAAGGAATTGTGTTCCATTTAACAAATTGTTTTCTAAAAGCAAAATTCGTTGGTAGGAAAGAATAAACTAGTAACAGGAACACAGTACATAATTCCTTATAAATAAATAACATAACACTACAAAGTTATGAGCTGACAATGTTCATTTACTTCATCTTTTAGATGCTCATGAATAAGATTCCGTTCAAACCAACAACAACCATCGGAATCCATAGTCCATCTTCCAGCGCCTATATAGTAATTGTGACAAGAACTGAAAATAATTTGTTTAAGCAAAGTTGCACTCCTCAATAGATGACTAGCTAACTCAATTACATTTATGGAGCAAACACAACCATGTAGCTCCACATATTTTAAACCATTGTGAAAAAACCTGACATACTCTCTTCTTTGTCTTTGCGATCCAACCATATGTGATATTTCCGTATGTCCATTTTCAATCTGAACATTGAATAATAATCATAATATTAAAATACATAATTTACATACATTTTAAATAAGTTTCAATTTGTAAATTTTCAATATAGGTAGACAAACATATCATAAATATTAAAAAAGGGAAAATGAATCTGTTCAAGTCAAGTTTAATTACATAAAGATTGATATACATATGACTACTTAGAAAAAGGGAAATGCTACTTTTTTTACTTAAGAAAACTTGTTAAGAAATCCATAAATAGAGTTGGTGATGAAAAAAACCTTATAAATTTTTAACCAAATCAAGGCACGACTACTTAGAAAAAGGGTAATGCTAATTTTTTACTTTACTTAAGGAAACTTGTTACGAAATCCATAAATATAAAGTTTGTGATGAAAAAGAAATTATAAAGAAATTATAAGTTTTTAACCAGATCAAGGCACAATTTTTAACTAGAGCACAAGTAAAGTATAACATTAAAAAAATGGACAGCCGGGTTGAATAACTCACAGTTAGAGAAAGTTTTTTAAGACGCGGAGAAGCCATTGCAATATCTAAAATCCAAAAGTAGTCCATTTCAGGCTTATATGCTCCCACAAGAAACAATTTCAATTGTGTAAGATGCTGAAATCGAACCAAATCCTTCCTTAACTCGGATATCTGTTTACACCAGAAACTTAAAGTGAATTATAAGCAATTATTGAGTCAACTAATTAAAGGATACCTAAGACTGACAGATATAAATATCAAGTAGCATGTATGGGTTTCGAGTGGCTCACCTGTAGACGGCCCATATTCATAGTTAAATCCTCAAGCAGATGTAATCTTGCAATTGTATCAAAGTTATATATATTTTCCATTCTTGGACCTACATCCCAAAAAACTTTTGATAACTTTGGAGCCTCAAGAGAGATTATGGACCTCATGAAAGTATGACCCATATATTCAAAGGATGAGAGGTTCAAAGCATCAATTTCTATCCTATAAGAAAAATGATTCTGATAATGACAATCAATAATTCTCAAATGACGCAACTTTGCACCAATAATTTTCATATCACACTTGATCTTGCACTCCTTAAAGGTGAAGTTCTCAAGATGGATGCAGTTAAAACACAGATCCTGAAGCAGATTCTGCTCCACGGAACTAGAGTCAACACAAGAGTTTTCAAATTCTTCAATCCAGAAAAGTCCATAGTTGCCTCTATACTGCAGTTCTGTAGGTGTAGATATGTGAGAGAATTAGAGCCAAACAAGAAAGGGAATACAAATCTGTATTTGTTTATTTTAAAATCAGTTTCATTTGCGAAGAGGAGCTCAATACGATTAGCACCCTTAACAAGTCCTTTGTGAATCCATCTATCAATAGAATAAGCATGATTGACACCTAATGGAAAATTTATTCGGATTGAACGGATCTTGACACCAGGATATTTCTGCATGAAATAATCCAATCTTGTGGCAAATTGACATTGAAAGTGTTGAAAGAGTGGAAGGGTTTTTGGTAACTTTGGAATCGTATTATAGTCAAACATGTTCTGGAGATCAAAGTTGAGATCTTTCCTAAATCCCCATTCGTGATACCATTGTTTGGACAAAACACTAGTTTTCACCAAATTCTTCAAATTTAACAAGGAAAAGATATGCGATATAATACAATCAGGCAACACAGTTGACTCACTCTTCAGTTTTGTAACAGTATTCATTGTTGCTGCAAACAGTAATCAACACGTTTTAGAATCTGAATTAACAGCATAATCAATCAAACTGAAGCTATATGTGATTTTATTGATTTCAGAATGATAATAGAGCATGTAGTAATTATTTTTGTTAAACAGGAAGTAAAATTTCATATTCCAATTAGAAGCTACATAAAAATAAAAAAATTGAGATACGGGAAAAAACGCCTACCTTAGCGAAGACAAATTCTGGAAGTTTAAAGTGAGAAGCGAGTAAACCCTAATTATGAAGAAGACGCTGAATGTGAGTCCTGGGATGGAAAAACCTAGAGAAGTAGGATATCTATGTGTCGATAATTTGCTGGGCTGGGCCTCTTTTGGGCTTCCAGTAGTGGTTTATTTGAGATTTTATACTTGACTTTATCTTCCGTCTGACTAGAAGGTAGGACAGTCTTGTCGCGGATCAGGAGAGAGTTACTTGTGTGCCATCTCCTTTTTGCAGGGGAATCTCCTTCGGTTGATTATCTGATCAAGTAAAAGATATCTCCTCAGAAGACGATTACGCGACCTATCGCGTGGTAAAGAGAAGAGAGTACGAAAGAATAGTAAACAGAGCACACCGCAGAAAGATTCTAAATATGAGAAGCCCCCCTTGGATTCGATAAGAAGGAAATGAAGAACGGGAACGAAACGAAATGAGGCCCTCTAGCTTAAACTTAGAGAAAGAAGAAGAAGAAAGAGAATTTATTATAGCCTTATTGCTAAGGAGTAATGAGGTGATGGGTTCAAATATCACTTGATGACTTATTTTTTGATTATTTGATTGTTTTTCACTTGGATACACATATGTCCCAATTTTTAATCTTGGTGACCAATATAACTTGGTGATCAATATAACTTTGGGATTTTTGGATGTGGGCTTTTTTCATTTTTGGATGTTTTAACCTAGTTTTTAACTCTATAAATATGACTCATGATTGTCCTAATTGATCATCAACAATTATCAAGAATGAACTACGAATTTCACATACGTTGTTTAATATTTAAAAAATATAATTACATAAATATTTTAAAATATATTTATTATATGTTAATAAATGTTTTATACGTATAAATTCATTTAAATTGTTTTAAAATAAAAATGTATTATTTCACGTTAATGGTTATTGTTAAATATATTTCACATTTCACATTTTTAATTATTTTACATTCAAAAAAATGTAATATAAATGTATTAAAAATACATCAGTATATTATTTTTAATTATTTCACATTTCAAAAAATATATTATTAATATATTAAAAATGTATTATTTAACGTTAATGTTTATTGTTACATATATTTTATATTTTTAATTATTTCACATTTCACAATATGTATTATTAATGTAATTCAAAATAAATGCATCAATAATTTTTTTTTAATTATTTCATATTTCAAAAAAAAGTATTATTAATGTATTTAAAACTAAATACATCAGTAAAGTATTTTTAATTATTTCACATTTCAAAAAATGAATTATTAATGGATTAAAAATGTATTACGTTAGTGTTTATTGTCAAATATATTTCACATTTCTCATTTTTAATTATTTCACATTTCAAAAAATATACTATTAATGTATTTTTAACTACATAAGTATAAAATATTAAATAAATAATATATATTAAATGAATATATAATAAATTAATATTTTTTTTACAAATTCTTCTATATAAAGAAATAAATATTTTTATACTATTAAATAGTGTTAAACTATGTAATATGACTATTATTAATAATGTGTATTGTTAAAATAAATTAGATATTTATTTTTAAAATAAATGACATGTTAGAAATTATATATTTTAATATTTTTTAAACTTATCTAAATGTTATTATTTTAAGATTAATAATTAGATAATTATATAATAGTATCAATAAAAAAGATGAATGATATATTTTAGATACATTATAATAGCATATAATAGAATAATTAGAAAATGTATACAGTAAAAACTATGTATTATATACAGCTAGTAAATAACCCGTGCTATCGCACGGGTCCGGTCGAGATTTCATATAACGTGTAACTAACCTTGTCATGTAACAGAACATTCGTTTTTATCTAATTCAATAAAAGTTCATTTAATTCGGCCAAATTTAGTGTATCAAATGAATTTGACAACATTCAAAAATGTAAACTGAAAACATGATTGTGTAACAAAATAAGAAACTGTCATGAGTCTTCAAAATAAGAAACTGTCACGAGTCTTCAGATACAACGCAACCAACTTGAAAACGATGTTTTCAACTATTTGACCTGCACAATAAATTATGCAAAAATTAGACAGCAATTATGCAAACAATTTATATTAAAGAAAAGATTTGTTATCATGTACTTACCCATTAGCAAAGAGATTGGAAAACTTCTTTGTATACAACATTTGTAGTGATAGATGTTGATACATTCATATTATCATGTATTAAGATCTTTAGACCACTTTTGCTTGTAACTCTTGAAATGGCTACATACAACTGGCCATGACTAAATACAGGAGTAGGCAAATACAATCCAACGGTATCAAGTGATTAGCCTTGAGACTTATTAATTGTCATTGCGTATGACACAATAATTGGGAATTGTCTGCTAATCAACTTAAATGGCCACGGTGACTCGGAAGGTGACATAGACATTCGAGGGATGTAAAAGGTGTTACCAACATTCTTTCCAGACATGATCTTTGCCTCAATAACATGATTTTTCAACCTTGTAACAATTAGTCTAGTTCTGTTACACAAACCATCGTTTTGGTCCAAATTCCTCATAAGCATTATTGGTGTACCAACCTTCAATTTGAGTTTGTGATTTGGAATACCTGAAGTCCTAAGCTTGCTAAGAAATTCTGGAGTAAGACATTCATAAGCTTCAGTGTAACCTGTATCAGTTCTATCAATTGAATCAAAACTCAAATACTCTTTGTCCTCACCTAAGAAATGGGAAAATGCGAATCAATCCAATATGTTTTTCAAGAATAATTAAATAACGAAACATCTATACGAAAATAAATATCAAAACAAACTATAGTTTACCTGGTATCATGTCCAATACGTAATGATTAATTTTATCAACAACTTCAATGGTTGAAGCAAGTATTGCTTTTCCTTGTAGAAATTCTACATTTTGAAACTCGGCAACCAAATTTGGGTATGTGCTTTCAACTATAGCTCTTATTGGATCCTCAAAATTGGAAATTAACAAATCCGGAGGAATTTCTATATCAGCTAATCCATCATTAGGTTCGCATATTTTACCATCGCCAACATCTAATATCCATTTAGAGAATTTTGCAAGTTCATTAGAAGTTGTATTGTCCCTTCCATTCCTTAGTCTCATGTTTTTGGTTAGTGTTAGGACTTGGCAATAGTCCCACACATAAGAAGAACAAATGGAAGCATGAACAATATCAGAACGCCCTGCTCTTGGAACAACTGGTAGTATCTGTCGGAAATCTCCTCCAAATATAACTACCTTACCACCAAAAATTGTATTTTCAAAACCCTTATTGCTCATGACATCCTTAAGGGTCTTATCTAAGGCCTCAAAACAATTCTTATGAGCCATGGGTGCTTCGTCCCATATTATGACATCAGTAGCTTCGAATAACTGTGAATGTTCAGAGTCTTTGTCAACATTACAAGTAGAGTTGTCAAGGGTTGGAACGGGTATTTTGAACTTCGAATGGGCAGTTCTACCACCTGGCAATAATAAGGAAGCTATGCCACTTGAAGCAACAACCAGAACAATTTTTTTATCTGAACGAAGTGCACTTGATAATGTCCTCCACATAAAAGTTTTACCGGTTCCGCCGTATCCATGTAAAAAAAACACCCCTCCGTTTTGTTTGTTGACAGCGTCCATTATGGTTTCAAAGATTGCACGTTGCTCATCTTAACATTCAAATGGAAAGAATCATTACAATTGTAGTTTAACGAAAACATCGTTGATTTTAAGAATGAGGGAATACCTGTTAGAGATGTAAATAGATTCTGGAAGTTTTGTCGCTCTAAATCAGCATCGTAATCATGTTCATCATAAATCAGTCTATTGCCGACATGTCGCGTTATATACAAATCTGGATACGACATATCTTTAAATTCACGCAAGCTTCTTCGATTTGATTGCATCATATTCTCAATCTCAATTAATGTGAGGTTTGTCAGTTATGCAGTTGACAATTGCATGTCTTCCAACACAAATACAAAGCAATATAAGATATAACTATTGTGTACAATCAAAATCACACTGTTGATGAAGTTAGCCATTCAAAAGGCTCGTTAAAAATTAAATGGCAGTATTATGATACTGTTTCAATAGTTCAGTATGATACAACAGCATCACTCATTCGGGAACATTACAAATGTTATGTTTTTTATCAGTAGCTGTGAGAAAAGGTTGTTTACACTGCATTTACAAAGTTGCATATACATCAGTTGAAATTACATAATAAGAATGAGAACCTATCACAACAGATAGGTATGGTTTGAAACTGTATGATATGTAACATCTATATGGAAGTATAAAAGGATTGTACTTATTGTACTGCATCCACAACAGTTTAAAAGGTATTATAAGAAGAAAAACTCATTATAATATTTACCTATGGTTTCAAATTGTATGAAATTTAACAGAAGTATATAAGTATTTATTAATTGTACCTCTTATTCCAGTCACAATTCTCTGTTGATAAAGAATACCGTCAGATAGCAACTTCCAAGTCTGTTGCCAAATATGTCGCGGTTGATTAACGATCACACAAAGATCGTGACAAATAGCTTCCTCAAAAAATTACCGGAACCCCAATCTTTGGCCTCATTTATGGCTGCAACATATTCTTTGTCATCGTTAAGAAATCCCATCTCAAAGCATGCATCTCTAAAACTGTCACGGACTACTCCACCAACCTTTTTTATATCACCACTGCTTGGAGGAACCCAAATTAACCGGTCAATCGTACGACCTCTTTTTCGAGGTCTCCATAAACGGTACCTTTTATAAACGAACTTGGAAAGAAAGCCATGTTAAACTCTTTGCATCTTCGTATTTTTGTTTGACTCCATCCAAGTGTAAACATTGATTCCTTTGTTGGTTTTCAAGAACATTATCTATGAAATCATAATCGGTAGTAAGGATTTTCGCCTTCGGATGAAAATACAACCTTTCAATGAAGGAGATCTACCATGGATAGGATATGAAAAAATCCTCCAACACGCCTCACTTGGAAAGCGTACTGCAATCAAGGTATTGTTTGATTTCATCAACCTCTGTAACCTTTATCGATTCGGTCCGAACAACTGCAGTTATTCTATCATAACCTTTGTTAATATACTTGATAAGTACTTGTGGTACCTTGGTTACACCATTCCATATTAATGTCGTATTTCTTTTGAGATATGCATTATAAGGAACTACATACCTATTATCAAGAACAATACTCTTTTCGAACAGAATGCTTATCCCTTCTCGATAGGGATACCCATCTTGATCGACAATGGTTTGAGGCTGCAATTTTGGGAAAGAATTTAGAGCATTACCATTTCTCATGCAAGGGAAGATCTGTTTGCCAACCCACATGGACCATGAATCATATGTGTCTTTACCAATGATGTAATTGCTTATTATCGATTCTGTGGTATTTCTTTGAAATAATGTTGTTGATGTCATCGAGTGGGAAACATTAAGTTGATGCATGAAAAGTAAAATGTGCATAGGCAAACCTCTTTTTGGAACTCAATGGTGTATATGTGGAAAAGTTAAAATACAGTAAAATATTTATAATTGATTGATATAATGTAAGGACAATTAAATTACATATTGGGTTTCTGTAGCTCGTGCAACAACTTTTGAACATGCTTCTTTGTTTTATACGATAATTCATCAAATCTTTATTTAAAAACATCTTGATATTCATCGGATGACGAATTTGAGGTTGTAAATTCATGTTGTTAAGTAACCTCAATCTTTGTTGCATGGATTGCAAGTTGGTAATGAATAGATCGAAATCATTGAATTAATTGTCATTCCATCAAAGTATAATTGTTCCATGTTTTGACTTACGTATGTTGATCAACACCACTCTTTTGCCTTTGTGGACTCCTTCATTTGAAGATTGTTTGTTATCTGACAAATTGGAATTTGGATATGTAATTTTTTATTGTATATAATTGGTCATTGATGACTCTCATGCATGTGTGAATCATTAACTCTATTCCTCTTAAATCTTCATTAAGAATATGTCAAATCTCCTTGAGAGAGAATGTGTACTTATGAATTATATTTTGGTTTTGCAATTCAGAACATTTGTATTTAGATTTGTAAGTGTACTCAGATACTACATTTGTTCATTGGATATCACAGGAGGTATAGTGCACTGCCTTAGTCAAGTTGCTATATTACATTAAATGTGTTTCATCATTATAGGATATACTACCAAAGCTTGACAATTATGGGTAGAGGGAAAAAAAAGTTAATGTGACATCAATACAACATGTGTTGTTTATTAGTTTTAATGATGATATGTGTGTCAGACAAACTTAAAACAATTATTAGAACACCAAAAATTATTATATGACATTAAATATTGTTATGTTGGAAACTCAAAAGTGACATTGGAAACCAAAGGTTAATCCTATGGTGTTGTATGTTTTTGTAATATTTGTTATTTTTTTAACATATAACAATGGATTGATGTATAATGTTTTTATAAAATAATTAAGTGTAAAATAATTTATTTATAATACCTTAAAGTAATTTAAAAATGATACTATTATTTTTACAGCATTATTTTTTCTAAAAATTAAAATGTGAAAAATAACCAATAATAGTTTATTTGTCAATATGTTAAATTAATTTAGTATTGTCAATAAAATAGATTTTAGAAAACATATATAAGATATTTTGTGACAGAAAAATATTGCTGAAAATGATTTATTAAATGATTTATTATTAAATAATAGACTGATTTGGTGGTTAACAAAAATAATTAAACAAAAAAATAGTTGCAGATATTGCATGTGGTGCAAATGTTAAAAGTACTTCCAAAAATATACACTTTCCAACGGATATCAAATGGAATGATCAGAACCTTTTTGTATTCTAACTGTCATTTATAGTGACTCATGTAACAAAAGGTTGCTTGTTGGGTCAACCAACCTAATACAAAACGTCACATTCACTCCATCAAACTAGACGCTTCGGTTTTGCCTCACAACATCATTCCAAGGAAGATGATCAACATTTGAAACGGCGTTCTGGTCCAGATAGCTCCGGTGAGCTAATACGATGACAAAACAGTCTCTACGATGGTGTTCCCGCGGGTAAGTTACAAGTTTTGATACACATGTTTCATCACTTGCAATGAGAAGATTTAGGGTTTATACAAATATGCCTGTGTGCATAGATGATCATGAATGAATTTTATATTCAGGGGATTTGTAGGCACAACTCTGACAAGGATGCCTCCTCATCCTAAATGGAAAAAGCTGGCTATGAAGAAGGTTTGGAAGGAATCTCAGGATAAGCGGGACATTGCCCAAGAATGGAGAAATTTGCATGTGGCGGCCAAAAGGAGGAAAGAAGAAGGAGAAGGTTCTTCAAGGTAAAACATTAATCTGGAATGAGTCTATTTCATTTTGATAGTGAATAAAAACTGATTGCATGTGATTTTTTGATTATTGATTAAGTAGAAGGAGTTTCGTAAAGCTTACACGTGCTCAACTATTGGAGAAATACTATGAGTACGTGGAAAGAGAGGAAGGTTATGAACTCAGAACAGGAAAGGTCAGAAGTTGTCTATCTCACGAAGAGTACTTTGAAATTGCCAAAGAGGAGGGATGGATCGTTGACGTATCAGATGATATTGAAGACAACAACATTGATGCAACCATGGAATTAGTCGACGATGTGTTGGACAGGCAAGGACTATTAGGATATATATATACATACATTTGAATATTTAACTTTTCAAATTAGCATTTTAAATCATGGTGTACGTTGGTGCAACGATGAAAACAATACCCCTGATGGTGCTGATGTTGATCAACTTGGTTCCATGCAACAGAAACTTGTTTGCAAATGGCAGAAAGTCGTTAAGAGCTACAGGCAGATAAAAAATCAAGTTCTTGTAAGCTCTTGAACTATTTGGTGATATAGTATTTTGGATGTATAACATATAATGAATAGACATAGCTAATCAATTTTCATGTTGCAGCAATTTCCAAGATCATCATTAAGGAAATTTTCATGGAACCAAGATCATGTATTGATCTTCATGACATAGACTCGGGTATTACATATCCATGTGTTTTTAAAACCAGGGAAAAAATGACTGAGAAGTTTCTTTCAAAAGGATGGTTTAAATTTGCAAAGGAAAAAGAGTTGTCCAAAGGTGAGGTTATCCTATTCAATGTAGAACATCCTCCCGTGGAACGTATATTGGTTAAAGTTGTGAGAGGGCAGCATTGAAAGGACATGTTGACTGGAAATCATGTGAAGCATCATGGCAGAAAAGGAGGGATTTATTTTGTATGGGCAGAACTGCATCAATATTTGATGGCAGAATCAGTTTGATGCCCATTTTTCTTTGTTATTATTTTTGTTATTTGATATTGTTAAGTTAAGGCTCAATGTACAATCTGGTTATGATTTCTTAAATGGCATATTACCAAATTAGTTTTATATATTGCGTTTATGAGACAATTAAATATCTGTTATGCATAGTACAGTACCAAGTTATATTTGTTAAGTGTCATATTCTTCAGTTCCAGCTATTCAGTTCCATGCCTTTGTTAACTGGCATATTAGCAACTTAGTTCCATGTATAAGATCCATGGATTTCTGTTTATGAGCCTAATATATTACCATGTATTAGGCATAAAGTATGCAAAACAATAATAATTATGTATCATTAAGATATAAAGAGAAATATCTGTGTATTTCAAAGACATTAAGTTAACAACTCGACAAATTACATGACAGTGTAAGTCTACAACTCACCAAATTACATGACTAAATTAATACCAACTAAATTCATAGCAAATATATCTCTGTCTTTGAAACAATTCTTAAATGGGAAATTGTGGGATTAAATTTTAATAGTTTAGAATTACAGAGGAAAAAAAAACAATTGTGTATCATTAAGATATAAAGAGAAATATTTGTGTATTTCAAAGACATTAAGTCAATAACTCAACAAATTACACGAGAGTATAAGTGTACAACTCACCAAATTAAAAAGGTTGTGTTGATTAACAAAAACACATTACATGACAGTATAAGTGTACAACAGTATAAGTGGTACATGTTTTTTCAAACATGTAAATGAAAAAAGAAAAGGCTGTGTTGATTAACAAAAACACATATCCAGTTATGTATTTGGGTGTTAGAAAGACATAGTTGGCCATTGTTGTCTAAAACAAAACAAAATAAATTCATTATATCAAACAAAATAAGTTCATAGTTGGTATAATTTAACCAAATCAAAATAAGCCATACTTGCAATCATCCAATAATAAGTTTGGTTATATCAAACTTAGTAGCAGAAACATATCAGAATAAATTAAAGTAAGAAAACAATGGGTGGCCCTTGTTGTCCAAAATAGCTAAATGTAAAAATAAATCTGCGACGAATATTGACTGCATCATTTCTCCAGCTTGATCTCCCTTATTATCTTGGTGGACGATAGTTGGCCATTGTCGAGTTCTTCCACCGTTTCAGGAATAGATCTTTTTGGCGGTGTAAGTGCAGAGTTGGCAATTGCAGGGTCATAATCTGCAGTAATTGATAAGGGATCCTGCCATGATAGAGTTATTACAACATCAGTACCATAAAAAAGGAAGGAAGAAATTGTTTGATAGGCTAATTTCTTAATCTTGAAAGTAAGAAACAGACGCACTGATACTGTATGTGGATCATCCTGAGACAGTTTTTCTGAGATGACCATGGTTGAAGTATGCTGCAAGTAAAAAAAGAAACGTTAGACAATTGTACAACACATGGTCATGATGGCAAGAGTAATAAGCCAAATCTATTATAAAACTTACTGATACTGTATGCAGATCATCCCGAGCCTCATTTGTTGAGACGACAATCTTTGAAGTGTGCTGCAAGTTTAAAACAAATGTTTAAAAAATGCAATGCACATGGTGATGATTTTAGATCAACAATGAACAAGATACCTCTTCATATTTTAAATTATCCCTTATTTTCTTACGTGTCTCTTCATCTGCCTTAAATCCAATTACAGAAAGACTGGCCTTGTTGGGTTGAAAAACTGCTCTTATAGCCAACTCCTTCTTGAGCATCATATCCAGTTCATAAGGGAATTCAAGGGGATCATAATCTCCAGACTAAATCATCCAAATAATATATGTTATTTCTATGGTAATTATCTAAGTAATGTAAAAGGCAAATGGAATATACCTTCATCAAATCCAATTTCATCTGAAGGGCGGACTTCCCAATCAACTTTACACAATCTACATCCCAAAATACGAACTTGTATTTAACTTTCCATCAGAGGCAAGCACTTCAAGCTTAAATCTATACCATGTGTGATCAAAATAACAAATTGTCAGCAATTTGGTTATATGATGATAATCCTTCATATGCAGTACATAAAAATTACCTTGGGACTAGCTCAGATGAAATGTGTTTGGAATAACACATGAATTTTCCATCCTTCAAAGTCACACTTCTGGTACATTCACTACATCCATCATAATACCATCCCGACCGCCACATTCAAACTTCTCCAGTCGCAACATGTAGTTTCAAAGAAGAAGGGATTCATCTCAAAAATTGGATAAGAATTCAGTCTGTCTAATTATGTAATTTCAGTAAGTCAGGATTAAGGAGTAACTAATGTGACACCCCGAAAATAATTCGGTAATTAAATAATTATGATTTTAATTATTAAATTAATTGAGAACATAGTTTATTTAATATATTGAATTATTGAGATTAATTATGGATTTATTGGATGTATGTTGAGTAAAGTGGAGTGTGAGGAGTAAAAGACTCTACTCACATTTATTGATTTATTTAATTTATGTTAAAAGGAATAAAAGGAATTAAATAAGAAAAGAGGAAAAAAGGAATCATTTTGGAGAAAACAAGATACGTGAAGTGAGAAGAGAAGGAAAGAAAAAAGACCTAGAGCGTCGAATCAAGAACCCACAAGGTAAGGGTGATTTATTGGTTATTGCTTATTATAGGTTTTGATGTTAATATTATAGACCATGGCATGTTAGGAATCTATGTTTAGGAAATTCTAGGTTTCCATGGACGATACCTAATAGTGTCATTGGTGTCGATTGAGTCCGATTGTGTCGAATATGTATGGAATATGATTAGAGTGTCGAGATGAAAATAGATGATGGAAATATGTTGTTTGATGAGATAGATGATGCCAAATGATGTATTTTAGTGTTTCCATGTTGGAGTTCGTATGGGAAAAAATGGGTTTTATTGAAAATGGAAGGATGTCAAAAGTGCGAAAATGACATTTTAACACGTGGAACCGGTTCTGTATGGGTAGGAACCGGTTGCCTTTGAAAATTCATAAAAATCTGAAAATACGTGGAACCGGTTCTGTATGTGTCGGAACCGGTTCCCATACATTTTTCGAGGTTTTGAAGCTTTTAGGAACCGGTTCTGATATGTAGGAACCGGTTCCACTCAAATTTTGAAAATGCCAAACTTTGAAAATTCATAACTTTCAAACCGTAAGTCCGTTTTGAGCGCCGTTTTGGACGTTATTTTCTAAATTTAATGCTCTATTTTATGAACTGAAAATATTTTCCAAAACTTGAAGTTATTTTGAAAATGAACCAATTTCTGAGATAAGTGACTTTTGACTGACGCATAGTTAATGGTGTGTAGTGGAGATCATGTGTTGATGGATGTACTGATAATGTATAGATGTATTGGCATGTTTACACTGATGTTAGACGTATGCATGATGGATTGATATATCATGTTGATTGGTTTGCATGTTTATGCTGATGTTGATTGTATGCATGATTAGTTGAGATATCATGTTGGATGGTTGTTTCAGTTATGTTGAATTGATGTATTACATAGACTGATTAATGTTGCATGCTATTGATGTACGTGCATATGCATTGTTTTGGTGAAGTTAATTCCCATTGTGCGGAATTTGGCTTGGATTGCCGATAACCGATACCCGAGTGAGGATGGGTGGTTAGGCTGGATTCGTGTCCGAGTGGTTATGGACGAATCGATGGTACTGTATCCGGTTGATGATGGATCAGTGTTGGGTGACTTGGTCACGAGTCGGTACCGCATGCATTGAGTCTGCATTATATTTGTATGAAGTGGTAACATGTTAGGATGTCTTCTAGTGTTACTCTTCGTTGATTGTTATGATTAAGCATGAATGAATATGGTTATGTGTGTGAATCTGAATTTATGTTAAGTGGGTGAAATAATATGCTTGTGATATATTATTGATTGAAAGACTTATAATATGCTTTAATTATGAGAAGTCTCACCCTTACTTTACCATTTCAGATTAAATTAGCAGCTGAGGAGTCGGTGAGGATGGCTCTAGAGCTTATCTTTTAGTCCGTGTGTCAGTGTCATGCTCTGATTAGATTGTAACACTGGGGAACGCTTAGTTAGGAGAATCATTACTGTTTAATTATTTTGGATTTGAATTCCTTGATGACCTTGATGTCTTATTAATTTCAATTTTGGTATTTCCGCTGTGTAAGACATGGTTTTACAATTATTGAATTGTTGGATGATGACCCTCAGTGTAGCATGGCTACTGTTTGAATGAAGTTTATTTTGGTTATTAATTGTGACATCCCTTATTATACCGTGTTAAACTCTGATTAAAGATGATTTAGATATTAATTTAATTAATATATTCGGGGTATTTAGATGGGGTGTTACAACTAACATTCTGCAGAAATGCAATTTCAGATAGACTTTTGATTTCAGCTTTCCATATAAATTTATCCAAATCAGAGAAATGAGAGCTCTGAGTCGTGTCCATATGCATGCTCGAAGATGAGAGCGTCGGCAAATCATTTTTAAGACTGATAAACACAGATCAGAATGAAAACAGTCTGTTATTAATGCAAGATTGTTGATTTATAATTTCACAAATGATGTATACATGTGATATAATAATCACTTACTTCTCTTTTAGGTTTTTAACCTCCTCAATAGTCAAATCATTACTCAACAGCTTTGTGCCGTTCCAAGCATTAGATATATTTAAAGGATAATTTCCTGAAAATTGACCTACATATAAATGACAACACTTAAAGTTGGATATAATAATAAACAGATACATATGATACCTTGAGGTTCCTTGATCCTTGCATTAATCAGTAGAAGAGCAATACTACCATCATCCTTATGAGTGGTATAGTACTCATTCAGTTGCACAACAAATTTTCCCCAAAGAGTACATTGTACATAACGTTTGCTGATTGACAGTAATTACAAAACAAACACCATGAACATGTTAGACATTTATATTTCTCAGCATCAATATTAGGGAACCAAATGAAACCACACGTACCTGAGATCAGTTAATGAAAATACAACTTTGCTTTTGTTGTTATCAGAATTATCCGGATTGGGATATTTTAGTAACTCCACCAACGATATCCGCAAAAAGTTCACCACATCATGTGTAATGTTGAACTTAACATATAATGCGATTTATTATAAAAGTAAAATGTAACTCACCATACAATACATTCGTTCAGATCTACCCTCAACAATAACATCCATTCCAATTAAGTTGAGGTAGTTTACGGAATGTCATTTAGTGGGACCTTTTTGACAGAAGTTGAACCACGGAAAATCAATTTGAACTTATGATCAGGAGATTTGAAGGAGAAATCATTACTCGAAACTTTGAAATTCTGCATTACGTAGGAACATCCAAGTTCAAGCTGCGTTTTGAATTTTGATACCAAATAAGATGGGACAATGGCTTGAATAAAATCCAACTGTGAAAATATAAACATTTTGAAATCGATGATATAGCGATCATATCACAAAACCAAGATGGCATAGCAGAAATGCTTAAATTTTATAATACCTTTGAATCAAACAGAATAAGCTCCAAGTGCTCTTTATTCTGAGAACTGGTAACAAACCTCAAATGCTTACATCTAACAACAATCTTCCACAAATCCTTCGAATCGTTGATGCTATTGATAAATTCGATAGGGCGCGCCATCGTCCAGCAGCGTTTTGGAACAATGCAGACAGGCTTATGTGAAGCAATTGAAAGGGATGTGTGAAGCAATTGAGATTATAGATAAGTAGACATTGGGCAAGCATTGAAGGAAGAGAGAAGAACTGTTGGTGTTCCATTGCAATTTGAATATTGATTCAGAGAGAGATAATGAATAGGCATGGGGAAGGGAAACACGTTTGGTATTCCCAGAAATATCAATTCCTTGGGTTATGATTACGTTCCAATTAGGGTGAATAGGTATATTAATAAATGAATTTGTTTTGTGTAAAAAAAGAAAATTAAAAAAAATGGAGAAAAATTGTGGGAGTGACACATCAGCTCCAAATGAATGTGGTGCAAGCATTTGATAAAGTTACTACATCACCCTTAAAAAATAGACCAAATTGGAATTTATCAGAAAGGGTGTTGTGGTAAAATCCAGGTACTTTCATTTTTATAGATTTATAATAGATTGATTGCAATTAAGTCCAAAAAGAAGTAGATGCCTTAGTGGTAATGAGCAACCGACCAAGTCCCAAGTTCCATTCTTGTTGAATGAAATTTTGATTTTAATTTTAATGACAATAAAAAATAAAACTAATATTTTTAAATATATCTTAATTGACGTGGATGTAAAACAGTTTAATTCTTAATGGCAATAAAAAATAAAAATTGTTTTTTAAATAGTTTTTAATTGACGTGGATGCGTAGTAGGAACCTTTATATATATATATATATATATATATATATATATATATATATATATATATATATATATATATATATATATATATATATATATATAAGATTATATCATGAGTTACATTCATAAAAATCATTTGATTAATATTTTTAAAATCGTTGGATTGAAACATACCATCATATAGATCATACCTATAAAGTTTGAGATTAATCTATAATGATTTACTATACGATCAAGATATCCAAAGATTAACGTCAAAATGGACTTTCATATAACGTTAATTTTGATGTAGTTCAATGACATAGTAAATCATTATAGATTAATCTCAAACTTTGTAGGTATGATCTATATGATAATATGTTTCAATCCAACGGTTGATTTTAAAAAATATTAATCCGAAGTGACGTTTTTGAGCGAGTGTAACTCATGGTGTAACTTTGTAAAATATATATATATATATATATATATATATATATATATATATATATATATAATCAAAATAATGAATATTAATGAAAATATTAAATTATTGATCAAAATATGAAATATTAACGAGAACATGAAACTATTGATAAAATTATTGAATATTAATGAAACATTAACTTGCTAATCAAAATATTGAATAATAACGAAACATAAAATTACCGATCAAAATATTGAATAATAACGGAACATGAAATTACTGATCAAAATATTGAATAATAACGGAACATGAAATTACGATCAAAATATTGAATAGTAATAAAACAACTTTAATGTTGGTTTAAATATTTTTGAATAATTATATATATATATATATATATATATATATATATATATATATATATATATATATATATATATATATATATATATATATATATATATATATAAATTATAAATTACAGTTTTGGTCCCCCTATTTTGGTGTTTTTACGATTTTAGTCCCCTATTTTATTTTTAAGCACTTTTGGTCCCTCATCCCCACTTTGGCTACAAAAAATGCCTATGTGTTACTTCTGAAAATTGTTAACTTTCTTCAATAATGTATTGATGACATCATTTCAACGTTCTACCATTTGAAAAAGTGTTTAAAAAGTGATTCATATGCGTTTTTTTTAGCCAAAGTGGGGATGAGGTACCAAAAGTGTTTAAAAACAAAATAGGAGACTAAAATCGTGAAAACACCAAAATAGGGGGATCAAAACTATAATTTAGCCTATGAAATTTTGTTAACTTAGTTGTAGAACCCTCAGTTTTATTTTTATACACCTAATTTAACAAAATTTCCTTTCAATTTACCTATTTTTTTAATAAATAAGTAAATAAATAAAAATCAAACCATTTTTCATTTTATTTATAACCAAAAAAAATTATGATTATATATTTTTTATTATATTTACTTTTGTAATAATGTAAATATTGACCAGCTAAAATAAATCGTTTAGATTTTACTATTGGACAACACCAATTATGGGCCCCAATACAATAAAAATACATTATATAATATATCAATGCATTATTGAGCCCAAATAACAATAAACATTCCTTATAATATTATTATTATTATATTCTTTGATATTTTATTAATATAATATATATTGAAAAAAATAATTTAAAATTACTATATTATATATTTTATTGAAATATATTTTTGTATCTTTACCTAATTTTATGTACCATATACTTTTGGTTCATACATTCTATATATATATTTTTAATTCAGACTAAATTTATATACTTTAAATATTTTTCTTTATGAATTGAATTTTACATAATATCAATATTAAAAAAAATAATCAAACACCGCACGAGTATCACACTAGTTTTAATATAGAATTAGTATAATTAGGATTTGTATTTAAAATTATTGTCAAAGTGACATGTGGATATGATTATTACCAAGATGACACGTCGCTAGGGTTGCCATCATAACTTCTTGAGTTTATAGTTAGTAAATTTGTCAAGTACATTTTAAAAAATAGAGTTTTGAAGAAATACTATGTTGAGCTTACGAATTTTTACTAACTTATATTTTTATTTAGACAAATTTCTACATATTAGTTTGATTTGATTTAAGGTGGACCAGAAATATGATGAATTGGGGGTATATTTCACACAAAAATTTGTAAATTTAAAAACAACCTAATAAATTGATAAAATTAAAAACATATTAATAAATTGATAGGTGTTGAAATATCCGTCGTTTGTCCTTGGGTTACGTTAATTGTTGAAAATGTGATTAGAATATTTTCATGAAATGTCACAGGACACAAATAAAAAAATATGCATGAATACTAATTATCCTATACCTCTGCATTTATTCTCCTACCCCTACAAATTTGACGTTTGGACGAAATTACTCTTGTATAAATACTAATTACATCAAAAGATTCCACTTTTACCATTTTCACTTTTGTAAAACGAGAGAGTGTGAATTTTTTGCACAAATCGGAGAATCCAACAAGCCTACATCCGGTTCTTCATTATACACCCCGGAGGACGCAAGAGTGACTAATCCGATTTTCCATAAACGAAAAAGTACACCCCGGAGGACGCAAGAGTGAGAAATCTGGTTTTCCATAACCACTGCTTGGGTTATCCAGTTTATTGCTTTGTATTTTGGATAACATTACGATGGGTTATCCGGTTTTGATTAATTTTTCCAGTGGTTCGTAGACGAGGAGGCGAGGCGGATGACAATAATATGCGCAGGTAGAGGGACATCAGTCGTGAAGAGGACGATGTAGAGGGACATCGGCCGTCTGTACAAGATCCAGTGCATCCACCTTTCCCGAAGGACCGACCGATACGTCTCTTATGGTTAGATAGGATGGTCACGTTGCTCGCCATCTGTGGTTTGGCGAGGTAAGTTAATCGTTATCATTTTATTTTGAATAATTTTTATTTGTTAATATTTATATATTTTATAACATGTTTAGTATAAATTATTTTCAGGAGAGACATCCTAAAAAAGAGTTAAAGGTTGCTCCACGTGGCATCAAATTGATCATTTGGATTTCACACATGCTCCCTCATATTATAGAGAACTGGTTGGTGAATTTTGTTCTATCCTCTCTTTAAAGAACTGTCGAGGATTGACCAACATCTAGTATCGGCATTTGTAGAGCGTTGGCATCCAGAAACATCGTCATTTCATATGCCATTTAGTGAGATGACCATTACTTTAGACGATGTTTCATGTCTTCTCCATGTGCCGATTAGGGGTGACTTGGTTGACTTTGCAGAAGGGTTCTCTGATAATAATGCTATTAGATTAGTTATTGGTCTTATGGGAGTTCGTTGGAGGCGATGATGACGCCCGTTTGTAGAGGTCCTTACTATAAACCGGATTTGTTAAAGACTATTTTTGTGTGTCACGAACAAGTTTGATTGTCTGCGGAGTACATGTTATTGTTATTAGGTTGCACCATTCTGACAGACAAGATCTTTACTCTGATGGAGGCAAAGTATTTACCACTATTTAGGGATTTGGCTGGATGTGGTAGATACTATTGGGGAGCTGCGACACTGGTTAATCTTTACTGCTATTTAGGTGACGCTTCTTTCTATTCCTGCAAACAGTTGGGTGAATATGCCTTTCTATTATAGGTACAAAATATTTTACTTTTGTTTTAATTTTTTTTTATCTTTAGTTATTCCTAAATTTTATTTATTTTATTCATGGTGTGTAACAATGCTGGATCCATGATTATTTTTCCTCTATTAGAAAGAGAGGTTTGTCTGAGATTTGTGGTGTAGGTAGTCCACTTCCGAGGACGATGAAGTGGTGTTACAAGCAATCCACTACCAAGGTCGATCAGCACAGGGTGCGTTTAGATGCATTGACACCGGGTGATGTTATTTGACGTCCTTTTGAGGATGACTGACATATACGTCCATTTGATGATATATGTCTCTACAAGTGTGGTATAAATGGTGTGGTACAATAATGCTATATCTACCTGACAGATGTTTGTGTCAGTTTGGATATAAATAGTACATACCCCTCCATCCTCCTGCTGTTGAGTCTCTTGATGTGGATGTTGACTGGTTAAGTTATGCTTAAGGAGTTTTGGATGTTATTCTTGATGCAGTTTTTGCTGCCCGACCATATGATGTAGTTGATGAGTATCTGGGTTGGTATTATATGGTGTCACATCTTCGTTCGGTAGCACCGCCACAAGATGATCTGGGTGCTTATATATTTGCGTGATCTGAGTGATATTTTTTGGATCTCGCTCATGCAATGACAAAAATATGTGTCTTGGTGGAAAATGACGTTTTGTCAAATCAACAATATGTTGTTGTTCATCTGCATTAAGTTGACTTACAAAAGGATGACCTTCAAATGTATCAAGTAACCCATGATTGTGAAGTCCGCATTTTACATCAATCTTCCATCCGGAACCATCTTTTAATGGTGTGGACCTAATTTTGAACGGACAACCACATTTCTTACTAACACTTTGTGTCTCACTACCTCCTTCTTTGTATTTTCCACCTTTATCTCAACCAAATATTACTTTATCACTTCTTCCTCTCTTGCATGTTTTGGTATTTGAATGAGTTATTATAACTGTCACTTTATTCCTGATTCTAACCTCCCTAATCCATCTTATCGCCTATACTCTTGTAGTAAAACGTTGTGCAGATGTAAATATATCAGTGGTATCTACGCATGTCTGATTTTTATCGCATATTTGATGAATAACACTGCTTAACATAATAAAAATTAGTAAAACCTCACCGGATAACTATACCACATGTTATCCGTGGCTTATAATAACAAACTCACGACAATGTTATCCGATGGTTAATGTTGTTAACCGGATAACTCATGGCTAGGTCTTCCGGGTAAATAAGACGAACCAGATTTAACTTAAATAGGTTATCCGGTTTATGACAAAAATACATATCAGATTTCTCCATCTTGGGTTATCTAGTTCTTAGAATTTAGCTACCACTTGTCTGTTTCACATGCGTTCAGATGAATAGTGAAAATAGTAAAAAATTCAACACAAAAGTAAAAATAGTAAAAGGGTAAAGTTTGAATATTTTTAAATTTGAAGGGGTAGGAGAATAAATGCAGGGATATAGGGTAAAATTTTCCTAAAGTAAACCGTTTAGGTTTTACTATTGGACAACACCAATTGTAGGCCCCAATACAATAAAAATACATTATATAATATATCAATGCATTATTGAGCCCAAATAATAATAACCATCTCTTATAGTATTAATATTGTATTCTCTAATATTGTATTCTCTAATATCTCTTTACCTAATTTTATGTACCATATACTTTTGATTCATATATTCTATATATTTTTTTTAATTCAGACTAAATTTATATACTTTAAACATCTTTCTTTATGACATTGAATTTTACATAACATCAATATTAAAAAAACAAAAAACGGATACCGTGCGGATTATCACACTAATTTTAATATAGGGTTAGTATAATAAGAGTTTGTAGTTAGAGTTGTTGTCAAAGTGACATGTGGATATGATTGTTACCGAGATGACATGTGACTAGGATAATCATTATGAATTTTTTGGATTTATAGTAAGTAGATTTGTCAAGTGCATTTAAAAAAATAGAGCTTTGATGAAATACTATGTTGGGCTTACTGATTTTTACTAACTTATATTTTTATTTAGACAAATTTCTATTTATTAGTTTTGATTTGATTTAAGGTGGACCAGAAATATTATGAATTAGGGGTATAACTCACATAAAAATTTGTAAATTTAAAAATATATGAATAAATTGATAAAATTAAAAACATATTAATAATTGATAGGTGTTGAAATATCCCACATTTGCACTTGTGTTATGTTAATTGTTGAAAATGTGATTAGAATTCTTTCATGAAATGTCACAAGACCCAAATAAAAAAAAAATGCATGAATATTATTTTTATAGAAGTTAGCGAAAGTAGTCTATGACAATTTTATTATGAAACTTATTATTTCACGGTCATTATCATCACAATATCTTTTTATTTTAATCAATTAAATATTTATAAGTATATAGTTATTAGTGATTTTATATATATCTAAAATATGAATGAATTTATCCGTGCGGGCGCACGGATCTTCTACTAATTAAGTGTCTAACAAACTAAGTGTACAATGTCATATTATTATACGTGTTGATACTGTTGTATTAAGTTTACAATAAATATTTAAAATATTTATTTTATTAAGTTGTTAAATTATGTGTTACATTCTTATAAATTTAGTTTCAAATTATTAATTTAATAAACAATTTGATTGTAAATTAAATGGATTGAATCAATTAAATCCTAAACTAAAAATTCCGTTGGTTCAATCTTGTTCGGTTTTAGAACATTAAAAAAAAAATAAAATAACACTCAATGAAGTAATAGGTTGATTTGTAATTCATAAAAATTATGGTGTTAACCTTAATGACATGGCAAGCAACGAGTGCAGATTAAAAAGGGCCAATTAAATTGGCACTCGCAGTCAGCGAAAACCCATGAGGGCCCAGTGAAAGGATTAGAATGGAATATAAATATAAACCCTAATTCTAGACCCATAGAAATCCCACTTCTCCCTGTCAACAACAGCCACTTCTGAGGTTTGTGCTGTTCAATCCTGTTACTCAAATTTTTCTTTTCTAGCTTCCAAAGTTTGCTGATTATTGTTTGCACCAACAATGAATACGGTTAAAAAACTAAAGAGTGAGTCAACTGAGTTGCCTGGTTGTATTATATCGTATATTTTTTCCATGTTAAGTTTGAAGAGTTTGGTGAAAACTAGTGTTTTTGTCCAAACAATGGTATCACGAATGGGAATTAAGGAAAGACCTCAATTTTGATTTCCATAACATGTTTGACTATAATACAGTTCCAGAGTTACCAAAAACTCTTCCACTCTTTCAACAACTTCAATCTCAATTTGCTGCTCTTCCACTCTTTCAACAACTTCAATCTCAATTTGCTGCTAGTTTGGATAATTTCATGCAGAAATATCCGGGGTGACATGATCAATTCAATCCGAGTAAACTTTCCATTAGGTGGCGATCATTTTTTTTTATAAGCAACTTGGATTAATAATGGAGTACTAGGGGTACTCCAACCCAAAACGGATACAATCAAAAATGAATTTCAGAAACTGAAATCATTGTAGACAAAGATCTGGTTTTTTAAACCATTCATATAATGTACATTGTATTCTATCTTTAGCTACTATTGCTAACCACCACCAAGAATACCCCAGGATATTGTAGAATAGTTCGTCCAGATCACTTACCGCGTTATTGAAAATTATTTCATTCCGTTGTTTCGGATACACCAACAAGCCAAATGCTCCTGCGTTTTTCATTTAAGTCTTTTTAACAATTGGTCATGTTGTTGTATGAATTCGATTCCACCAATTATAGATCTTCCTCCAAAGTGGATTCAGGCTTGGACAATGTACAAACAAGTGGTCTAGATCTTCCTGTTGTTGTAGACCGAAACAACAATTTACTTGTTGCTGTTGCGTTAAAATACCACGAGAATTCAATTGTTGCTTTGAAGGAGCCTGTCTATCACTAATCTCCATGAAGATCTTTACTTTTGAGGAACATTAATCTCCCAAACTATGTCCAGATCTTTTTCCTTCTACCGTCTATCAGTTGCGAGTTCAGAACCTGCATAAACAACTCATAACCAGAACGAGTAGTGTATTGCCTCGATTTATGATAAGGCCAGCATATTTGATCCTGTGAGTCTACGGCAGGGGCGATTCCTTCTAATGTTTGTAAAAGCTCCAGGATTTGATTTGTTGCCGCCTCACTCGGACTTCTCCTCCTTGAAGGGGTTCCACCTCCACAACCCTCCCTTCCAGCAACCTTTATTGCTCACTGACTCCTCTTTGAACCAGCATTCCTAATACACTGCTGGATATGATTCTGCCAGAATATGCTGCCCCAACCATCTCTGCTTCCAAAAGCTTATTGTCTCTCTATTTCCTAATTTTAAAGTGCTTCTCTTTGAAACTCCTTGCGCTTCCTCACCTATCAGAAGTATGTCTTTCCACCAAAGAGAGGCACTCAGGTTGCTGCTCTTTTCTTCTAAATTCCCCTGTAACTTCATTAGATCTCCATATCTTGCTTGCATTATACCTCTCCAGATTGCTGCCTTGTCTACCATGAATCTCCATATCCATTTCGAAAGTAATGCTTTATTAAACTTTGCTATGTCCTTGATCCCAAGACCACCTTCCTCTCTTTTCTTACAAATATTTTTCCAGCTCACCCAAGACACTCCCTTCTTGACCTCTACTCCTTGCCACAAAAACTTTCTTTGTATTGTTGTAATTTGTTGAATGATCTTTGTCGGTACTTTATAAAATGCAAACTGATATATAGGCAAATTAGACAAAACTGATTTCAGTAAAGTTACTCTCCCTCCTATTGATAGGATTCTACTTTTCCAGGATGACAATTTAGATTTGAAGCTGTTCAGAATCGATTGCCAGAAACTGAGGCGCCTATGGTTACCTCCTACAAATAATCCTAGGAATTTAAAAGGTAGTTTTCCAATACTGCATGCCAGAAACTGTGATGCTGCCACCATTACTTCTGGTTCTATGCCCAACCCATATAAATTGCTCTTGTTCATATTTATCTTCAGTCCAAAAACCATCTCAAATCCTCTCAATATTGCCTTGATAGTCCATAAATTTGACCAGGAACCTTCACCTATCAGGATTGTGTCATCTGCAAATTGTAATAGATTATATTCTACCTCGTCATTTACTTTAAAGCCTTCGTATAATCCTCTGCTAACAAAACTCCTAACCATTCATGCTAAACCTTCTGCTACGATGGTGAACAGAAAAGGTGATAGAGGATCACCCTGACGTAGTCCTCTACTGACTTGGAATTCCTCTGTTGGACTTCCGTTAACTAGCACTGACATAGAGCTTGTGAACACTATTGCTTCCATCCAGCCCCTCCAACGGTCACCAAATCCCATCTTTTCCATCATGCCTCTTAAATAATTCCAATCCACGCAATCGTATGCTTTTGCAAAATCTATTTTGCATAACAAGCAATTCCTCTTTTTTCTTTTTGCAAAATCTATAGCTTCATTAATAACCAGAACCCCATCCAAAATTTGTCTGCCCGGGATGAACGCAGTTTGATTGTTTGAAACGAGTGAACCAATGCACTTACTCAATCTGGTGGCTAGGATTTTAGACAGAATTTTGAGAATCCCAGAAATTAGACATATTGGTCTGTATTGTTCGAGACTTAACGGGCTTTCACATTTCGGTATCAATGCCAAGAACGATGAAGTTGCTGCTTTAGGGAGTTTTCCCAGTTTGTGAAATTCCTGGACAAACCCCACGATGTCGCTACCCACAATATTCCAGCATTTTTTCAAAAATTTCAGATTGAAGCCATCTGGTCCAGGGCTTCGGTCTCCATCTCCTTCAAACACAACATTTTTTATTTCTTCTTCTGAGAATTCTGCTTCCAGACAATTCATTTGTTGTGACGACAGTCTGTTGAAACTGATATTCTTAAGAGTTGGACGCAAGACATTTACATTTTGGAATCTAACTTTGAAATGTTCCTTAATTGCTTCCTTTACATCTTTAACCGATTCTACCAATCCTTCTGCTGTATTAACTGCCACAATAGAGTTGCGCCTATTTCGGACTGACATGGAAGTGTGGAAGAACTTTGTGTTGTTATCTCCCTCCCTAATCCACTTATACCTTGACTTTTTCTTGAGCAGACTCTCTTTATAGTGAATGTTTTTCCACATGTTCTGTTGGTGATTCTTTCTTTCCAAGTGTTTTGCTTCAAGTTCTTGAGAGTTTCCTGTTTGCATATTCGACAACAGAATTTGGTCTTCTAGTCCATTAAGTTGCTTAACATCTTCTTGTATCCTCAAGTCTATCCACCCAAAAACATTTGCATTCCACCATCGCAATCTATTTCTAAGCGACTTCAATTTTTCTTTGAGTATAAATGCCTTCTTGCCTTTTATGTGGTTCTCCTTCCATTCCCTTTCTATAAAGGTCATAAAATCCTTATGCTCATACCAACAATTATTAGCTTTGAATGGCTTTGGACCCCAATCCAGGAAACTTGACTTTAACCATACTGGTTTGTGATCTGAGATATCTCTGTCTCCCACCTCCTGAGCCACTATTCCCCAGTTATGAACTAATTCTTCTGATAGTAGTATTCTGTCCAATCTACTGCTTGCCTTTCCATTCGGTTTAATCCATGTATAGATACTGCCCAGAACTTGTACATCTATCACCTCCAATGCCTCAATAAAACTACTAAACTCTTCCATTTCCACTCTTCTAATGTTACTGCTCTGACCCCTTCTCTCCTCCTCGTTTCTGATTGAGTTAAAATCACCTCCCACAATCCACTCTCCCTTCTCTAATTTCTGCTTCCAATTCAGCATCTCACCCCATAATTTCCTTTTTTCCACCAGCAAACATGGAGAGTAAATGTTTACAAAATAGTGTATTATTCCTTTTATCTTGACCATTATTCCTAGATACTCATTACTTGAGAAACTAAGTTCAGGTAATACCACGTTCTTCTTCCAGACTGTTAGGATTCCACCGGATCTTCCAACCGCTTCTCTAGCTGACCACTCACAATCCCTGGATCCCCATAAGGAAAAAACAGTTTTGTCTTCCATCTTTATCTTCTTTGTTTCTTGAATAAACATGACATCAACATTGGCTTTCTTTATGACTTGACATATTCTGCTCCTTTTCACAGAATTCCCGCATCCTCTTGATGTTGTAAGTTCCTATCTTCATTATGCATATGTAGCTAACTCCTTCTCACCCACCCAACTCTCTCGCTCCCTTGCTTCCATGTCTCTGATTGCACCCTCAAACACTTCATCATCTTCTTCTCCCTCAACACCCAATTCTTTTATGATGCTCCACACTTTCTTTGGCACACTTTCCATTGACTTTAGGATTCTACTATTCCCCCTGTTAATATCTGAATCATTTATTGATGCACCCTCAGACATTGATTGAACTTCACACCGCAGTAATTCTGGATCCACGATTTCTGGGTTTGGTGTTTCAATTGGGAAAGTTGTTTTATTGTTTCGGTTTCTACTAGGATTAATTTGGGAATGGAGCAATGCAGTGAAATACGAAGGGGCATAAGGGATTTCTAAATTCACTAAAATTTCATCCAATGGTTTTTTCTTTGGCCTTAGTTGACGAGTTAGGCCATTAATTGTATCTGTTTCTCCACCGTCCAAGCCCAAAGAAGTTTTCTCTTGCTCCACAGGTGGGGCCACAGGCCTGGTTATGTTACCTTCAACCACTTTAGTTTCGCATTAAATGTTCACTTCACTACGCTTTTATCTCCTTCTTTTCCGCCTCTAGAAATGTTGGAACTCTCACCATCGCTTTCCTCTATTTCACCAAGGAGCTATGGTACTTGATGATGATATTGATTATGATGTTTACCCGATTTCATCATTACATTATCTTGATGGGATTGGATTTCATCATGATCTTCCGAGATTTCGGGATTACTCCACCACTCTTCTCCGATTCACTACTACTCCATGCGCCTCCTTCATCCTCCTCTTCTTCTCCTTCATCTCAGGAAGAATCCCCATCATCCTCTAATGATTTCTTTTCATCGGGACTATTATACGTTTTGGTCCATGCATATCTTTAACCAATTTGATTCCATAAATATGCTCATTCACTTCCGTGTTAAAAGATTCGCTGAGTACCATAGAACTCTTTGTTCGATGAGAAATCTCGCCACATCCATTCGGTGTGCTCCGTGTTTCATCATCGAATGTACATACACCAACACATCTTGATAGAAACGCGAATAACCGGATTCCAAGCATGACATGGTAAACCATAACAACGCATCCACATTAACCTCTCATTGTCTATGTCTTCGGTGACCATGGATGTATGTCGAAAACCATTGGCCTATCCAATCTTTAGCTTTCCACTAGAGCTTTGATCTCTCCTCCTCCTCTTCCAAAGAACAAAGATTGGCCCCTGGAGTAGCCTTTATCCCAAAGTACCTTTCACCATGGAATGCTTCTTGTGTATTGAAAGTCATTCCGGAGGTTTCACAACCCTACAAAGCTTTTTCGAACCTTAATGGATCCTTCTCCTGCGTTATAGTGAAGATGCACAAATCTTTTTTTCTCTTGCCTCCCCCACCATCAATCCTCCTTCCTCTATTCTCTTCTCTGTTATTCTTCGTCTAGCAAACTCTTGTGTCTTCATTCTTCGAGTATCCTCGCATGACTGAGCATATGATCTTCCAACCATGTTATTTTGTGACTATTCCAATCATCTCGAATCGGTTTGTGGTTCATTATTTAAAAATTTGCTGTTGCTTTCCTTCTTTTGGAATTCCTGATTCCCTCTTTGGAATCTTGGAATATTTGCATATATCTTCTTTCCATTAATGAAGATATTATCTAGTCGTGTTCCAAGCAGTCTTTCGTCTTTCACCTTTCTGAATCTCACAAAGCCAAACCTTTTGCCTCGCTTGTCTCTTTTTGTCTCTTTTCGCTTGTCTCTCATGTTATTTTCCCAACACTAATATTTAAATTTGGTATTTGGATAACAATGGTATATAATGGTATTTGTATTTGTATAACAATAATATATAATGGTATTTGTATATAAGATTATAAATTATCGGTTTATGAATTACAGGTTTATGAAATAATGCTGCAAAAAATGCAGGTTTAAACATTATTTAAAATTTTGATTTTTCAATAAAAAATCTATGAAAGCGCTTTTAGGTAAAAAGCGCTGCCTTAGGCCACCTATGAGAGCGCTTTTTGAGTAAAAGCGCTGCCTAAGGTATACCTATGAAAGCGCTTTTAGAAGCGCTTTTAAAAACGCTTTTATAGGTAGGCCTAAGACAGCGCTTTTTTAACTAAAAACGCTTTTATAGGTGGCGTAAGACAGCACTTTTACTAAAAAAGCGCTTTCTTAGGGTGCCTACATAATACATTAAAGGCATTCTAAATTATGCCTAAGAAAGCGCTTTTCTAGAAAAAAGCGCTGCCTTAGGCCTACCTATGAAAGCGCTTTTTAGTAAAAAGCGTTTTCATAGGTAGGCCTAAGACAACGCTTTTTCCTAAACAAAAAGTAATGCTAAAACCTATAGCAGCGCCACCTACGAAAGCGCTTTTAAAGTCCAAAAAAGCGCTTTCGTAGATCTTTTATGGCGTAGTGAAAATTAGTAAAAACAAAGACAAAATTATATATTATGCCATATGTAATTTGCGCTTTAATATGTGCCGGACTACATACAATTTCTGGCTCCGCTACTAATAGAGAGTGGTATGGATACTAATGCAAGTATTCATTGATTTGGAAACGAGCAAAGTAAGCTTCATTAAATCACCTCGTTGTGAAATGTTGAGCTTCGTAAAGCGTGGATTTGGTTTTCTTTTACAAACTCTTCTTTCGTTTCGTTCAAGCTACTACGAGGCGTTTTTTCAGTTATAGATTCTTCTTATTTCCACTATACCTTCTCGCTCCACAACAATGGTAAATCTCTCTCTCTCTCTCTCTCTCTGTCTCTTTCTCCCATTATTTCAAGATTTGAGTTGACCAATGTAGATGTAAATTAGAAGGATGCACATCTTTTGGGAGACTAGTGGTAGTGAAAGTGAAATATTGGAAGGTGTGTTAACTCTCTGCATTTTAATTTGGCTTGGTCCTTATAAAATAAACATGTTTTAGTCTTTACAAAATTATTATGTACACAATTTTAAGTCTCCGTCGTTAAACTAATGTGTATTTTTCGTGATTATTTTATAGATATGTTTAGAATGTTATAAAATTTTCCTCGAAAAAAAGAACTCAAAATTTGATTTCTAAGTCGAGATTTTCACTACTTTTATCATTATCTTTTGAAATTTTAAAAATTCATATTTAATTTTTCATATTTAAAAGATTCTAAAATTTAGTAAAGAAACTTAGTATAGTATTCTTATATGTATGAAAAAAAATTCAAAAATTCAAAAGTTTAAATATAATTAAACAATTCTTAAAAAAATTTAGAAAGGTAACAGGGATTAAAACTGGGCACATAAATTTTTTTTGTAGGGAAAAAAATATCATTCTTAATATAAGGATTACAAATAAAATTTAAAATATTTATAAGAAGAAAAAACATATAAAGCCCTTTTAATTATTATGTTCTTTTATTTTAATTTTGATTTGAGTTAATTTAACTTATTTTATTGTAATTTTATAATTTGTTCAAACTACTGTTAAACGGAGGTTGAAATTAAGTGTCTAACAAATTAGATGTTCAACTATGTCATGTTATTATATGTACTATTGTATTAAATTTATAATGAATTTTTAAAATATTTCTTTTATTAATTTGGGAAATTATGTGTGAGATATCCATAAAATTTAATTTCATATTATTAATTTATTTAAAATAAATAATTCGACTGTAAATTTAATCAGTTAAATCAATTAAACCTTATATCGAAATAATTCCAAAGTTTGCTGATTATTGTTTGCACCAACAATGAATACGGTTAAAAAACTAAAGAGTGAGTCAACTGAGTTGCCTGATTGTATTATATCGCATATCTTTTCCATGTTAAGTTTGAAGAGTTTGGTGAAAACTAGTGTTTTTGTCCAAACAATGGTATCACGAATGGGAATTAAGGAAAGACCTCAATTTTGATCTCCATAACATGTTTGACTATAATACGCTTCGAGTTACCAAAACCCTTCCACTCTTTCAACAACTTCAATCTCAATTTGCTGCTAGTTTGGATAATTTCATGCAGAAATATCCGGGTGACATGATCAGTTCAATCCGAGTAAACTTTCCATTAGGTGTCGATCATAGATTTTTTTTTTTGAAATAACCAATTTTTTTTAAAAAAATACAAAAATAACCAAGTTTTGAAAAATTTACGCAAATAACTAACTTTCGACAAAATACAGCGAGCCATCTCGGATGGCTCCCTGATTTTTTAGGAGCAGGAGCCAAGTGAGATGGCGCCTCCTTCATTTTGTTTTAAAGCCATCTCGATGGCTCCTATGTATAAAACACATGGGAAAAACCATCTGAGATGGCGCCTCCCTTCATTTTTTAAATTTTGTTTTTTTTTCAATTTTTATTTATAAATACACACTCATCCCTCCTTCATTTTTCACATTTTTTCAACTTCTCATCTCATATTCTCTCTTATATTCTCTCTTATTCTCTGTTACTCTCTCTTTTTTTCTACCATGACATCTCCATACATCCATACCAGAGATGGATAAGTTGTTTTCTCGGCCTCAAAACCTCCAATGAAAATGAAATTTTGGCACATATTTACCATGGCCAAACTGAAAAAAGAGTTGATGCGTTGGTTAGAGGGAGAAATTGAAGATGGTGATGAAATTAGAAGGATTCAGAGGAAGCGAACAACCATGAACTTCGCAACTGGTCAACCTCGAATTTGGTTGGAGGAAGTCAAAACAGACGTCGACGTTATTGCGACGATGTATGGTTCCGATGAGATTGTTTTGACGGTTGTAGTGTCTTAAATAAATTGTTGTGTTATTGATGCGTCATAGTTCATGTTGTGGTTTCTTTTAATCGTGTAGTTTTTAATTTTGTTGTCTCCGTATTGGTGTTTGTAATAAATGCGAATTAATGGAAAGAAGAAGATTTGTTACAATATTAAAAGTGCAGATAAATGAAATACAAATTTTAGGATGTCGAGGTTGTAGCACGCTGGGGACAATTTTTTCGATTGTGTCCGGATTGACGACATAGACCACACTTTCTTTCTAGTTCATCAACGTCGTCCATTTCCGTTGTTATACGTTTGCTCTTGGGACGACCCTTTTTATTTCTCCGCATTTGACTGTTATGCCAAACTACTTCCCCTTCGTACGCAGGCCAATAATCTGCTTTTGCTACTGGTTCGAAGGCATTGTTGTATACGTTGAGCAAGGTCTGAGACTTGTAAATTGGAGAAAGAAGTACCAGTGCATCCTGATGAACATGTGCACACGCCGCAATGACAAGAGAGCAGGGCATTCGAAAGTCCTGAAATTTTCCACAGTCGCACCACCGAGATGGTAGTTTAACCCTGTACTCTTGTCTAGGCAAACCCTCATTGTGGTCGATTATCTCTTTGACAATGAAGTTATGGTTATGTCGGTCGAATCTTATAACAAGATGAGTGTTAGCTTTGGCACTCTCGGCCTTAATAAATTTCAGGCAACTTTCACTCCACACTTGTCCGGATTGTACCACGGCGTTCCACTTTTCACCTCTCTCTGCAAACAAGGAGGCCATTCTAAAATATGTTGTACTAACCAACGCAGTTATTGGGAGTGCTCTTATGCCTTTGAAGACGCCGTTCATTGATTCGACTAGATTTGTTGTCATGTGGCCCCAACGCACTCCATTGTCGTATGACCGTGTCCACTTTTCCACTGCAGATTATCAACCCACGCATCGGGTTTTCCAACTGATCCGATCGCGATAATATGTAAAACCGGTTGTGTTAGCGCGTCGCTGCATTCATACGCTTTCCGAAGACGCTTATCTTTGATCTCGCGCATGAAGTTTTGAACGATGTGTCTTGCGCAATAAACATGTGTAGACGGTGGGTCGTGCCAACCGTTGGTGGGATTGTTGTACGCACTCTCAATTGAGGCATGTCTGTCAGAAATTAGACAAAGATCACGTTGTGGTGCTACGTGTGTTTGAAGATGCTTTAGGAAGAAAATCCAAGCTGCTTCCTCGCCTACAAGAGCATAGGCGATTGGGAACACGTTATTGTTGCCATCCCGTGCACGGCCATCGAGGGTGCCCTGTATTTCCGTAACCATGTTCCATATATTCAGATAATAGGTTTGCGCAAACCCGATGCAAGGTCGAAAATCCAAAAGTTCATCAATATACCATGTCCACAGTACCGTCTTGGGAAAACGTCGTCTCCAGAGCATAAACTGTTCCAAGAGCATACGTATTCATGTAGCGAGGTAACTCTTTGTACGAACCCTCCCAATTTCCATAGATTTGCTCGATAGCCTTGTTTTTTGCCAACCAGGCCTTTCTATACGAGGGGGTATAGTTGTATGTTGTAGTGATGTGGGATATTATTGTTTTCACCTTCAATGAAGGATCGCAGCTAACAAGAGGTAAGATTTCTTGACAAATGAGATCATGACTCAATTTCCGGTGATCCTGTGATTGTGTGGAATTAACACAAGTGTGTTCCGTCATAGAACCTATCACCCAGGAATCACTACGCAATCTATACGATGCAATTAGATGGAAGTTACACTCAAGGTGAGTATAGATGATTCTGTATCTCTCTGCTGCTGGTTCGATCCATATGAAAGTCATAGTTGTTTATCATGTAGAACTTTTTTATTGCTCGGACACAATCTTCTTTTGAACGAAATTTGTCTTTGACTTTTAAATTTGCATCTGACTGCACTTCAGGGTTGTAGAATATATCAGATGAAGGGTCATCTGTGGACATGTTGAGGGTGGTCATGTACGGAGGTGGTGTGAAGATCTGATGTGGAGGCAGTTGGCTTTCTTCCTCGGCCTCCGATTCTTCATTTACCATGATGTTGAACTGCGTCTCTCGCTTCCTCTTCTTCGTCACCAACATCCACCTCGACTTGTTCCTCCTCCGTAGGATCAACCTCTCGTGTCTCGAACACGACGTATAACCGAATCGAGTCGTACCGAATATTCATGATTACAAAACATGTTTTGCGGATCTTCGTCGTCTTCAACACCGGTAAAATGTTACTTGGTTCTCACTAGTAAAACAGGATGTTGGTAGAAAATGTTTGACGTCGGACCTCGAAGTTTGTTTTAGTCTTTTTGAAATACAAAAATTCGCATTGCTATTTAGACAAAATTGGATATTTTCGGTGTTTCAATAAAACCGGATACCTCAGCATGTCTCGCCATTGAAATTTGATGATGACATATTGTGGTACAGATGACATTTCGATTAGGGTTTGAGTGTTTGAAATTAAGGTTTTTGATTTGATTAGGGTTTCTGATTTTAGTGTTGGAAATTTGGGTTTTCGATTAGGGTTTTATAATTGGAAAAAAAAAAATCACATGCAGTCTAGGGTGGCTAGGGGACAGACCTATTTATGACTAGGTCTGTAAAAAGCCAAGTTGAATGGCTCCTATGTGTAAAAACACAAGGGAGGCGCCATCTCCTTTGGCTTTTTGCAGGCCTAGTTATAAATAGGTCTGCCACGTAGCTGACACACTAGCCTGCATGCATGCAACCTGCCACCTAGCTGAACCTAGCTGCCACCTAGCCTGTCACAAGCCATCTAGGATGGCGCCTTAGTGCAAAATTAAAGGGGAGGCGCCATTCCACTTGGCTCCTCCTTGACAAGTGTCATCCATGCATGCAAGACCCCAACCACCTCATTTATTCCTCTCTTCTTGAATCACCTATAAATATGGCTTCTCATTTGTGTTTTTTCCATCATCACTCTTCACTTCTTCTCTATCTCTAATACAATTCTCTCTTTCTCAAATCATTTGTGTTTTTTCAATCATGAGTCTCTTGACGTTGGGAGAATCTCACCGAGGAACAAGGGCAAACATTGCAACCTATGTAAGTATTCTTTCATTTTTTTTGTTTTCTTTCTTTTTCTTACATTCTTTTTTTATTATATTTTAAATATTGTTTACACTTTCTTACACAATTTATTTTCACATTATCTATAGGACACGAAAAAATTTAGATGTCGCTCACATCACTATGTTGTTCCCGATCCGTTCATCGTTCCATACCTTGAACATGCCGGTTTTGGGAGAGGTTATTAAATCTCCAACTACACGATCGATTCAAAGTTCATTCTTGCATTGTGTGAAAGGTGGAGACTCGAGACACATACATTTCATCTACCTATAGGTGAGTGTACCGTCACACTAGAGGACGTGTACATGTTGATGGGTCTTCCTATCGATGGCAAGGCGGTGAATGGTCCGGTACAACAACCTAACAATATTTGCGAGGAGTTGTTGGGTAGAGATATGGTCGAAGGTCCTACCGCAAGAGGCCAAGGTATATTTCTTTCAACTCTTAGAGAGTATTATTATTCTCTTGTTTTGGATGAAAATTCCACCGAAGAACAAAAAATAATAAAAACTAGAAACTACATTATGCTAATGTTTGGTAGTTTTTTATTCCTCGAAAGTACCGGGAATAGTGTCAATTTTATGTATTTGAATTTACTTAGAGATGTCAATAAGATAGGAAGATATAGTTGGAGTTCCGTTGTTCTTGCCCAACTATACTCCTCGTTGTGTAAAAATTGTATGAAAGACACATCAACTTTCAATGGATGTGCTTTCTTACTTCAAACATGGGGTTGGTGGAGAATGCAATCACTCAATCCCGTCAACGACCTACCGTTCACTTTTCCCTACGCAACAAAGTAAGTACATTGGTTATTTATTAAATTTTATTTATATCTTTCACATATATATATATAAAATCCTAATATATTAAATGTTAATTCATTTAGGTTTAGCGTAGTGGGCATGGATTACGGAAAGAATCCGAGACACAATGTTCTCCTATACCGTAATCTAATAGACCACCTTGGACCAACCGATGTACGTCATTTCTATTAACTCCAAATTATTTTAAATTTAACGTATATTATTTTTATCATTATTATTAAACTCCATTATTTTTTCAACAGTTTACATGGAGACCGTACTTGGGTTTGGACCATGTACCAAATGATGAAGATGCAGAGGTTTGGACCGCGAAGACTGCAATTATACGGTTCAACATTGTGGAGATGCACCACAGTGACCGTGTGAAGATGCAGTTTGGTATGTTCCAAGACATACCCCGCGATTCGATATGCTTGGATCCTTGGCATCTAAAAAGGGTCGATGCCCAATGGGGACTCAATAATTGGAGGAATTTTGCCAGGGAGTATTGTAGGATGTGGAAAAACCGAGCAGACCATATCTTACAATGTACCGTTTATGAAGATGACGAGATTATGCAACACTCTCGTCAGTACATTGCTTGGTACCAGTCAGTCACAGTTCCAGATATGCATGTTTCCCAACCTCGCTATTTGGTCGACCCTCGCACCCAGTGGGGGTAACCTCCAGAGTCACAATAACAACGAAGACAACGTTACCGCCAACAACAACCCCTCAACAACAATACCAACAACAACCCCAACACTACCAACAACAACAACAACCACCCCAACACTACCAACAACCACCCCAACAACACTACCAACAACCACCTCAACAACACTACCAACAACCATCCCAACAACACTACCAACAAGCATCAACTTCCCGCCAATCAACCCGACGACATAGAACCACCACCACTCAATCCCAACCTCAACCCCAACAACAACCTCATCACCCACCCACCCAATACTCACATATGCCACACACCCAAGTTCAATACACCGAACAAAGGGCATATGTCCAACCCCCCTATATGGGTCCATCAACATCTCACCTCACCCCAGACCCTGGCTTCCCTGAAGAATATTCCCCAACCAACCCAACATTCCACCAACCATCATTCTACCAAACCCCCCGCCATTCATATGGGTACGAGACTCCTAACACCCAATTTCCTTTTTACCCCACACATTCACAATCCACATATACGGATGAGGACTGCTATAGTCCTCAAATGGAACCTAACCCCCAACCGCAACGACCAAGCTTCGAGAACATGGGGACACGTTTATACGAAACTGGTGCAACAAGCAATGTAAATCTTGAGGCATTCATGGATCCTGATCTCATTCACTACGGGCAGCCATCAACCCATGATCAGGTCCCATCGACCCAACAACAACCGGATCCAGAACCTCGCATCAGACGAGTTAGGAGAGGACGCGCATGTGGAGCCGGTGGTCATCTACGAGTCCCGGGTCGCCATGAATGAACTTATGTAATCGCTTTTTGCTGTAATCAAAATTTATAATACAAGATTTATTTCACAACATTGTCGTGCACTTTAATTTAAATTTGAAATTTTTTATTTTATTTTAAAATACACTAAGGCGTCATCTCAGATGGCTTTTCCCTTGTGTTTTACACATAGGAGCCATCTGAGATGACTTTTAGGGCAAAAGCTTGAAGGGAGGCGCCATCCCCCTTGGCTCCTACTCCTGATTTTCAGTGCAGGAGCCATCTGAGATGACTCCTGCTTGTATTTTTGTCCTGAAACTTGGTTATTTGCGTAAATTTTTTCAAAACTTGGTTATTTTTGTAATTTTTTTTTAAAAATTGGTTATTCCAAAAAAAAATTCTCGATCATACTTATGCCATTGATGGATTAATTCAAAAAGGAGTTCTTAAGGGTGCTAATCGTATTGAGCTCCTCTTCGCATATGATACTGATTTTAAGATAGAGCCATACAAATTTTTATTTCCTTTCTTGTCTGACAATAATTCTATGACATATCTGCATCTACACAACTGCCACATAGCAGCACCTATGAAATTTTCTGGATGGAAGAATTTGAAAACTCTTGTGTTTCATCTCGTTCCTGTGAAGCAGAATATGCTTGGGCACCTGTGTTTTAACTGCATCCATCTCGAGAACTTCACTCTTAACCAATGTACCTTCTTATCTGATTTAAGAATAAGGAGTGCATCATTGCTTCATTTGAACATTGACTGCGGACGTATCATTAAAAAGGCAACAATGGCGAGGAAAATTGGTATCATTGCATCAAATCTCTTATCCATTGAATATTCTTCCAGGTGTATCTATTCACGCAGATTGCACAAGCTGAACATTAAGTCTCATACTTTATCGCAGTTTAACTACAGATGTAATCAAATTTATAATCATGTTAAGTTTTCTGGACTGAAAATGTAACAACAATTGTGTTGGATGGACTCTTTGAATATCTACAAAGTGATGTCATAACTCATTTGTTTTCTAAATGTCTCCAACTTGAAGATGTCACCTTTAAGAAGTGCGAGTTCATGTGTGATATGAAAATTATCAATTCAAAGTTGCGTCATTTGAGCATAATTGATTGTCACTGTGAAAAAATCTATGAGAATCATTATTATAAGATAGATATTGATGCTTTGAATCTCTCGTCCTTTGAATATAGAGAATATAGAGATTACAGCACAATGAGGCCCATAATCTCTGTTGAAGCTCCAAAGTTATTGAAGTTATTTTGGGATGTAGGTTTTAACAAAATAGATGTATATAGATTTGGGACAATTGCAAAATTACATCAGGTTGAGAATTTAACTATGAATATGAGCTATTTACGGGTGAGTCACTCATACATGCTAGTTTATTTTTATGTGCCTGTCACTCTTAGATATCCTTTAATTGCTTTTAATTCACTCTAAATGTTATTGGTGTAAACAGATATCCGAGTTAAAGTTAGCGAAAGAGTATTTGGTTCAATATCGAAATCTTAGACATCTGAAATTATTTATTTCATGTATTTCTAAGATGGACTACTTTTTGATTTCAGATATTGCAATGGCTTCTCAGCATCTCCAAAAAATTTCCCTAACTGTGAGTTACTAAACAAGATTGTCCATTTTTTCTATATGGCTAATGAAATTTTATATTGTTTGTGTATTTAAATGTAATTTTAATATTATGATTACGATTCAACTTTCAGATTACAAATGAACATATCGAAATACCACATATGGTTGGAGCTCAGAGGCAAAGAAAAGAGTATGTCAAGTTTATTCACAATAGTTTAAAATATGTGGAGTTACATGACTGTGTTTGCTCTATAAATGTAATTGAGTTAGCAAGTCATCTGTTGAGGAGTGCAACTTTTCTTAAGCAAATTACTTTCAGTTCTCGTCACAACTACTACATAGGTGCTGCAACATGGACTAAGGATTCCGATGGTTGTTGTTGGTATGAACGGAATCTTATTCATCAACATCTTAAAGATGAAGTAAATGAACAATGTCAGCTTATAATTCTGTAGAGTTATGTTATTTATTTATAGTGAATTATGTCATGTTTTTGTTACTAGCTAATTCCTCCTTCCAACATTATGTGATTTACATTAATTTGAATTACAATATTATTGAAAGATCTTATTCAATCCACAACTGAACACTATCTCCAAGACTCTGTCATGTTCATTTTGTGAGTAAACTCTTGGAAGTATCCCACTATTCAATAATTATTGGTCATCAATATGTTAAGAACAGACTTTCAATTTATGAATTGAAGTTGTTGAGCAAAGCGTCATGAAATTGAATGGAATGATGTTTAACTGTCAATTTCACGTTCATGTTATGCCAGAGTGCTTTAGTTCATGTTTGCCTTGTTGACATTAAAAAATAATGCACATACATCACATATTTTTTACACTTAAAATATTATATCATACATTATACCAGTTATCGTCTAGAATGGACAAAGTGAAAATTGGTGTTGGAACGAGAAAGGCCGAAGAAAATTTTGACCGATCAATTGAGAAGTTGAAACCTGATGTGACATTGTGAGTGGAAAAGTGATTAGGATTGGAGCATGTACATTTTGGTGTCGAGGAGGTTTTTCCATCAGGAGTATCTGAAGTGTTGATTAGACACCAGGAACTAGAATTGTTTCGCGGTGAGTCGTTGAATGAATTGCATTGGATGCTACAAATTAGATAGGCTGTTGGAAAACAATTGCGAAAAGGGAAACAAAGACCCGAATTAGTAATAGAAGCGATTACAGTGCTTATAGCAATTAATCATAAGCAATTCCAGCGGATGCAACATAAGATATCAGAAGATGAAAAATTCGTGAGAATTAGAAGACAATTCCTACATATAAATTATAATTATTTAAGATAACCACCACGGAAGGGCAAATATTGTTTATAGAAAAGGCTTATGACATGTTTATAAGCAATTTTCAATTTATTTCTATAAACTGTTTTTGGATGTCTTATGAAATAATTTATAACTTATATGAAAAACAATTTGACTTTGTTATTCATGTATATTATTCTTCCCTTTATCTATCATTACTATTCAGAATCTACCAGGCTTCACTTTTGTTAATATAGAAAAAGATTACATAGAAGCACTATCAAGTTGTTTATATCCACAGATCTAATAATTAATAAGGGTAGAACCATATGAGAAAGAGTGTGTATGTTTATGAGAAAGAGACACTTAAAGCAGAGAGTATCCTACAGTAACCAAACTAACTCTTGGGAAGTTTGTAACTGCTAGTATTAGCTGGAAGAGCTTCCTAACTAACTATGCAGGGTATGTAGAGAAAAAACTAACAACAATCAATGTTGAAACTTGGTATAAAATGAATAATGGTAGAAAAAAAACTTGGTATTTCTAACCACTCCCATGTTTTTGAACAGCTTTTCAAAGCAAAATAAATGAAACAGAATTTTCAATTGTTCATGTACTGCGCCAGAAATTTTAGACAGTCAGGGCAAAAATTTAAGCCGCAAATCACATATGACATAATATATAATTTTGCCTCTGTTTTTACTAATTTTGCATCTGATTTTATTAATTTTGCCCTTATTAAGTTGGGAGAAATACAAAGAAAATAGGAGTTGAGCCCGGACGCGTGCCCGGACTTGCCGGGCAAAGAGATGAAATTAAGTCTCAAATTGCTTCGACAGGACCGAGACAAAAGATGACAGAATTGGAGCAATGGACTCTATTTTCCTTATTACCTCAACAAGACCATATGCATTATCTGACAAACTGAAAGAAATAAATGAAACATCAATCATTGGCAAATTCCATCCACTCTATAAGATTAATGAGTTATATGATGATCATAACTAAAGGCACCAAAGCAACAAACTGACAAAACCCAAACAAAAGAGTCAACATAATCTATATGCATAGGTATAATCAGTATACCCTTTTAGTGTAAGCAATGGAGTTCCGTTTGTGGAAGATTACCTAATGCTTGTTGAATCTCACATTCCTTACTATCAAAGGATGTGGGCTTGGACAGATCATCAACTTTAGGACATGAATCAAGACTAGATGAAATAACAGAATTTGAATTTACATCTCCTCCATTGCATAAATTTATGGGCTCAATATCAGATCTGTAGATACATGGGATTTGTCAGATGAACTGCACTTGCCTTCAACATTATTGATAATGACATATAGTAGCAACTAAGAACAAATATGAAGTATATCTTGTCAGTAGTTTAAACTATTACATGAAATATGAAGCACTAGAGATTCCAATAAAACCAAATCATCACATGTTCAAGATGGGCTATGCTCCTCAAATAAAGAGATTGTTTCAAGAGACTCAAAAGAATTTGTATCCTTCATTGTTTTCACCTATGTTTACTTGATTTTAAAACCAACACAAATCTGCGACGCAATATCAGTCTTATCTGTGTTTCTTGATGCACGCGATGGAGCCTAACTTGAAGCAACAACTACAAGAAAATATTGAATTTGCCAGTGAAAAGTGTTGGAGAATTTCCAAAATATATTTGGAAAGTTGCAATGGTTAAAATAGACCTTTTAGAGAAAAGGTGTAATGCTTTACAATTGAAGCAACGTAACCATTCATGAACAACATCTTTCAAAGAGTTGTTTCCCTTCACCAAAGGACATAAGTTTCTCTATAAATAAAGACGTTTGTTAGGCATTGAACACATGTGATAATAGAATATTTCAAGAGCCTAAAATCATATCTAAGTCGTTTCTTTATTATTCTAGTGCACAAGAATAAATGAGGAAACTTTATTCGGTAAAATATCGTTGATCGATATGCTTAATGTGAATGTGCGATTCATATTAAGGTTTCCAAAGTATCATGAAGGGATTCGCCGAATAACCCATTTACTTCCAATTTGTCTAAATTGGTGGGGGCGAATCGAACCTAAAGCTCAGTGTAAACACACGCTTTGGAATTTATTTTGTGCAACTTTTATCATACAATTTTTCATCTTCTGCTTAGGTTTTGCAGCAGACCCCAACACAAAATCTAACAATCTTTAGGTTCGAATTCGATTTGATTTTTATTTTATTTGTGGTTAATATAAAAATTACAATTTTATAGAAGATACTTTCTACGATGGTGAAAGGTACATAATTAATTCATATAATTTTTATGATTTATGTGATTTCGATTTATGATTCATCTGTGTTTAATTAATGACTGCAACTTAAAAAAAAAAGATTCGAGTATGATTTTATTAATGATTAATCCGTACGATAAAATAGTGCCGCAATATATTATATCATGTATATAATTTCAGAATAATAGTATCATAATTTAAGAAAAATATTTGAAATGATTGGAGAGTTGAATTTGAAAAAAAATAAAATTAATTAATTCTATTGTACTATATCCGAATAAAGTTAGTTTTTTTCGGTTGGATTAATGTGATTGAATTCATAGATGGTACAGTGGCAGAATGTTATATTTCTAAATCCTATTTTATTTATATTCATTCTATATGTATGATTACACAAAGTGAAGGTAATAAATTGCAGTATGAAACAAAATCAATATATTAAACTAATCTGCAGATTATTACACATGTGCATGCATTTCTATCCATGCACGTTACTGTTCACATTAGTATAAACTGAAAAATTTCTAAAAAATGATTAATCTATTGTATGTGATGAAGTCCAATATATTATTCATTGTCGTTGCAGATTCGAAATGCAATTATAGAATTTTAAATTAAAGATAATCAGTTACATATATACAATATGTATTATTGTAATGCCCTTTTATATGTTTTGTTTTGAAATTACATTGTTGAATGTGATACTTATATATAAGTTATGTGAAGCATTTGCTAAGTTTTTTACTTTTTGAAAAATGAAATTTTGAATTTGAAGTGAAAACACTTAAACCAAGCGACGCACATGAACATGAATGTTGTCACTGAAACAATGTGATGTTTTGGTTAAAAGTTTAACAGTACTGTTATATATTTTTTGCTTTTATTTTATTTATTTAAAAAATTATTATTTGCAAGTAGATGTACTTGCTATTGCCATGAAAATTTTCATGAGATCTTATAATAGAGGATAAGGAACTCGAAGAATCTTGTGAGAAAGATTCTCCAAGGATTGTTGAAAACACAAACCAAACGTTCGTCAACGATTATTATGCATTAAATATATTTTGGATGTATATTTAAGTGAAAGTAAAAATTTAAATTTAAAGGGTTAGCAAAATGAAGATTGACATACAATTCGTATATATGACAAAATGAATGACAAAATTGTCATGGTGATAGTTTGTCAAAACTATAAAGAATATATGATGTATTTTGCATATGATAAATGAATAATATGACAAAGGTGTTATGGTTTGATGATAGTTGGTAAACGCTATCAATAGTACTTAAATTAATCATAAACATAACTATTTGGAATATTGAATATTCAAAGTTTATTAAAGTTTGAAAAATTGTGTGATTCTTTGGCGAAAGGATTGACAAAGATATGATGTCTTTGAATATAATTGAAGAAAATAAAGACATCATTAGGGATGTGGAACAAGCCCATATCTAATTAATCACCAATGATAGAAAATCAACTCACACTTGATTAATGTTAAGTCTTGAGTTCAATGATGAAAGTACACTATTAGAGTGATTGAAGTACTTGACAATAGATGCATCCCAAGGAGTAAAAGTACTTGGACCATTTGAAAAATGTGGAAGGATGAGGTTCTCCTCTTAATAGACATATAGCATATGTTTGCTGGAATGCATAATTATGGGTGCATTTTTAATATAGTCTACCTATATGAGAATGAAGTGATGCCGTTTCACAGAGTTCAAGGGGTTTACTCTTAAATTCTCATGAAAGGGATATGAGACACAAGGCTTATTAAATGTGTCATATTAATAATTCAATCAATGGTGCCGATATTTCATGTGTGAGTTATGCACGCTTGTTCTAATGATTAATTGGTTCAAAGCTTGTCTACCAATCTATTCGGGGATGAGTGAAAACTTAACTTACTAAGTAATGGTTCAAATTGTAAGATACCTTTATCTGAAATCATGAAATTTCCTGAATAATGGATTTAGATATATTTTGAAAATGGTGGGGGATTGTTGGAGAATTTCCAAAATATATTTGGAAAGTTGCAATGGTTAAAATAGACCTTTTAGAGAAAAAGGTGTAATGCTTTACAATTGAAGCAACGTAACCATTCATGAACAACATCTTTCAAAGAGTTGTTTCCCTTCACCAAAGGACATAAGTTTCTCTATAAATAAAGACGTTTGTTAGGCATTGAACACATGTGATAATAGAATATTTCAAGAGCCTAAAATCATATCTAAGTCGTTTCTTTATTATTCTAGTGCACAAGAATAAATGAGGAAACTTTATTCGGTAAAATATCGTTGATCGATATGCTTAATGTGAATGTGCGATTCATATTAAGGTTTCCAAAGTATCATGAAGGGATTCGCCGAATAACCCATTTACTTCCAATTTGTCTAAATTGGTGGGGGCGAATCGAACCTAAAGCTCAGTGTAAACACACGCTTTGGAATTTATTTTGTGCAACTTTTATCATACAATTTTTCATCTTCTGTTTAGGTTTTGCAGCAGACCCCAACACAAAATCTAACAATCTTTAGGTTCGAATTCGATTTGATTTTTATTTTATTTGTGGTTAATATAAAAATTCCAATTTTATAGAAGATACTTTCTACGATGGTGAAAGGTACATAATTAATTCATATAATTTTTATGATTTATGTGATTTCGATTTATGATTCATCTGTGTTTAATTAATGACTGCAACTTAAAAAAAAAAGATTCGAGTATGATTTTATTAATGATTAATCCGTACGATAAAATAGTGCCGCAATATATTATATCATGTATATAATTTCAGAATAATAGTATCATAATTTAAGAAAAATATTTAAAATGATTGGAGAGTTGAATTTGAAAAAAAATAAAATTAATTAATTCTATTGTACTATATCCGAATAAAGTTAGTTTTTTCGGATTAATGTGATTGAATTCATAGATGGTACAGGCAGAATGTTATATTTCTAAATCCTATTTTATTTATATTCATTCTATATGTATGATTACACAAAGTGAAGGTAATAAATTGCAGATGAAACAAAATCAATATATTAAACTAATGCAGATTATTACACATGTGCATGCATTTCTATCCATGCACGCATCGCTCACATTAGTATAAACTGAAAATTTCTAAAAAATGATTAATCTATTGTATGTGATGAAGTCCAATATATTATTCATTGTCGTTGCAGATTCGAAATGCAATTATAGAATTTTAAATTAAAGATAATCAGTTACATATATACAATATGTATTATTGTAATGCCCTTTTATATGTTTTGTTTTGAAATTACATTGTTGAATGTGATACTTATATATAAGTTATGTGAAGCATTTGCTAAGTTTTTTACTTTTTGGAAAATGAAATTTTGAATTTGAAGTGAAAACACTTAAACCAAGCGACGTACATGAACATGAATGTTGTCACTGAAACAATGTGATGTTTTGGTTAAAAGTTTAACAGTACTGTTATATATTTTTTGCTTTTATTTTATTTATTTAAAAAATTATTATTTGCAAGTAGATGTACTTGCTATTGCCATGAAAATTTTCATGAGATCTTATAATAGAGGATAAGGAACTCGAAGAATCTTGTGAGAAAGATTCTCCAAGGATTGTTGAAAACACAAACCAAACGTTCGACAACGATTGAAAGTATATTTAAGTGAAAGTAAAAATTTAAATTTAAAGGGTTAGCAAAATGAAGATTGACATACAATTCGTATATATGACAAAATGAATGACAAAATTGTCATGGTGATAGTTTGTCAAAACTATAAAGAATATATGATGTATTTTGCATATGATAAATGAATAATATGACAAAGGTGTTATGGTTTGATGATAGTTGGTAAACGCTATCAATAGTACTTAAATTAATCATAAACATAACTATTTGGAATATTGAATATTCAAAGTTTATTAAAGTTTGAAAAATTGTGTGATTCTTTGGCGAAAGGATTGACAAAGATATGATGTCTTTGAATATAATTGAAGAAAATAAAGACATCATTAGGGATGTGGAACAAGCCCATATCTAATTAATCACCAATGATAGAAAATCAACTCACACTTAATTAATGTTAAGTCTTGAGTTCAATGATGAAAGTACACTATTAGAGTGATTGAAGTACTTGACAATAGATGCATCCCAAGGAGTAAAAGTACTTGGACCATTTGAAAAAATGTGGAAGGATGAGGTTCTCCTCTTAATAGACATATAGCATATGTTTGCTGGAATGCATAATTATGGGTGCATTTTTAATATAGTCTACCTATATGAGAATGAAGTGATGCCGTTTCACAGAGTTCAAGGGGTTTACTCTTAAATTCTCATGAAAGGGATATGAGACACAAGGCTTATTAAATGTGTCATATTAATAATTCAATCAATGGTGCCGATATTTCATGTGTGAGTTATGCACGCTTGTTCTAATGATTAATTGGTTCAAAGCTTGTCTACCAATCTATTCGGGGATGAGTGAAAACTTAACTTACTAAGTAATGGTTCAAATTGTAAGATACCTTTATCTGAAATCATGAAATTTCCTGAATAATGGATTTAGATATATTTTGAAAATGGTGGGGGATTGTTGGAGAATTTCCAAAATATATTTGGAAAGTTGCAATGGTTAAAATAGACCTTTTAGAGAAAAGGTGTAATGCTTTACAATTGAAGCAACGTAACCATTCATGAACAACATCTTTCAAAGAGTTGTTTCCCTTCACCAAAGGACATAAGTTTCTCTATAAATAAAGACGTTTGTTAGGCATTGAACACATGTGATAATAGAATATTTCAAGAGCCTAAAATCATATCTAAGTCGTTTCTTTATTATTCTAGTGCACAAGAATAAATGAGGAAACTTTATTCGGTAAAATATCGTTGATCGATATGCTTAATGTGAATGTGCGATTCATATTAAGGTTTCCAAAGTATCATGAAGGGATTCGCCGAATAACCCATTTACTTCCAATTTGTCTAAATTGGTGGGGGCGAATCGAACCTAAAGCTCAGTGTAAACACACGCTTTGGAATTTATTTTGTGCAACTTTTATCATACAATTTTTCATCTTCTGTTTAGGTTTTGCAGCAGACCCCAACACAAAATCTAACAAAAAGCCCCTCGCAAAATAATGTATTTGAGGGGTGTTTTTCACCACCTCGCAATACTTTTTTTTTAAAATAAAAAAAGAAAAAGATCTTCCCTCTCATAACTGAAACTTGAGGTTTGTTTTTTTGTTGTTGAAAATAACGTTAAAAAAGTGTTATTCACCCCGCAATTAAATTTTAAAAAAATAAGAGAAAATTAACTATTAGAATTATTGAGTGTCAGATGTGGTAGGTGACCGTTTGAGACTTTTTCAGAGTTAGACATTGCGGGGTGAATGTCACGCCGCAAGTCCCAATATCTTTTAATATTGCGAGGTGAAAAACACCCCGCAAGTGTTGTTTCAAAAAATTGATGTGACAATTGTTAGTGCACAAGAATCAAATATAACAGAAAAATAATAAGAGAATAACAGCTACCGAAAGTATGAAAGAAACAAGATTGTTGTTATAAATGACATATATGACTTGTCTATTTATACAAAGAGTAAATTTTCACATAGGCCCTAAAAAAAGGTAAATTTAATGACTAAGATAAAATATACAAACTAGGAAATACTAAATTACCTTTCAATACCATCCCTTAATTTATATGTTTAAACAAAACTAATAACACCAATTTCATCCGTTAAGCGAAGAAATTGATTTGTCTTGATTGCCTTCGTCAGAATATCTGCCATCTACTTCTGGGTGCTGCAGTGCATAAATTCTAATGTTCCATTCTGGACTTAACTTCTCAAGAAATGATACTTAGTCTCAATATGCTTGCTTCTCCCGTGCAATACTGGATCCTTGACAAGATTGATTGCAAACGTGTTATCAATCATCAGCTTCAGAGGCTTCTTTACTTTCATCTTTAGATCCTACAATAAATTCAGAAGCCAGACAGCTTGACATGCAAATACAACGCCTGCAATATACTCAGCTTCACACGTTAATAGAGCAACAACAAATTGCTTCTTGGAACACCAAGAGATAGAACCTCCCAGAAACTTGAATAAGTATCCAAAAGTACTTCTTCTATCAACTTTATCTCCACACCAATCAGAATTAAAGTAACTCACCAACTCTGAATCTATCTTTCTTTCAGAAGAAAATAATACTCCAAACTTCAGAGTTCCCTTGATATACCTCAGAATTCTGACAGCTGCTTGGTAATGGAACCACTTAGGTTTACTCATGAACCTACTAACCAATCCAACTACATAGCAAATATCAGGCCTGATATTACACAAATACCTTAGAGAATCAACTAGCTGTTTGAAGATCGTAGCATCCATAACCTCACCGCTAGAGTCCGAATCCAATTTATGATTGATTTCTGACAGTGTAACATCAGCCTTACAATTCTCTAGCTTAAATTTCTTCAGAGTTCACTTTAATAATTAATCCTATTTGTACCCTAAATTTGTTTTCTCAATTAATAAATTTAGATTTAGAATAACATCCTTAAAGAGTGATAAATAAATCTGATTATTCTTATCAATATGTGCGACATGGATATGTGCCACACATTTGTGATTATTTTTTATCGCACTATATTATTTGATAATCAACTACATCTTTAATCTTTTGACTGAATAGAATTTTTAAAATTATAGTAAGAAGTAGATCTCGTCAACAACGACTTCATACATTTACTTACTTTTCAAAAGTATATTTAAGGACTTGCTTTTCGACTAATCATTTGTGCTAATGTAGGTTATGGTAACCAACAAGATTAGGACGCACTATGCCAAAATTGAGTTTAGACAGCGCCACATAGACAACGCTTATGCCCAAAGCGCTGCTATAGGTTTTCAGAAAAATTAAAAATTAAAAATTAAAGGAGAAGCGCTGCTAAAGGTATACTTTAGACAACGCTTCTTATAAGCGCTGCTATAGGCCTTATCATAGACAACGCTTTTTTCCCTAAGCGCAACTATAGGTTTTCAGAAAAATTAAAAATTAAAAAATTAGAATAAGCGCTGCTAAAGGTTATACTTTAGACAACGCTTACTAAAAGCGCTGCTAAAGGTTATACCTTAGATAGCGCTTTCCAGAAGCGATGCTAAAGGAATTACTCTAAAAGCGCTGCTAAGCCTAAAGCGCTGCTAAAGGTAATACCTTTAGCAACGCTTTTAGAAAGCGCTGCCTTTGGTAATTAAAAAATTTCAAAATCCCTAAATTAATAATCAGAATCCCAGAAATCCCAATCGTACGAAACCCCAGAAATCGCTCCTGTTCTTTTTCTTCTCCAACTCGTCTCCTCCCATTCACCTTATGTATCAACTCGCCTCATCACTCACAAACCTCTCTTCATCCTATCTCCACTCCTTCAGTCCTCACCGTAGTCCAACCGTAGAATCCCAAAAATCTCGCTCGTACGAAATCCTAGAAATCGCTCATGTTCTTCTTCTTCTCCAACTCGTCTCCTCCCATTCACCTTCTATATCAAATCGCCTCATAACTTACAAACCTCTCTTCATCCTATCGTCACTCCTTCAGTCCTCACCGTAGTCCAACCGTAGAATCCCAAAAATCTCGCTCGTACGAAATCCTAGAAATCGCTCATGTTCTTCTTCTTCTCCAACTCGTCTCCTCCCATTCACCTTATGTATCAACTCGCCTCATCACTCACAAACCTCTCTTCATCCTATCGCCACTCCTTCAGTCCTCACCGTAGTCCAACCGTGGTTCTTCCTCCGCACAACACCTCCACTGTCAGTTCAACAATCTCCACGGTCAGTTATTCAAAAGTAGAAGCAAAACTCTCTCGCCATAACAACCTTCTCCTCAACAGTGTTCCGATTTATTGTTATCTAATGGGATTTCACGGTTTTGACGCAAATTCCTATTGGCTCTACCGTTGAGGAACTTGAATCTGCTGCTACATCACCAACCAAATAACAGGCTTTTCTTCAGTAGGTAATATTTCACATCGAATCTTCTTTTATGGATATATGATTCCCTTTCATGTAAAAATTGTTGAATATCTCCCCTTACCTGATACATAAATACTGTTTGGGTTGTTGAATATATGATTTTGGTACAGATTAATAAAACTCATAGTAGTCTTGAGTACTCCTTTGATACTAAAACCTTTGATACTGATAGATACATGGATAATGGTTTGTATGGATCTGCATTGACACATCAAATCTCACTATTTATATGTATTTTTGAATGTTCGTTTTGATCAATGTCGAGTTTTTGTGAAATTGCCATGAAATAGCTTGGCTGTTGACTAGCTCAACATTATATTTTCGTGATACTCACTTTCAATATACACTGGGACAAGACGTTTGATGTGTCAATGTGGATCCAAACGTACCATTAGTTGCTGCAGTTGAAATCACAATTATAGGCCCCCTTTTAAACTTGTGGAACTCACATGAATTCTAACTATGATAGTAAGTTTGTTCATCTTCCTTTTTTTGGGGGGGGGGGGACTGTTTCTCTGTGTAGAACACCGAGTCTAAATCCATCTTCCCCATACGGAAACAAAAGTGGATATTGTAATGCAAGATAGCTCGGATGAAACTCACTTATTCGTTTTAGTCTACCGCTTTGTCTTTTAAGGATAATATCCCTTTTTGAGCCTGTATCAACATCACCAACAATAAGGGCTGCAACCTCAGACACAGTAGGTTGGTTGTAAATTCGTCCGTCCTTTGATCTATCGGATATTAACTTCAACTTGAGGTCAGGTACAGGACAATCCTTTAGTCTAGTTGATGCCATTCTAAAAGATTTAGCATGTGTGTTGAATTCATCAAGCATGTTCTGTATACGGCTAACAGTTTCTTCCATAATATTCTGGTTGTTGCTGCATTAAGAAATAAAACACATGTTATGCACTATAATAGCAAAAGAAATATAAAGTAGGGATCTTAGTTGGCTTAAAAAACATTACCCTATTCCTTGCATCCTATGTTGAATCTCATTGTCAGTGTCGTATATATAAAGCTGAGCAAATTTCGGTTTTTCGCCATGCAAAGGCATCATGCTACCAATTCTATGGCAAGTCTACCCTTGAATTCTCATGTTAGGTGGTCCATTTCCAGTATTGAATCTATTGTCAATTTTCATTCCAGGAGACGTAAATGCAAACATTATGTTGTACAGTCTGCAATTCTGCTGATAATTTCTACATAGTACATCGTTTTCATTCGAAAGAAGATGTTTAAGAAACGGTGGTGGTGTTCTCAAAAGTGGCAACACAACTTTACCCTTTCCACAACATAATTGGAACTTAGGCACTGCACTATGTTTTCTCTTGTCAGTTTTCTCCTGATACCACATCTGTGCTCCACAATGAGTGCATTCAATGCAAGGATCACCAATATCTGAATATCCTGTATATATCAAATAGAATGGAACATCATATATATTATACACACTTGTATATTCATAGATATCAAACGGTATGACAGTGAATTTAAGTTATGGTTTGCGATTAATAATAATTTCAGCAATACATACCAACATTTGTGCAATCAATTGTTGGGACATTTGCAGAATGGTCTTCATCATTGTCCAAACTTGAACTTGTATCATAATCCGGATTTTCATTTATGAATTCACACGAACTATCACTTATAGATTCATCGGTTGAATACTCTGCAAATGATTGGTGACCTGGGTTCACTGCTTCAGTATTTGTGCACAGATTCGTATTAAGGGAAGTTGAATTCGTTTCTGTAACAGTAGACAATCTTTTCAATAGATTCGCAGTCATTGGACTAATTAGAGTTGGATCGAGATGTTTGTTGGATGAAGATGCATACGAAGTCGGTTGTCCATATGAATTATTGTTGCATTCAATACTTGAGGAGGAGGTAACGCCACTCAGAGGTGTTTTAGCATCAAAAGGTAGAGGGGAACAAAACGACATACTCTCACCGGGGTTGATCTGCAGATGACAACGATGCTTGTTGTTTTGGTTACTTTTATGCTTCATTATTGACCTCCTTCTATGACGTGGTGAAGCAAAAATTTGTTTGGGGGAAATTGTCTTAGTAGAAATGCATGAGTAGTTGTGGGAAGATGCAGGGTTTGGGGTTGTGCACTGGTTAAAACCAACATTCAGGTGCCTTTGTTGTGAATTAAGCATTCCACAGTCTGTTCGTGCAGAAACATCTCCACCCCCATTGACAAAAGCATAAGTGATATCAGACTGTGGTCTTATATGATGTCTGGTTATAGAACTTGAATTATTTAGCTCATGCTTGTGTTCAAATGGATTTTCATTAACTCTATTCCTCTTAAATCTTCTTTCATTAAGAATATGCTTCCTCTTTTGTCTTGCAAGTGATGCAGAGTATTTCCTATCTCCAAAATGGTTGTTCATAGTTGACAGAGAATATGGTTGATAAAATAGAACTCTTCATAAGTATAACATTATGAATGTAACAGAAAAGAATCTATATGGGATAGTTTGGTTTTGCAATTCAGAACATTTGTATTTAGATTTGTAAGTGTACTCGGATACTACATTTGTTCATTGGATATCACAGAGGTATAGTGCCGCCTTAGTCAAGTTGCTATATTACATTAAATGTGTTTCATCATTATAGGATATACTACCAAAGCTTGACAATTATGGGTAGAGGGAAAAAAAAGTTAATGTGACATCAATACAACATGTGTTGTTTATTAGTTTTAATGATGATATGTGTGTCAGACAAACTTAAAACAATTATTAGAACACCAAAAATTATTATATGACATTAAATATTGTTATGTTGGAAACTCAAAAGTGACATTGGAAACCAAAGGTTAATCCTATGGTGTTGTATGTTTTTGTAATATTTGTTATTTTTTTAACATATAACAATGGATTGATGTATAATGTTTTTATAAAATAATTAAGTGTAAAATAATTTATTTATAATACCTTAAAGTAATTTAAAAATGATACTATTATTTTTACATTATTTTTCTAAAAATTAAAATGTGAAAAATAACCAATAATAGTTTATTTGTCAATATGTTAAATTAATTTAGTATTGTCAATAAAATAGATTTTAGAAAACATATATAAGATATTTTGTGACAAAAATATTGCTGAAAATGATTTATTAAATGATTTATTATTAAATAATAGACTGATTTGGTGGTTAACAAAAATAATTAAACAAAAAATAGTTGCAGATATTGCATGTGGTGCAAATGTTAAAAGTACTTCCAAAATATACACTTTCCAACGGATATCAAATGGAATGATCGAAACCTTTTGTATTCTAACCATTTATAGTGACTCATGTAACAAAGGTTGCTTGTTGGGTCAACCAACCTAATACAAAACGTCACATTCACTCCATCAAACTAGACGCTTCGGTTTTGCCTCACAACATCATTCCAAGGAAGATGATCAACATTTGAAACGGCGTTCTGGTCCAGATAGCTCCGGTGAGCTAATACGATGACAAAACAGTCTCTACGATGGTGTTCCCGCGGGTAAGTTACAAGTTTTGATACACATGTTTCATCACTTGCAATGAGAAGATTTAGGGTTTATACAAATATGCCTGTGTGCATAGATGATCATGAATGAATTTTATATTCAGGGGATTTGTAGGCACAACTCTGACAAGGATGCCTCCTCATCCTAAATGGAAAAAGCTGGCTATGAAGAAGGTTTGGAAGGAATCTCAGGATAAGCGGGACATTGCCCAAGAATGGAGAAATTTGCATGTGGCGGCCAAAAAGAGGAAAGAAGAAGGAGAAGGTTCTTCAAGGTAAAACATTAATCTGGAATGAGTCTATTTCATTTTGATAGTGAATAAAAACTGATTGCATGTGATTTTTTGATTATTGATTAAGTAGAAGGAGTTTCGTAAAGCTTACACGTGCTCAACTATTGGAGAAATACTATGAGTACGTGGAAAGAGAGGAAGGTTATGAACTCAGAACAGGAAAGGTCAGAAGTTGTCTATCTCACGAAGAGTACTTTGAAATTGCCAAAGAGGAGGGATGGCTCGTTGACGTATCAGATGATATTGAAGACAACAACATTGATGCAACCATGGAATTAGTCGACGATGTGTTGGACAGGCAAGGACTATTAGGATATATATACATACATTTGAATATTTAACTTTTCAAATTAGCATTTTAAATCATGGTGTACGTTGGTGCAACGATGAAAACAATACCCCTGATGGTGCTGATGTTGATCAACTTGGTTCCATGCAACAGAAACTTGTTTGCAAATGGCAGAAAGTCGTTAAGAGCTACAGGCAGATAAAAAATCAAGTTCTTGTAAGCTCTTGAACTATTTGGTGATATAGTATTTTGGATGTATAACATATAATGAATAGACATAGCTAATCAATTTTCATGTTGCAGCAATTTCCAGCATCAGTCATTAAGGAAATTTTCATGGAACCAAGATCATGTATTGATCTTCATGACATAGACTCGGGTATTACACATCCATGTGTTTTTAAAACCAGGGAAAAAATGACTGAGAAGTTTCTTTCAAAAGGCTGGTTTAAATTTGCAAAGGAAAAAGAGTTGTCCAAAGGTGAGGTTATCCTATTCAATGTAGAACATCCTCCCGTGGAACGTATATTGGTTAAAGTTGTGAGAGGGCAGCATTGAAAGGACATGTTGACTGGAAATCATGTGAAGCATCATGGCAGAAAAGGAGGGATTTATTTTGTATGGGCGTAATCAATATTTGATGGCAGAATCAGTTTGATGCCCATTTTTCTTTGTTATTATTTTTGTTATTTGATATTGTTAAGTTAAGGCTCAATGTACAATCTGGTTATGATTTCTTAAATGGCATATTACCAAATTAGTTTTATATATTGCGTTTATGAGACAATTAAATATCTGTTATACATAGTACAGTACCAAGTTATATTTGTTAAGTGTCATATTCTTCAGTTCCAGCTATTCAGTTCCATGCCTTTGTTAACTGGCATATTAGCAACTTAGTTCCATGTATAAGATCCATGGATTTCTGTTTATGAGCCTAATATATTACCATGTATTAGGCATAAAGTATGCAAAACAATAATAATTATGTATCATTAAGATATAAAGAGAAATATCTGTGTATTTCAAAGACATTAAGTTAACAACTCGACAAATTACATGACAGTGTAAGTCTACAACTCACCAAATTACATGACTAAATTAATACCAACTAAATTCATAGCAAATATATCTCTGTCTTTGAAACAATTCTTAAATGGGAAATTGTGGGATTAAATTTTAATAGTTTAGAATTACAGAGGAAAAAAAAACAATTGTGTATCATTAAGATATAAAGAGAAATATTTGTGTATTTCAAAGACATTAAGTCAATAACTCAACAAATTACACGAGAGTATAAGTGTACAACTCACCAAATTAAAAAGGTTGTGTTGATTAACAAAAACACATTACATGACAGTATAAGTGTACAACAGTATAAGTGGTACATGTTTTTCAAACATGTAAATGAAAAAAGAAAAGGCTGTGTTGATTAACAAAAACACATATCCAGTTATGTATTTGGGTGTTAGAAAGACATAGTTGGCCATTGTTGTCTAAAACAAAACAAAATAAATTCATTATATCAAACAAAATAAGTTCATAGTTGGTATAATTTAACCAAATCAAAATAAGCCATACTTGCAATCATCCAATAATAAGTTTGGTTATATCAAACTTAGTAGCAGAAACATATCAGAATAAATTAAAGTAAGAAAACAATGGGTGGCCCTTGTTGTCCAAAATAGCTAAATGTAAAATAAATCTGACGAATATTGACTGCATCATTTCTCCAGCTTGATCTCCCTTATTATCTTGGTGGACGATAGTTGGCCATTGTCGAGTTCTTCCACCGTTTCAGGAATAGATCTTTTTGGCGGTGTAAGTGCAGAGTTGGCAATTGCAGGGTCATAATCTGCAGTAATTGATAAGGGATCCTGCCATGATAGAGTTATTACAACATCAGTACCATAAAAAAGGAAGGAAGAAATTGTTTGATAGGCTAATTTCTTAATCTTGAAAGTAAGAAACAGACGCACTGATACTGTATGTGGATCATCCTGAGACAGTTTTTCTGAGATGACCATGGTTGAAGTATGCTGCAAGTAAAAAAAGAAACGTTAGACAATTGTACAACACATGGTCATGATGGCAAGAGTAATAAGCCAAATCTATTATAAAACTTACTGATACTGTATGCAGATCATCCCGAGCCTCATTTGTTGAGACGACAATCTTTGAAGTGTGCTGCAAGTTTAAAACAAATGTTTAAAAAATGCAATGCACATGGTGATGATTTTTAGATCAGTAAAACAGCAGTACAGCAGTACCTCTTCATATTTTAAATTATCCCTTATTTTCTTACGTGTCTCTTCATCTGCCTTAAATCCAATTACAGAAAGACTGGCCTTGTTGGGTTGAAAAACTGCTCTTATAGCCAACTCCTTCTTGAGCATCATATCCAGTTCATAAGGGAATTCAAGGGGATCATAATCTCCAGACTAAATCATCCAAATAATATATGTTATTTCTATGGTAATTATCTAAGTAATGTAAAAGGCAAATGGAATATACCTTCATCAAATCCAATTTCATCTGAAGGGCGGACTTCCCAATCAACTTTACACAATCTACATCCTAAAATACGAACTTGTATTTAACTTTCCATCAGAGGCAAGCACTTCAAGCTTAAATCTATACCATGTGTGATCAAAATAACAAATTGTCAGCAATTTGGTTATATGATGATAATCCTTCATATGCAGTACATAAAATTACCTTGGGACTAGCTCGGATGAAATGTGTTTGGAATAACACATGAATTTTCCATCCTTCAAAGTCACACTTCTGGTACATTCACTACATCCATCATAATACCATCCTGACTGGCCACATTCAAACTTCTCCAGAGTCGCAACAGTCACACATGTAGTTTCCTGAAACAGAAAGAAGGGATTCATCTCAAAAATTGGATAAGAATTCAGTCTGTCTAATTATGTAATTTCAGTAAGTCAGTATTAAGGAGTAACTAATGTGACACCCCGAAAATAATTCGGTAATTAAATAATTATGATTTTAATTATTAAATTAATTGAGAACATAGTTTATTTAATATATTGAATTATTGAGATTAATTATGGATTTATTGGATGTATGTTGAGTAAAGTGGAGTGTGAGGAGTAAAAGACTCTACTCACATTTATTGATTTATTTAATTTATGTTAAAAGGAATAAAAGGAATTAAATAAGAAAAGAGGAAAAAAGGAATCATTTTGGAGAAAACAAGATACGTGAAGTGAGAAGAGAAGGAAAGAAGGAAAAAAGACCTAGGAGCGTCAGAAATCGAAGAACCCACAAGGTAAGGGGTGATTTCGACTGGTTATTGCTTATTATAGGTTTTGATGTTAATATTATAGACCATGGCATGTTAGGAATCTATGTTTAGGAAATTCTAGGTTTCCATGGACGTATACCTAATAGTGTCAGTTGGTGTCAGATTGAGTCTGATTGTGTCAGAATATGTATGGAATATGATTAGAGTGTCAGTAGATGAAAATAGATGATGGAAATATGTTGTTTGATGAGATAGATGATGCCAAATGATGTATTTTAGTGTTTCCATGTTGGAGTTCGTATGGGAAAAAAATGGGTTTTATTGAAAATGGAAGGATGCTGTCAAAAGTGCAGAAAATGACATTTTAACACGTGGGAACCGGTTCCTGTATGGGTAGGAACCGGTTGCCCTTGAAAATTCATAAAAATGAAAATACACGTGGGAACCGGTTCTGTATGTCGGAACCGGTTCCCATACATTTTTCCGAGCGAGGTTTTGAAGCTTTTAGAACCGGTTCATATGTAGGAACCGGTTCCACTCAAATTTTGAAAAATGCCAAACTTTGAAAATTCATAACTTTCAAACCGTAAGTCCGTTTTGAGCCGCTTTGGACGTTATTTTCTAAATTTAATGCTCTATTTTTGAACTGAAAATATTTTCCAAAACTTGAAGTTATTTTGAAAATGAACCAATTTCGAGATAAGTGACTTTGACCGACGATAGTTAATGGTGTGTAGTGGAGATCATGTGTTGATGGATGTACTGATAATGTATAGATGTATTGGCATGTTTACACTGATGTTAGACGTATGCATGATGGATTGATATATCATGTTGATTGGTTTGCATGTTTATGCTGATGTTGATTGTATGCATGATTAGTTGAGATATCATGTTGGATGGTTGTTTCAGTTATGTTGAATTGATGTATTACATAGACTGATTAATGTTGCATGCTATTGATGTACGTGCATATGCATTGTTTTGGTGAAGTTAATTCCCATTGTGCGGAATTTGGCTTGGATTGCCGATAACCGATACCCGAGTGAGGATGGGTGGTTAGGCCGGATTCGTGTCCGAGTGGTTATGGACGAATCGATGGTACTGTATCCGGTTGATGATGGATCAGTGTTGGGTGACTTGGTCACGAGTCGGTACCGCATGCATTGAGTCTGCATTATATTTGTATGAAGTGGTAACATGTTAGGATGTCTTCTAGTGTTACTCTTCGTTGATTGTTATGATTAAGCATGAATGAATATGGTTATGTGTGTGAATCTGAATTTATGTTAAGTGGGTGAAATAATATGCTTGTGATATATTATTGATTGAAAGACTTATAATATGCTTTAATTATGAGAAGTCTCACCCTTACTTTACCATTTCAGATTAAATTAGCAGATGAGGAGTCGGTGAGGATGGCTCTAGAGCTTATCTTTTAGTCCGTGTGTCAGTGTCATGCTCGATTAGATTGTAACACTGGAACGCTTAGTTAGGAGAATCATTCTTGTTTAATTATTTTGGATTTGAATTCCTTGATGACCTTGATGTCTTATTAATTTCAATTTTGGTATTTCCACGTAAGACATGGTTTTACAATTATTGAATTGTTGGATGATGACCTCGATTAGCATGGCTACTGCTTGAATGAAGTTTATTTTGGTTATTAATTGTGACATCCCTTATTATACCGTGTTAAACTCGATTAAAGATGATTTAGATATTAATTTAATTAATATATTCGGGTATTTAGATGGGGTGTTACAACTAACATTCTAAAATGCAATTTCGGATAGACTTTTGATTTCACTTTCCATATAAATTTATCCAAATCGAGAAATGAGAGCTCGAGTCGTGTCCATATGCATGCTCAAGATGAGGCGTCGGCAAATCATTTTAAGACCGATAAACACGGATCGAATGAAAAATTGTTATTAATGCAAGATTGTTGATTTATAATTTCACAAATGATGTATACATGTGATATAATAATCACTTACTTCTCTTAGGTTTTAACCTCCTCAATAGTCAAATCATTACTCAACACTTTGTGCCGCTCCAAGCATTAGATATATTTAAAGGATAATTTCCTGAAAATTGACCTACATATAAATGACAACACTTAAAGTTGGATATAATAATAAACAGATACATATGATACCTTGAGGTTCCTTGATCCTTGCATTAATCAGTAGAAGAGCAATACTACCATCATCCTTATGAGTGGTATAGTACTCATTCAGTTGCACAACAAATTTTCCCCAAAGAGTACATTGTACATAACGTTTGCTGATTGACAGTAATTACAAAACAAACACCATGAACATGTTAGACATTTATATTTCTCAGCATCAATATTAGGGAACCAAATGAAACCACACGTACCTGAGATCAGTTAATGAAAATACAACTTTGCTTTTGTTGTTATCAGGAATTATCTGGGATTGGGATATTTTAGTAACTCCACCAACGATATCTGCACAAAAGTTCACCACAGACAGTCATGTGTAATGTTGAACTTAACATATAATGCGATTTATTATAAAAGTAAAAATGTAACTCACCATACAATACATTCGTTATATCTACCCTCAACAATAGCATCCATTCCAATTAAGTTGAGGTAGTTTACAGGAATGTCATTTAGTGGGACCTTTTTGACAGAAGTTGAACCACAGAAAATCAATTTGAACTTATGATCAGGAGATTTGAAGGAGAAATCATTACTCGAAACTTTGAAATTCTGCATTACGTAGGAACATCCAAGTTCAAGCTGCGTTTTGAATTTTGATACCAAATAAGATGGGACAATGGCTTGAATAAAATCCAACTGTGAAAATATAAACATTTTGAAATCGATGATATAGCGATCAGTATCACAAAACCAGTATGGCATAGCAGAAATGCTTAAATTTTATAATACCTTTGAATCAAACTGAATAAGCTCCAAGTGCTCTTTATTCTGAGAACTGGTAACAAACCTCAAATGCTTACATCTAACAACAATCTTCCACAAATCCTTCGAATCGTTGATGCTATTGATAAATTCGATAGGGCGCGCCATCGTCCAGCAGCGTTTTGGAACAATGCAGAGCTTATGTGAAGCAATTGAAAGGGATGTGTGAAGCAATTGAGATTATAGATAAGTAGACATTGGGCAAGCATTGAAGGAAGAGAGAAGAACTGTTGGTGTTCCATTGCAATTTGAATATTGATTCAGAGAGAGATAATGAATAGGCATGGGGAAGGGAAACACATTTGGTATTCCCAGAAATATCAATTCCTTGGGTTATGATTACGTTCCAATTAGGGTGAATAGGTATATTAATAAATGAATTTGTTTTGTGTAAAAAAAGAAAATTAAAAAAAATGGAGAAAAATTGTGGGAGTGACACATCAGCTCCAAATGAATGTGGTGCAAGCATTTGATAAAGTTACTACATCATCCTTAAAAAATAGACCAAATTGGAATTTATCAGAAAGGGTGTTGTGGTAAAATCCAGGTACTTTCATTTTTATAGATTTATAATAGATTGATTGCAATTAAGTCCAAAAAGAAGTAGATGCCTTAGTGGTAATGAGCAACCGACCAAGTCCCAAGTTCCATTCTTGTTGAATGAAATTTTGGATTTTAATTCTTAATGACAATAAAAAAAATAAAACTAATATTTTTTAAATATATCTTAATTGACGTGGATGTAAAACAGTTTAATTCTTAATGGCAATAAAAAAATAAAAATTAATGTTTTTTAAATAGTTTTTAATTGACGTGGATGCAGAACAGAGGAACCTTTATATATATATATATATATATATATATATATATATATATATATATATATATATATATATATATATATATATATATATATATATATGATTAAATTACATCCGAAGAGTTATATCATGAGTTACATTCACTCAAAAACATCACTTCAGATTAATATTTTTTAAAATCAACCGTTGGATTGAAACATACCATCATATAGATCATACCTATAAAGTTTGAGATTAATCTATAATGATTTACTATACGATCAAGATATCCAAAGATTAACGTCAAAATGGACTTTCATATAACGTTAATTTTGATGTAGTTCAATGACATAGTAAATCATTATAGATTAATCTCAAACTTTGTAGGTATGATCTATATGATAATATGTTTCAATCCAACGGTTGAAAAATATAACGTTTTTGAGTGTAACTCATGGTGTAACTTTTCGGTAATTTGATCCTCTATATATATATATATATATATATATATATATATATATATATATATATATATATATATATATATATATATATATATATAATCAAAATAATGAATATTAATGAAAATATTAAATTATTGATCAAAATATGAAATATTAACGAGAACATGAAACTATTGATAAAATTATTGAATATTAACAGAAACATTAACTTGCTAATCAAAATATTGAATAATAACGGAAACATAAAATTACTGATCAAAATATTGAATAATAACGGGAACATGAAATTACTGATCAAAATATTGAATAATAACGGGAACATGAAATTACTGATCAAAATATTGAATAGTAATAAAACAACTTTAATGTTGGTTTAAATATTTTGACAATAATTATATATATATATATATATATATATATATATATATATATATATATATATATATATATATATATATATATATATATATATATATATATATATATATATATATATATATATTGTATTTTAGTCCCTATTTTATTTTAGTATTTTATTTTGCACTTTTGGTCCCTCATCCCACTTTGGCTACAAAAATGCCTATGTGTTACTTCGAAAATTGTTAACTTTCTTCAATAATGTATTGATGACATCATTTCAACGTTCTACCATTTGAAAAAGTGTTTAAAAAGTGATTCATATGCGTTTTTTTTAGCCAAAGTGGGGATGAGGTACCAAAAGTGTTTAAAAACAAAATAGGAGACTAAAATCGTGAAAACACCAAAATAGGGGGATCAAAACTATAATTTAGCCTATGAAATTTTGTTAACTTAGTTGTAGAACCCTCAGTTTTATTTTTATACACCTAATTTAACAAAATTTCCTTTCAATTTACCTATTTTTTTAATAAATAAGTAAATAAATAAAAATCAAACCATTTTTCATTTTATTTATAACCAAAAAAAATTATGATTATATATTTTTTATTATATTTACTTTTGTAATAATGTAAATATTGACCAGCTAAAATAAATCGTTTAGATTTTACTATTGGACAACACCAATTATGGGCCCCAATACAATAAAAATACATTATATAATATATCAATGCATTATTGAGCCCAAATAACAATAAACATTCCTTATAATATTATTATTATTATATTCTTTGATATTTTATTAATATAATATATATTGAAAAAAATAATTTAAAATTACTATATTATATATTTTATTGAAATATATTTTTGTATCTTTACCTAATTTTATGTACCATATACTTTTGGTTCATACATTCTATATATATATTTTTAATTCAGACTAAATTTATATACTTTAAATATTTTTCTTTATGAATTGAATTTTACATAATATCAATATTAAAAAAAATAATCAAACACCGCACGAGTATCACACTAGTTTTAATATAGAATTAGTATAATTAGGATTTGTATTTAAAATTATTGTCAAAGTGACATGTGGATATGATTATTACCAAGATGACACGTCGCTAGGGTTGCCATCATAACTTCTTGAGTTTATAGTTAGTAAATTTGTCAAGTACATTTTAAAAAATAGAGTTTTGAAGAAATACTATGTTGAGCTTACGAATTTTTACTAACTTATATTTTTATTTAGACAAATTTCTACATATTAGTTTGATTTGATTTAAGGTGGACCAGAAATATGATGAATTGGGGGTATATTTCACACAAAAATTTGTAAATTTAAAAACAACCTAATAAATTGATAAAATTAAAAACATATTAATAAATTGATAGGTGTTGAAATATCCGTCGTTTGTCCTTGGGTTACGTTAATTGTTGAAAATGTGATTAGAATATTTTCATGAAATGTCACAGGACACAAATAAAAAAATATGCATGAATACTAATTATCCTATACCTCTGCATTTATTCTCCTACCCCTACAAATTTGACGTTTGGACGAAATTACTCTTGTATAAATACTAATTACATCAAAAGATTCCACTTTTACCATTTTCACTTTTGTAAAACGAGAGAGTGTGAATTTTTTGCACAAATCGGAGAATCCAACAAGCCTACATCCGGTTCTTCATTATACACCCCGGAGGACGCAAGAGTGACTAATCCGATTTTCCATAAACGAAAAAGTACACCCCGGAGGACGCAAGAGTGAGAAATCTGGTTTTCCATAACCACTGCTTGGGTTATCCAGTTTATTGCTTTGTATTTTGGATAACATTACGATGGGTTATCCGGTTTTGATTAATTTTTTCCAGTGGTTCGTAGACGAGGAGGCGAGGCGGATGACAATAATATGCGCAGGTAGAGGGACATCAGTCGTGAAGAGGACGATGTAGAGGGACATCGGCCGTCTGTACAAGATCCAGTGCATCCACCTTTCCCGAAGGACCGACCGATACGTCTCTTATGGTTAGATAGGATGGTCACGTTGCTCGCCATCTGTGGTTTGGCGAGGTAAGTTAATCGTTATCATTTTATTTTGAATAATTTTTATTTGTTAATATTTATATATTTTATAACATGTTTAGTATAAATTATTTTCAGGAGAGACATCCTAAAAAAGAGTTAAAGGTTGCTCCACGTGGCATCAAATTGATCATTTGGATTTCACACATGCTCCCTCATATTATAGAGAACTGGTTGGTGAATTTTGTTCTATCCTCTCTTTAAAGAACTGTCGAGGATTGACCAACATCTAGTATCGGCATTTGTAGAGCGTTGGCATCCAGAAACATCGTCATTTCATATGCCATTTAGTGAGATGACCATTACTTTAGACGATGTTTCATGTCTTCTCCATGTGCCGATTAGGGGTGACTTGGTTGACTTTGCAGAAGGGTTCTCTGATAATAATGCTATTAGATTAGTTATTGGTCTTATGGGAGTTCTGTTGGAGGAGGCGACTGATGACGTCCAGTTTTGTAGAGGTCCTTACTATAAACTGGATTTGTTAAAGACTATTTTTGTGTGTCAGCGAGCTGCTAACAAGTTTGATTGTGCTGCCAGAGCGTACATGTTATTGTTATTAGGTTGCACCATTCTGACAGACAAGATCTTTACTCTGATGGAGGCAAAGTATTTACCACTATTTAGGGATTTGGCTGGATGTGGTAGATACTATTGGGGAGCTGCGACACTGGTTAATCTTTACTGCTATTTAGGTGACGCTTCTTTCTATTCCTGCAAACAGTTGGGTGAATATGCCTTTCTATTATAGGTACAAAATATTTTACTTTTGTTTTAATTTTTTTTTATCTTTAGTTATTCCTAAATTTTATTTATTTTATTCATGGTGTGTAACAATGCTGGATCCATGATTATTTTTCCTCTATTAGAAAGAGAGGTTTGTCTGAGATTTGTGGTGTAGGTAGTCCACTTCCGAGGACGATGAAGTGGTGTTACAAGCAATCCACTACCAAGGTCGATCAGCACAGGGTGCGTTTAGATGCATTGACACCGGGTGATGTTATTTGACGTCCTTTTGAGGATGACTGACATATACGTCCATTTGATGATATATGTCTCTACAAGTGTGGTATAAATGGTGTGGTACAATAATGCTATATCTACCTGACAGATGTTTGTGTCAGTTTGGATATAAATAGTACATACCCCTCCATCCTCCTGCTGTTGAGTCTCTTGATGTGGATGTTGACTGGTTAAGTTATGCTTAAGGAGTTTTGGATGTTATTCTTGATGCGCTTTTGCTGACCATATGATGTAGTTGATGAGTATCCGGGTTGGTATTATATGGTGTCACATCTTCGTTCGTAGCACCGCCAAGATGATCCGGTGCTTATATATTTGCGTGATCCGAGTGATATTTTTGGATCTCGCTCATGCAATGAAAAAATATGTGTCTTGGTGGAAAATGACGTTTTGTCAAATCAACAATATGTTGTTGTTCATCTGCATTAAGTTGACTTACAAAAGGATGACCTTCAAATGTATCAAGTAACCCATGATTGTGAAGTCCGCATTTTACATCAATCTTCCATCCGGAACCATCTTTTAATGGTGTGGACCTAATTTTGAACGGACAACCACATTTCTTACTAACACTTTGTGTCTCACTACCTCCTTCTTTGTATTTTCCACCTTTATCTCAACCAAATATTACTTTATCACTTCTTCCTCTCTTGCATGTTTTGGTATTTGAATGAGTTATTATAACTGTCACTTTATTCCTGATTCTAACCTCCCTAATCCATCTTATCGCCTATACTCTTGTAGTAAAACGTTGTGCAGATGTAAATATATCAGTGGTATCTACGCATGTCTGATTTTTATCGCATATTTGATGAATAACACCTGTTTAACATAATAAAAAAATTAGTAAAAACCTCACCGGATAACTATACCACATGTTATCCGGTGGCTTATAATAACAAACCGGAACTCACAGCACAATGTTATCCGATGGTTAATGTTGTTAACCGGATAACTCATGGCTAGGTCTTCCGGGTAAATAAGACGAACCAGATTTAACTTAAATAGGTTATCCGGTTTATGACAAAAATACATATCAGATTTCTCCATCTTGGGTTATCTAGTTCTTAGAATTTAGCTACCACTTGTCTGTTTCACATGCGTTCAGATGAATAGTGAAAATAGTAAAAAATTCAACACAAAAGTAAAAATAGTAAAAGGGTAAAGTTTGAATATTTTTAAATTTGAAGGGGTAGGAGAATAAATGCAGGGATATAGGGTAAAATTTTCCTAAAGTAAACCGTTTAGGTTTTACTATTGGACAACACCAATTGTAGGCCCCAATACAATAAAAATACATTATATAATATATCAATGCATTATTGAGCCCAAATAATAATAACCATCTCTTATAGTATTAATATTGTATTCTCTAATATTGTATTCTCTAATATCTCTTTACCTAATTTTATGTACCATATACTTTTGATTCATATATTCTATATATTTTTTTTAATTCAGACTAAATTTATATACTTTAAACATCTTTCTTTATGACATTGAATTTTACATAACATCAATATTAAAAAAAAACAAACAGCAACGGATACCCGTGCGGACGCACGAGTATCACACTAATTTTAATATAGGGTTAGTATAATAAGAGTTTGTAGTTAGAGTTGTTGTCAAAGTGACATGTGGATATGATTGTTACCGAGATGACATGTGACTAGGATAATCATTATGAATTTTTTGGATTTATAGTAAGTAGATTTGTCAAGTGCATTTAAAAAAATAGAGCTTTGATGAAATACTATGTTGGGCTTACTGATTTTTACTAACTTATATTTTTATTTAGACAAATTTCTATTTATTAGTTTTGATTTGATTTAAGGTGGACCAGAAATATTATGAATTAGGGGTATAACTCACATAAAAATTTGTAAATTTAAAAATATATGAATAAATTGATAAAATTAAAAACATATTAATAATTGATAGGTGTTGAAATATCCCACATTTGCACTTGTGTTATGTTAATTGTTGAAAATGTGATTAGAATTCTTTCATGAAATGTCACAAGACCCAAATAAAAAAAAAATGCATGAATATTATTTTTATAGAAGTTAGCGAAAGTAGTCTATGACAATTTTATTATGAAACTTATTATTTCACGGGTCATTATCATCACAATATCTTTTTTATTTTAATCAATTAAATATTTATAAGTATATAGTTATTAGTGATTTTTATATATATCTAAAATATGAATGAATTTATCCGTGCGGGCGCACGGATCTTCTACTAATTAAGTGTCTAACAAACTAAGTGTACAATGTCATATTATTATACGTGTTGATACTGTTGTATTAAGTTTACAATAAATATTTAAAATATTTATTTTATTAAGTTGTTAAATTATGTGTTACATTCTTATAAATTTAGTTTCAAATTATTAATTTAATAAACAATTTGATTGTAAATTAAATGGATTGAATCAATTAAATCCTAAACTAAAAATTCCGTTGGTTCAATCTTGTTCGGTTTTAGAACATTAAAAAAAAATAAAATAACACTCAATGAAGTAATAGGTTGATTTGTAATTCATAAAAATTATGGTGTTAACCTTAATGACATGGCAAGCAACGAGTGCAGATTAAAAAGGGCCAATTAAATTGGCACTCGTCAGCGAAACCCATGAGGGCCCAGTGAAAGGATTAGAATGGAATATAAATATAAACCCTAATTCTAGACCCATAGAAATCCCACTTCTCCTGTCAACAACAGCCACTTCTGAGGTTTGTGCTGTTCAATCCTGTTACTCAAATTTTTCTTTTCTAGCTTCCAAAGTTTGCTGATTATTGTTTGCACCAACAATGAATACGGTTAAAAAACTAAAGAGTGAGTCAACTGAGTTGTCTGGTTGTATTATATCGTATATTTTTTCCATGTTAAGTTTGAAGAGTTTGGTGAAAACTAGTGTTTTTGTCCAAACAATGGTATCACGAATGGGAATTAAGGAAAGACCTCAATTTTGATTTCCATAACATGTTTGACTATAATACAGTTCCAGAGTTACCAAAAACTCTTCCACTCTTTCAACAACTTCAATCTCAATTTGCTGCTCTTCCACTCTTTCAACAACTTCAATCTCAATTTGCTGCTAGTTTGGATAATTTCATGCAGAAATATCCGGGTGACATGATCAATTCAATCCGAGTAAACTTTCCATTAGGTGGCGATCATTTTTTTTTATAAGCAACTTGGATTAATAATGGAGTACTAGGGGTACTCCAACCCAAAACGGATACAATCAAAAATGAATTTCAGAAACTGAAATCATTGTAGACAAAGATCTGGTTTTTTAAACCATTCATATAATGTACATTGTATTCTATCTTTAGCTACTATTGCTAACCACCACCAAGAATACCCCAGGATATTGTAGAATAGTTCGTCCAGATCACTTACCGCGTTATTGAAAATTATTTCATTCCGTTGTTTCCAGATACACCAACAACCTGTAAGCCAAATGCTCCCTGCGTTTTTTCTTGGTATTTTTCCTCTTAAGTCTTCAACAAACTTTAACAATTGGTCGTTGCAGTCGTGTTGTTGTATGAATTCCAGTTCCCACCAATTATAGATCTTCCTCCAAAGTGGATTCAAGCTTGGACAATGTACAAACAAGTGGTCTAGATCTTCCTGTTGTTGTAGACAGAAACAACAATTTACTTGTTGCTGTTGCGTTAAAATACCACGAGAATTCAATTGTTGCTTTGAAGGGAGCCTGTCTATCACTAATCTCCAGCTGAAGATCTTTACTTTTGAGGGAACATTAATCTCCCAAACTATGTCCAGCATCTTTTTCCTTCTACCGTCTATCAGTTGCGAGTTCAGAACCTGCATAAACAACTCATAACCAGAACGAGTAGTGTATTGCCTCGATTTATGATAAGGCCAGCATATTTGATCCTGTGAGTCTACGGCAGGGGCGATTCCTTCTAATGTTTGTAAAAGCTCCAGGATTTGATTTGTTGCCGTCTCACTCCAGACTTCTCCTCCTTGAAGCAGGTTCCACCTCCACAACCCTCCCTTCCAGCAACCTTTATTGCTCACTGACTCCTCTTTGAACCAGCATTCCTAATACACTGCTGGATATGATTCTGCCAGAATATGCTGCCCCAACCATCTCTGCTTCCAAAAGCTTATTGTCTCTCTCTATTTCCTAATTTTAAAGTGCTTCTCTTTGAAACTCCTTGCGCTTCCTCACCTATCAGAAGTATGTCTTTCCACCAAAGAGAGGCACTCAGGTTGCTGCTCTTTTCTTCTAAATTCCCCTGTAACTTCATTAGATCTCCATATCTTGCTTGCATTATACCTCTCCAGATTGCTGCCTTGTCTACCATGAATCTCCATATCCATTTCGAAAGTAATGCTTTATTAAACTTTGCTATGTCCTTGATCCCAAGACCACCTTCCTCTCTTTTCTTACAAATATTTTTCCAGCTCACCCAAGACACTCCCTTCTTGACCTCTACTCCTTGCCACAAAAACTTTCTTTGTATTGTTGTAATTTGTTGAATGATCTTTGTCGGTACTTTATAAAATGCAAACTGATATATAGGCAAATTAGACAAAACTGATTTCAGTAAAGTTACTCTCCCTCCTATTGATAGGATTCTACTTTTCCAGGATGACAATTTAGATTTGAAGTCGCTCGAATCGATTGCGCCGAGGCGCCTATGGTTACCTCCTACAAATAATCCTAGGAATTTAAAAGGTAGTTTTCCAATACCGCATGCCAGAAACTGTGATCTGCCACCATTACTTCTGGTTCTATGCCCAACCCATATAAATTGCTCTTGTTCATATTTATCTTCGGTCCAAAAACCATCTCAAATCCTCTCAATATTGCCTTGATAGTCCATAAATTTGACCAGGAACCTTCACCTATCAGGATTGTGTCATCTGCAAATTGTAATAGATTATATTCTACCTCGTCATTTACTTTAAAGCCTTCGTATAATCCTCTGCTAACAAAACTCCTAACCATTCATGCTAAACCTTCTGCTACGATGGTGAACAGAAAAGGTGATAGAGGATCACCCTGACGTAGTCCTCTACCGACTTGGAATTCCTCTGTTGGACTTAACTAGCACTGACATAGAGCTTGTGAACACTATTGCTTCCATCCAGCCCCTCCAACGGTCACCAAATCCCATCTTTTCCATCATGCCTCTTAAATAATTCCAATCCACGCAATCGTATGCTTTTGCAAAATCTATTTTGCATAACAAGCAATTCCTCTTTTTTCCTTTTGCAAAATCTATAGCTTCATTAATAACCAGAACCCCATCCAAAATTTGTCTGCCCGGGATGAACGCAGTTTGATTGTTTGAAACGAGTGAACCAATGCACTTACTCAATCTGGTGGCTAGGATTTTAGACAGAATTTTGAGAATCCCAGAAATTAGACATATTGGTCTGTATTGTTCGAGACTTAACGGGCTTTCACATTTCGGTATCAATGCCAAGAACGATGAAGTTGCTGCTTTAGGGAGTTTTCCCAGTTTGTGAAATTCCTGGACAAACCCCACGATGTCGCTACCCACAATATTCCAGCATTTTTTCAAAAATTTCAGATTGAAGCCATCTGGTCCAGGGCTTCGGTCTCCATCTCCTTCAAACACAACATTTTTTATTTCTTCTTCTGAGAATTCTGCTTCCAGACAATTCATTTGTTGTGACGACAGTCTGTTGAAACTGATATTCTTAAGAGTTGGACGCAAGACATTTACATTTTGGAATCTAACTTTGAAATGTTCCTTAATTGCTTCCTTTACATCTTTAACCGATTCTACCAATCCTTCTGCTGTATTAACTGCCACAATAGAGTTGCGCCTATTTCGGACTGACATGGAAGTGTGGAAGAACTTTGTGTTGTTATCTCCCTCCCTAATCCACTTATACCTTGACTTTTTCTTGAGCAGACTCTCTTTATAGTGAATGTTTTTCCACATGTTCTATTGGTGATTCTTTCTTTCCAAGTGTTTTGCTTCAAGTTCTTGAGAGTTTCCTGTTTGCATATTCGACAACAGAATTTGGTCTTCTAGTCCATTAAGTTGCTTAACATCTTCTTGTATCCTCAAGTCTATCCACCCAAAAACATTTGCATTCCACCATCGCAATCTATTTCTAAGCGACTTCAATTTTTCTTTGAGTATAAATGCCTTCTTGCCTTTTATGTGGTTCTCCTTCCATTCCCTTTCTATAAAGGTCATAAAATCCTTATGCTCATACCAACAATTATTAGCTTTGAATGGCTTTGGACCCCAATCCAGGAAACTTGACTTTAACCATACTGGTTTGTGATCTGAGATATCTCTGTCTCCCACCTCCTGAGCCACTATTCCCCAGTTATGAACTAATTCTTCTGATAGTAGTATTCTGTCCAATCTACCGCTTGCCTTTCCATTCGGTTTAATCCATGTATAGATACTGCCCAGAACTTGTACATCTATCACCTCCAATGCCTCAATAAAACTACTAAACTCTTCCATTTCCACTCTTCTAATGTTACTGCTCTGACCCCTTCTCTCCTCCTCGTTTCTGATTGAGTTAAAATCACCTCCCACAATCCACTCTCCCTTCTCTAATTTCTGCTTCCAATTCAGCATCTCACCCCATAATTTCCTTTTTTCCACCAGCAAACATGGAGAGTAAATGTTTACAAAATAGTGTATTATTCCTTTTATCTTGACCATTATTCCTAGATACTCATTACTTGAGAAACTAAGTTCAGGTAATACCACGTTCTTCTTCCAGACTGTTAGGATTCCACCGGATCTTCCAACCGCTTCTCTAGCTGACCACTCACAATCCCTGGATCCCCATAAGGAAAAAACAGTTTTGTCTTCCATCTTTATCTTCTTTGTTTCTTGAATAAACATGACATCAACATTGGCTTTCTTTATGACTTGACATATTCTGCTCCTTTTCACAGAATTCCCGCATCCTCTGATGTTGTAAGTTCCTATCTTCATTATGCATATGTAGCTAACTCCTTCTCACCCACCCAACTCTCTCGCTCCCTTGCTTCCATGTCTCTGATTGCACCCTCAAACACTTCATCATCTTCTTCTCCCTCAACACCCAATTCTTTTATGATGCTCCACACTTTCTTTGGCACACTTTCCATTGACTTTAGGATTCTACTATTCCCCCTGTTAATATCTGAATCATTTATTGATGCACCCTCAGACATTGATTGAACTTCACACCGCAGTAATTCTGGATCCACGATTTCTGGGTTTGGTGTTTCAATTGGGAAAGTTGTTTTATTGTTTCGGTTTCTACTAGGATTAATTTGGGAATGGAGCAATGCAGTGAAATACGAAGGGGCATAAGGGATTTCTAAATTCACTAAAATTTCATCCAATGGTTTTTTCTTGCTGGGCCTTAGTTGACGAGTTAGGCCATTAATTGTATCTGTTTCTCCACTGTCCAAGCCCAAAGAAGTTTTCTCTTGCTCCACAACAGGTGGGGCCCTGGGCACAGGCTGACAGACACCGGTATGTTACCTTCAACCACTTTAGTTTCTGCATTAAATGTTCTGTTCACTACTTCGCTTTTATCTCCTTCTTTTCCGCCTCTAGAAATGTTGGAACTCTCACCATCACTGCTTTCCTCTATTTCACCCGAAGGAGCTATGGTACTTGATGATGCCTGATATTGATTATGATGTTTACCCCTGATTTCATCTGTTACATTATACTGATGGGATTGGATTTCATCATGATCTTCCTGAGATTTCGGGATTACTCCACCACTCTTCTCCGATTCACTACTACTCCATGCGCCTCCTTCATCCTCCTCTTCTTCTCCTTCATCAGTCTCCGAGGAAGAATCCCCATCATCCTCTAATGATTTCTTTTCTACTGGGACTATTATACGTTTTGGTCCATGCATATCTTTAACCAATTTGATTCCATAAATATGCTCATTCACTTCCAGGTTAAAAGATTCGTTGAGTACCATAGAACTCTTTGTTCTGATGAGAAATCTCGCCACATCCATTCTGGTGTGCTCCCGTGTTTCATCATCAGAACAGACATACTCACCAACACATCTTGATAGAAACGCGAATAACTTCGGATTCCAAGCATGACATGGTAAACCATAACAACGCATCCACATTAACCTCTCATTGTCTATGTCTTCTGGTGACCATGGATGTATGTCAGAAAACCATTGGCCTATCCAATCTTTAGCTTCGTCCACTAGAGCTTTGATCTCTCCCTCCTCCTGTTCTTCCAGCAAACAAAGATTGGCCCCCAGTGGAGTAGCCTTTATCCCAAAGTACCTTTCACCATGGAATGCTTCTTGTGTATTGAAAGTCATTCCAGAGGTTTCCACAACCCCTACAAAAGCTTTTTCGAACCTTAACAGATCCTTCTCCTCTGCGTTATAGTGAAGATGCACAAATACTGTTTTTTTTTCTCTTGCCCTCCCCCCACCATCAATCCTCCTTCCTCTATTCTCTTCTCTGTTATTCTTCGTCTAGCAAACTCTTGTGTCTTCATTCTTCGAGTATCCTCGCACAGCCTGAGCATATGATCTTCCAACCATGTTATTTTTGTGACTATTCCAATCATCTCTGAATCTGGTTTGTGGTTCAATTCTGTTAAAAAATTTGCTGTTGCTTTCCTTCTTTTGGAATTCCTGATTCCCTCTTTGGAATCTTGGAATATTTGCATATATCTTCTTTCCATTAATGAAGATATTATCTAGTCGTGTTCCAAGCAGTCTTTCGTCTTTCACCTTTCTGAATCTCACAAAGCCAAACCTTTTGCCTCGCTTGTCTCTTTTTGTCTCTTTTCGCTTGTCTCTCATGTTATTTTCCCAACACTAATATTTAAATTTGGTATTTGGATAACAATGGTATATAATGGTATTTGTATTTGTATAACAATAATATATAATGGTATTTGTATATAAGATTATAAATTATCGGTTTATGAATTACAGGTTTATGAAATAATCTGCAAAAATGCAGTTTAAACATTATTTAAAATTTTGATTTTTCAATAAAAATCTATGAAAGCGCTTTTAGGTAAAAGCGCAAACCACCTATGAGGCGCTTTTGAGTAAAAGCGCCTAAATATACCTATGAAAGCGCTTTTAGAAGCGCTTTTAAAACTTTTATAGGTAGGCCTAAGACAGTGCTTTTTAACTAAAAACGCTTTTATAGGTGGCGTAAGACAGCACTTTTACTAAAAAAGCGCTTTCTTAGGGTGCCTACATAATACATTAAAGGCATTCTAAATTATGCCTAAGAAAGCGCTTTTCTAGAAAAAAGCGCTGCCTTAGGCCTACCTATGAAAGCGCTTTTTAGTAAAAAGCGTTTTCATAGGTAGGCCTAAGACAACGCTTTTTCCTAAACAAAAAGTAATGCTAAAACCTATAGCAGCGCCACCTACGAAAGCGCTTTTAAAGTCCAAAAAAGCGCTTTCGTAGATCTTTTATGGCGTAGTGAAAATTAGTAAAAACAAAGACAAAATTATATATTATGCCATATGTAATTTGCAGTTTTAATATGTGCCCAGACTACATACAATTTCTGGCTCCGCTACTAATAGAGAGTGGTATGGATACTAATGCAAGTATTCATTGATTTGGAAACGAGCAAAGTAAGCTTCATTAAATCACCTCGTTGTGAAATGTTGAGCTTCGTAAAGCGTGGATTTGGTTTTCTTTTACAAACTCTTCTTTCGTTTCGTTCAAGCTACTACGAGGCGTTTTTTCAGTTATAGATTCTTCTTATTTCCACTATACCTTCTCGCTCCACAACAATGGTAAATCTCTCTCTCTCTCTCTCTCTCTCTCTCTCTCTCTCTCCCATTATTTCAAGATTTGAGTTGACCAATGTAGATGTAAATTAGAAGGATGCACATCTTTTGGGAGACTAGTGGTAGTGAAAGTGAAATATTGGAAGGTGTGTTAACTCTCTGCATTTTAATTTGGCTTGGTCCTTATAAAATAAACATGTTTTAGTCTTTACAAAATTATTATGTACACAATTTTAAGTCTCCGTCGTTAAACTAATGTGTATTTTTCGTGATTATTTTATAGATATGTTTAGAATGTTATAAAATTTTCCTCGAAAAAAAGAACTCAAAATTTGATTTCTAAGTCGAGATTTTCACTACTTTTATCATTATCTTTTGAAATTTTAAAATTCATATTTAATTTTTCATATTTAAAAGATTCTAAAATTTAGTAAAGAAACTTAGTATAGTATTCTTATATGTATGAAAAAATTCAAAAATTCAAAAGTTTAAATATAATTAAACAATTCTTAAAAAATTTAGAAAGGTAACAGGATTAAAACTGGGCACATAAATTTTTTGTAGGAAAAAATATCATTCTTAATATAAGGATTACAAATAAAATTTAAAATATTTATAAGAAGAAAAAACATATAAAGCCCTTTTAATTATTATGTTCTTTTATTTTAATTTTGATTTGAGTTAATTTAACTTATTTTATTGTAATTTTATAATTTGTTCAAACTACTGTTAAACGGAGGTTGAAATTAAGTGTCTAACAAATTAGGTGTTCAACTATGTCATATTATTATATGTACTATTGATACTATTGTATTAAATTTATAATGAATTTTTAAAATATTTTTTTTATTAATTTGGGAAATTATGTGTGACATATCCATAAAATTTAATTTCATATTATTAATTTATTTAAAATAAATAATTCAACCGTAAATTTAATCAGTTAAATCAATTAAACCTTATATCGAAATAATTCCAAAGTTTGCTGATTATTGTTTGCACCAACAATGAATACGGTTAAAAAACTAAAGAGTGAGTCAACTGAGTTGCCTGATTGTATTATATCGCATATCTTTTCCATGTTAAGTTTGAAGAGTTTGGTGAAAACTAGTGTTTTTGTCCAAACAATGGTATCACGAATGGGAATTAAGGAAAGACCTCAATTTTGATCTCCATAACATGTTTGACTATAATACAGTTCCAGAGTTACCAAAAACCCTTCCACTCTTTCAACAACTTCAATCTCAATTTGCTGCTAGTTTGGATAATTTCATGCAGAAATATCCGGGTGACATGATCAGTTCAATCCGAGTAAACTTTCCATTAGGTGTCGATCATAGATTTTTTTTTTTGAAATAACCAATTTTTTTTAAAAAAATACAAAAATAACCAAGTTTTGAAAAAATTTACGCAAATAACCAACTTTCAGGACAAAAATACAAGCAGGAGCCATCTCAGATGGCTCCTGCACTGATTTTTAGGAGCAGGAGCCAAGTGAGATGGCGCCTCCCTTCATTTTTTGCCCTAAAAGCCATCTCAGATGGCTCCTATGTGTAAAACACATGGGAAAAACCATCTGAGATGGCGCCTCCCTTCATTTTTTAAATTTTGTTTTTTTTTCAATTTTTATTTATAAATACACACTCATCCCTCCTTCATTTTTCACATTTTTTCAACTTCTCATCTCATATTCTCTCTTATATTCTCTCTTATTCTCTGTTACTCTCTCTTTTTTTCTACCATGACATCTCCATACATCCATACCAGAGATGGATAAGTTGTTTTCTCGGCCTCAAAACCTCCAATGAAAATGAAATTTTGGCACATATTTACCATGGCCAAACTGAAAAAAGAGTTGATGCGTTGGTTAGAGGGAGAAATTGAAGATGGTGATGAAATTAGAAGGATTCAGAGGAAGCGAACAACCATGAACTTCGCAACCAACTGGTCAACCTCGAATTTGGTTGGAGGAAGTCAAAACAGACGTCGACGTTATTGCGACGATGTATGGTTCCGATGAGATTGTTTTGACGGTTGTAGTGTCTTAAATAAATTGTTGTGTTATTGATGCGTCATAGTTCATGTTGTGGTTTCTTTTAATCGTGTAGTTTTTAATTTTGTTGTCTCCGTATTGGTGTTTGTAATAAATGCGAATTAATGGAAAGAAGAAGATTTGTTACAATATTAAAAGTGCAGATAAATGAAATACAAATTTTAGGATGTCGAGGTTGTAGCACGCTGGGGACAATTTTTTCGATTGTGTCCGGATTGACGACATAGACCACACTTTCTTTCTAGTTCATCAACGTCGTCCATTTCCGTTGTTATACGTTTGCTCTTGGGACGACCCTTTTTATTTCTCCGCATTTGACTGTTATGCCAAACTACTTCCCTTTGCAGCCAATAATGCTTTTGCTCTTGGTTCAAGGCATTGTTGTATCGTTGAGCAAGGTGCGAGACTTGTAAATTGGAGAAAGAAGTACGGTGCATCTGATGAACATGTGCACGCCGCAATGACAAGAGAGCAGGGCATTCGAAAGTCCTGAAATTTTCCACAGTCGCACCACCGAGATGGTAGTTTAACCCTGTACTCTTGTCTAGGCAAACCCTCATTGTGGTCGATTATCTCTTTGACAATGAAGTTATGGTTATGTCGGTCGAATCTTATAACAAGATGAGTGTTAGCTTTGGCACTCTCGGCCTTAATAAATTTCAGGGAACTTTCACTCCACACTTGTCCGGATTGTACCACGGCGTTCCACTTTTCACCTCTCTCTGCAAACAAGGAGGCCATTCTAAAATATGTTGTACTAACCAACGCGCTTATTGGGAGTGCTCTTATGCCTTTGAAGACGCCTTCATTGATTCGACTAGATTTGTTGTCATGTGGCCCCAACGCACTCCATTGTCGTATGACCGTGTCCACTTTTCCACTGCAGATTATCAACCCACGCACCGCATCGGGTTTTCCAATCGATCATTGCGATAATATGTAAAACACGGTTGTGTTAGCGCGTCTGCATTCATACTTTTCGAAGACGCTTATCTTTGATCTCGCGCATGAAGTTTTGAGCGATGTGTCTTGCGAATAAACATGTGTAGCGGTGGGTCGTGCCAACCGTTGGTGGGATTGTTGTACGCACTCTCAATTGAGGCATGTCTGTCAGAAATTAGACAAAGATCACGTTGTGGTGCTACGTGTGTTTGAAGATGCTTTAGGAAGAAAATCCAAGCTGCTCCAGTCTCTGCCTCTACAAGAGCATAGGCGATTGGGAACACGTTATTGTTGCCATCCTGTGCCACGGCCATCAGTAGGGTGCCCCTGTATTTCCCGTACAACCATGTTCCATATATCTGTATAATAGGTTTGCAGTGTGCAAACCCAGTGATGCCAGGTCGAAAATCCCAGAAAAGTCTACTGAATATACCATGTCCGCTGACACAGGTACCGTCTTGGGAAAACGCTGGCGTCGTCTCCAGAGCATAAACTGTTCCAAGAGCATACGTTCGCAGTGCATTCATGTAGCGAGGTAACTCTTTGTACGAACCCTCCCAATTTCCATAGATTTGCTCGATAGCCTTGTTTTTTTGCCAACCAGGCCTTTCTATACGAGGGGGTATAGTTGTATGTTGTAGTGATGTGGGATATTATTGTTTTCACCTTCAATGAAGGATCGCAGCTAACAAGAGGTAAGATTTCTTGACAAATGAGATCATGACTCAATTTCCGGTGATCCTGTGATTGTGTGGAATTAACACAAGTGTGTTCCGTCATAGAACCTATCACCCAGGAATCACTACGCAATCTATACGATGCAATTAGATGGAAGTTACACTCAAGGTGAGTATAGATGATTCTGTATCTCTCTGCTGCTGTTCGATCCATATGAAAGTCATAGTTGTTTATCATGTAGAACTTTTTTATTGCTCGGACACAATCTTCTTTTGAACGAAATTTGTCTTTGACTTTTAAATTTGCATCTGACTGCACTTCAGGGTTGTAGAATATATCAGATGAAGGGTCATCTGTGGACATGTTGAGGGTGGTCATGTACGGAGGTGGTGTGAAGATCTGATGTGGAGGCAGTTGGCTTTCTTCCTCGGCCTCCGATTCTTCATTTACCATGATGTTGAACTGCGTCTCCTCTGCTTCCTCTTCTTCGTCACCAACATCCACCTCAGCTTGTTCCTCCTCCGTAGGATCAACCCTCTCTGTGTCCTGGAACACGACGTACAACTGAATCGAGTCGTACCCAGAATATTCATGATTACAAAACATGTTTTGCAGATCTTCGTCGTCTTCAACAGCTACCTGGTAAAATGTTACTTGGTTCTCACTAGTAAAAACAGGATGTTGGTAGAAAATGTTTGACGTCGGACCTCGGAAGTTTGTTTTCAGTCTTTTTGAAATACAAAAAATTCGCATTGCTATTTAGACAAAATTGGATATTTTCAGTGTTTCTGAATAAAAAACCGGATACCTCACTGTTGCATGTCTCGCCATTGAAATTTACAGTGATGACATATTGTGGTACAGATGACATTTCGATTAGGGTTTGAGTGTTTGAAATTAAGGTTTTTGATTTGATTAGGGTTTCTGATTTTAGTGTTGGAAATTTGGGTTTTCGATTAGGGTTTTATAATTGGAAAAAAAAAAATCACATGCAGTCTAGGGTGGCTAGGGGACAGACCTATTTATGACTAGGTCTGTAAAAAGCCAAGTTGAATGGCTCCTATGTGTAAAAACACAAGGGAGGCGCCATCTCCTTTGGCTTTTTGCAGGCCTAGTTATAAATAGGTCTGCGTAGCGACACACTACCTGCATGCATGCAACTGCCACCTAGTGAACCTAGCTGCCACCTAGCTCACAAGCCATCTAGGATGGCGCCTTAGTGCAAATTAAAGGGAGGCGCCATTCCACTTGGCTCCTCCTTGACAAGTGTCATCCATGCATGCAAGACCCCAACCACCTCATTTATTCCTCTCTTCTTGAATCACCTATAAATATGGCTTCTCATTTGTGTTTTTTCCATCATCACTCTTCACTTCTTCTCTATCTCTAATACAATTCTCTCTTTCTCAAATCATTTGTGTTTTTCAATCATGAGTCTCTTGACGTTGGGAGAATCTCACCGAGGAACAAGGGCAAACATTGCAACCTATGTAAGTATTCTTTCATTTTTTTTGTTTTCTTTCTTTTTCTTACATTCTTTTTTTATTATATTTTAAATATTGTTTACACTTTCTTACACAATTTATTTTCACATTATCTATAGGACACGAAAAATTTAGATGTCGCTCACATCACTATGTTGTTCCCGATCCGTTCATCGTTCCATACCTTGAACATGCGGTTTTGGAGAGGTTATTAAATCTCCAACTACGATCGATTCAAAGTTCATTCTTGCATTGTGTGAAAGGTGGAGACTCGAGACACATACATTTCATCTACCTATAGGTGAGTGTACCGTCACACTAGAGGACGTGTACATGTTGATGGGTCTTCCTATCGATGGCAAGGCGGTGAATGGTCCGGTACAACAACCTAACAATATTTGCGAGGAGTTGTTGGGTAGAGATATGGTCGAAGGTCCGCAAGAGGCCAAGGTATATTTCTTTCAACTCTTAGAGTATTATTATTCTCTTGTTTTGGATGAAAATTCCACGAAGAACAAAAATAATAAAACTAGAAACTACATTATGCTAATGTTTGGTAGTTTTTATTCCCGAAAGGGAATAGTGTCAATTTTATGTATTTGAATTTACTTAGAGATGTCAATAAGATAGGAAGATATAGTTGGAGTTCCGTTGTTCTTGCCCAACTATACTCCTCGTTGTGTAAAAATTGTATGAAAGACACATCAACTTTCAATGGATGTGCTTTCTTACTTCAAACATGGGGTTGGTGGAGAATGCAATCACTCAATCCCGTCAACGACCTACCGTTCACTTTTCCCTACGCAACAAAGTAAGTACATTGGTTATTTATTAAATTTTATTTATATCTTTCACATATATATATAAAATCCTAATATATTAAATGTTAATTCATTTAGGTTTAGCGTAGTGGGCATGGATTACGGAAAGAATCCGAGACACAATGTTCTCCTATACCGTAATCTAATAGACCACCTTGGACCAACCGATGTACGTCATTTCTATTAACTCCAAATTATTTTAAATTTAACGTATATTATTTTTATCATTATTATTAAACTCCATTATTTTTTCAACAGTTTACATGGAGACCGTACTTGGGGTTTGGACCATGTACCAAATGATGAAGATGCAGAGGTTTGGACCGCGAAGACTGCAATTATACGGTTCAACATTGTGGAGATGCACCACAGTGACCGTGTGAAGATGCAGTTTGGTATGTTCCAAGACATACCCCGCGATTCGATATGCTTGGATCCTTGGCATCTAAAAAGGGTCGATGCCCAATGGGGACTCAATAATTGGAGGAATTTTGCCAGGGAGTATTGTAGGATGTGGAAAAACCGAGCAGACCATATCTTACAATGTACCGTTTATGAAGATGACGAGATTATGCAACACTCTCGTCGATACATTGCTTGGTACCGGTCGATCCGTTCGGATATGCATGTTTCCCAACCTCGCTATTTGGTCGACCCTCGCACCCAGTGGGGGTAACCTCCAGAGTCACAATAACAACGAAGACAACGTTACCGCCAACAACAACCCCTCAACAACAATACCAACAACAACCCCACTACCAACAACAACAACAACCACCCCAACACTACAACAACCACCCCAACAACACTACCAACAACCACCTCAACAACACTACCAACAACCATCCCAACAACACTACCAACAAGCATCAACTTCCGCCAATCAACCCGACGACATAGAACCACCACCACTCAATCCCAACCTCAACCCCAACAACAACCTCATCACCCACCCAATACTCACATATGCCACACACCCAAGTTCAATACACCGAACAAAGGGCATATGTCCAACCCCTATATGGGTCCATCAACATCTCACCTCACCCTGACCACGCTTCGAAGAATATTCCCAACCAACCCAACATTCCACCAACCATCATTCTACCAAACCCCGCCATTCATATGGGTACGAGACTCCTAACACCCAATTTCCTTTTACCCCACACATTCACAATCCACATATACGGATGAGGATGCTATAGTCCTCAAATGGAACCTAACCCCAACCGCGACCAAGCTTGAGAACATGGGGACACGTTTATCTGGCGGTGCAACAAGCAATGTAAATCTTGAGGCATTCATGGATCCCGATCTCATTCACTACGGCAGCCATCAACCCATGATCGGGTCCCATCGACCCAACAACAACCGGATCCGAACCTCGCATCGACGAGTTAGGAGGGGCGTGTGGAGCCGGTGGTCATCTACGAGTCCGGTCGCCATGAATGAACTTATGTAATCGCTTTTTTGTAATCAAAATTTATAATACAAGATTTATTTCACAACATTGTCGTGCACTTTAATTTAAATTTGAAATTTTTATTTTATTTTAAAATACACTAATCATCTCAGATGGCTTTTCCCTTGTGTTTTACACATAGGAGCCATCTGAGATGACTTTTAGGACAAAAGCTTGAAGGGAGGCGCCATCCCCCTTGGCTCCTACTCCTGATTTTCAGTGCAGGAGCCATCTGAGATGACTCCTGCTTGTATTTTTGTCCTGAAACTTGGTTATTTGCGTAAATTTTTTCAAAACTTGGTTATTTTTGTAATTTTTTTTTAAAAATTGGTTATTCCAAAAAAAAATTCTCGATCATACTTATGCCATTGATGGATTAATTCAAAAAGGAGTTCTTAAGGGTGCTAATCGTATTGAGCTCCTCTTCGCATATGATACTGATTTTAAGATAGAGCCATACAAATTTTTATTTCCTTTCTTGTCTGACAATAATTCTATGACATATCTGCATCTACACAACTGCCACATAGCAGCACCTATGAAATTTTCTGGATGGAAGAATTTGAAAACTCTTGTGTTTCATCTCGTTCCTGTGAAGCAGAATATGCTTGGGCACCTGTGTTTTAACTGCATCCATCTCGAGAACTTCACTCTTAACCAATGTACCTTCTTATCTGATTTAAGAATAAGGAGTGCATCATTGCTTCATTTGAACATTGACTGCGGACGTATCATTAAAAAGGCAACAATGGCGAGGAAAATTGGTATCATTGCATCAAATCTCTTATCCATTGAATATTCTTCCAGGTGTATCTATTCACGCAGATTGCACAAGCTGAACATTAAGTCTCATACTTTATCGCAGTTTAACTACAGATGTAATCAAATTTATAATCATGTTAAGTTTTCTGGACTGAAAAATGTAACAACAATTGTGTTGGATGGACTCTTTGAATATCTACAAAGTGATGTCATAACTCATTTGTTTTCTAAATGTCTCCAACTTGAAGATGTCACCTTTAAGAAGTGCGAGTTCATGTGTGATATGAAAATTATCAATTCAAAGTTGCGTCATTTGAGCATAATTGATTGTCACTGTGAAAAAATCTATGAGAATCATTATTATAAGATAGATATTGATGCTTTGAATCTCTCGTCCTTTGAATATAGAGAATATAGAGATTACACAGCACAATGAGGCCCATAATCTCTGTTGAAGCTCCAAAGTTATTGAAGTTATTTTGGGATGTAGGTTTTAACAAAATAGATGTATATAGATTTGGGACAATTGCAAAATTACATCAGGTTGAGAATTTAACTATGAATATGAGCTATTTACGGGTGAGTCACTCATACATGCTAGTTTATTTTTATGTGCCTGTCACTCTTAGATATCCTTTAATTGCTTTTAATTCACTCTAAATGTTATTGGTGTAAACAGATATCCGAGTTAAAGTTAGCGAAAGAGTATTTGGTTCAATATCGAAATCTTAGACATCTGAAATTATTTATTTCATGTATTTCTAAGATGGACTACTTTTTGATTTCAGATATTGCAATGGCTTCTCAGCATCTCCAAAAAATTTCCCTAACTGTGAGTTACTAAACAAGATTGTCCATTTTTCTATATGGCTAATGAAATTTTATATTGTTTGTGTATTTAAATGTAATTTTAATATTATGATTACGATTCAACTTTCAGATTACAAATGAACATATCGAAATACCACATATGGTTGGAGCTCAGAGGCAAAGAAAAGAGTATGTCAAGTTTATTCACAATAGTTTAAAATATGTGGAGTTACATGACTGTGTTTGCTCTATAAATGTAATTGAGTTAGCAAGTCATCTGTTGAGGAGTGCAACTTTTCTTAAGCAAATTACTTTCAGTTCTCGTCACAACTACTACATAGGTGCTGCAACATGGACTAAGGATTCCGATGGTTGTTGTTGGTATGAACGGAATCTTATTCATCAACATCTTAAAGATGAAGTAAATGAACAATGTCAGCTTATAATTCTGTAGAGTTATGTTATTTATTTATAGTGAATTATGTCATGTTTTTGTTACTAGCTAATTCCTCCTTCCAACATTATGTGATTTACATTAATTTGAATTACAATATTATTGAAAGATCTTATTCAATCCACAACTGAACACTATCTCCAAGACTCTGTCATGTTCATTTTGTGAGTAAACTCTTGGAAGTATCCCACTATTCAATAATTATTGGTCATCAATATGTTAAGAACAGACTTTCAATTTATGAATTGAAGTTGTTGAGCAAAGCGTCATGAAATTGAATGGAATGATGTTTAACTGTCAATTTCACGTTCATGTTATGCCAGAGTGCTTTAGTTCATGTTTGCCTTGTTGACATTAAAAATAATGCACATACATCACATATTTTTTACACTTAAAATATTATATCATACATTATACCAGTTATCGTCTAGAATGGACAAAGTGAAAATTGGTGTTGGAACGAGAAAGGAAGAAAATTTTGACCGATCAATTGAGAAGTTGAAACCTGATGTGACATTGTGAGTGGAAAAGTGATTAGGATTGGAGCATGTACATTTTGGTGTCGAGGAGGTTTTTCCATCAGGAGTATCTGAAGTGTTGATTAGACACCAGGAACTAGAATTGTTTAGCGGTGAGTCGTTGAATGAATTGCATTGGATGCTACAAATTAGATAGGCTGTTGGAAAACAATTGCGAAAAGGAAACAAAGACCGAATTAGTAATAGAAGCGATTACAGTGCTTATAGCAATTAATCATAAGCAATTCCAGCGGATGCAACATAAGATATCAGAAGATGAAAAATTCGTGAGAATTAGAAGACAATTCCTACATATAAATTATAATTATTTAAGATAACCACCACGGAAGGGCAAATATTGTTTATAGAAAAGGCTTATGACATGTTTATAAGCAATTTTCAATTTATTTCTATAAACTGTTTTTGGATGTCTTATGAAATAATTTATAACTTATATGAAAAACAATTTGACTTTGTTATTCATGTATATTATTCTTCCCTTTATCTATCATTACTATTCAGAATCTACCAGGCTTCACTTTTGTTAATATAGAAAAGATTACATAGAAGCACTATCAAGTTGTTTATATCCACAGATCTAATAATTAATAAGGGTAGAACCATATGAGAAAGAGTGTGTATGTTTATGAGAAAGAGACACTTAAAGCAGAGAGTATCCTACAGTAACCAAACTAACTCTTGGGAAGTTTGTAACTGCTAGTATTAGCTGGAAGAGCTTCCTAACTAACTATGCAGGGTATGTAGAGAAAAAACTAACAACAATCAATGTTGAAACTTGGTATAAAATGAATAATGGTAGAAAAAAACTTGGTATTTCTAACCACTCCCATGTTTTTGAACAGCTTTTCAAAGCAAAATAAATGAAACAGAATTTTCAATTGTTCATGTACTTACACCATTTAACTATTAAAAAGTGACTGCGCCAGAAATTTTAGACAGTCTGGGCAAAAATTTAAGCCGCAAATCACATATGACATAATATATAATTTTGCCTCTGTTTTTACTAATTTTGCATCTGATTTTATTAATTTTGCCCTTATTAAGTTGGGAGAAATACAAAGAAAATAGGAGTTGAGCCCGGACGCGTGCCCGGACTTGCCGGGCAAAGAGATGAAATTAAGTCTCAAACTGCTTCTGACAGGACCGAGACAAAAAGATGACAGAATTGGAGCAATGGACTCTATTTTCCTTATTACCTCAACAAGACCATATGCATTATCTGACAAACTGAAAGAAATAAATGAAACATCAATCATTGGCAAATTCCATCCACTCTATAAGATTAATGAGTTATATGATGATCATAACTAAAGGCACCAAAGCAACAAACTGACAAAACCCAAACAAAAGAGTCAACATAATCTATATGCATAGGTATAATCAGTATACCCTTTTAGTGTAAGCAATGGAGTTCCGTTTGTGGAAGATTACCTAATGCTTGTTGAATCTCACATTCCTTACTATCAAAGGATGTGGGCTTGGACAGATCATCAACTTTAGGACATGAATCAAGACTAGATGAAATAACAGAATTTGAATTTACATCTCCCTCCATTGCATAAATTTATGGGCTCAATATCAGATCTGTAGATACATGGGATTTGTCAGATGAACTGCACTTGCCTTCAACATTATTGATAATGACATATAGTAGCAACTAAGAACAAATATGAAGTATATCTTGTCAGTAGTTTAAACTATTACATGAAATATGAAGCACTAGAGATTCCAATAAAACCAAATCATCACATGTTCAAGATGGGCTATGCTCCTCAAATAAAGAGATTGTTTCAAGAGACTCAAAAGAATTTGTATCCTTCATTGTTTTCACCTATGTTTACTTGATTTTAAAAACCAACACAAATCTGCGACGTGCAATATCAGTCTTATCTGTGTTTCTTGATGCACGGCGATGGAGCCTAACTTGAAGCAACAACTACAAGAAAATATTGAATTTGCCAGGTGAAAAGTGTTGGAGAATTTCCAAAATATATTTGGAAAGTTGCAATGGTTAAAATAGACCTTTTAGAGAAAAGGTGTAATGCTTTACAATTGAAGCAACGTAACCATTCATGAACAACATCTTTCAAAGAGTTGTTTCCCTTCACCAAAGGACATAAGTTTCTCTATAAATAAAGACGTTTGTTAGGCATTGAACACATGTGATAATAGAATATTTCAAGAGCCTAAAATCATATCTAAGTCGTTTCTTTATTATTCTAGTGCACAAGAATAAATGAGGAAACTTTATTCGGTAAAATATCGTTGATCGATATGCTTAATGTGAATGTGCGATTCATATTAAGGTTTCCAAAGTATCATGAAGGGATTCGCCGAATAACCCATTTACTTCCAATTTGTCTAAATTGGTGGAGGCGAATCGAGCCTAAAGCTCAGTGTAAACACACGCTTTGGAATTTATTTTGTGCAACTTTTATCATACAATTTTCATCTTACCTTAGGTTTTGCAGCAGACCCCAACACAAAATCTAACAATCTTTAGGTTCGAATTCGATTTGATTTTTATTTTATTTGTGGTTAATATAAAAATTACAATTTTATAGAAGATACTTTCTACGATGGTGAAAGGTACATAATTAATTCATATAATTTTTATGATTTATGTGATTTCGATTTATGATTCATCTGTGTTTAATTAATGACTGCAACTTAAAAAAAAAAGATTCGAGTATGATTTTATTAATGATTAATCCGTACGATAAAATAGTGCTGCAATATATTATATCATGTATATAATTTCAGAATAATAGTATCATAATTTAAGAAAAATATTTGAAATGATTGGAGAGTTGAATTTGAAAAAAAATAAAATTAATTAATTCTATTGTACTATATCCGAATAAAGTTAGTTTTTTGGTTGGATTAATGTGATTGAATTCATAGATGGTACAGTGGCAGAATGTTATATTTCTAAATCCTATTTTATTTATATTCATTCTATATGTATGATTACACAAAGTGAAGGTAATAAATTGCAGTATGAAACAAAATCAATATATTAAACTAACTGCAGCATTATTACACATGTGCATGCATTTCTATCCATGCACGTTACTGTTCACATTAGTATAAACTGAAAAATTTCTAAAAAATGATTAATCTATTGTATGTGATGAAGTCCAATATATTATTCATTGTCGTTGCAGATTCGAAATGCAATTATAGAATTTTAAATTAAAGATAATCAGTTACATATATACAATATGTATTATTGTAATGCCCTTTTATATGTTTTGTTTTGAAATTACATTGTTGAATGTGATACTTATATATAAGTTATGTGAAGCATTTGCTAAGTTTTTTACTTTTTGAAAAATGAAATTTTGAATTTGAAGTGAAAACACTTAAACCAAGATACATGAACATGAATGTTGTCACTGAAACAATGTGATGTTTTGGTTAAAAGTTTAACAGTACTGTTATATATTTTTTGCTTTTATTTTATTTATTTAAAAAATTATTATTTGCAAGTAGATGTACTTGCTATTGCCATGAAAATTTTCATGAGATCTTATAATAGAGGATAAGGAACTCGAAGAATCTTGTGAGAAAGATTCTCCAAGGATTGTTGAAAACACAAACCAAACGTTCGTCAACGATTGAAAGTATATTTAAGTGAAAGTAAAAATTTAAATTTAAAGGGTTAGCAAAATGAAGATTGACATACAATTCGTATATATGACAAAATGAATGACAAAATTGTCATGGTGATAGTTTGTCAAAACTATAAAGAATATATGATGTATTTTGCATATGATAAATGAATAATATGACAAAGGTGTTATGGTTTGATGATAGTTGGTAAACGCTATCAATAGTACTTAAATTAATCATAAACATAACTATTTGGAATATTGAATATTCAAAGTTTATTAAAGTTTGAAAAATTGTGTGATTCTTTGGCGAAAGGATTGACAAAGATATGATGTCTTTGAATATAATTGAAGAAAATAAAGACATCATTAGGGATGTGGAACAAGCCCATATCTAATTAATCACCAATGATAGAAAATCAACTCACACTTAATTAATGTTAAGTCTTGAGTTCAATGATGAAAGTACACTATTAGAGTGATTGAAGTACTTGACAATAGATGCATCCCAAGGAGTAAAAGTACTTGGACCATTTGAAAAATGTGGAAGGATGAGGTTCTCCTCTTAATAGACATATAGCATATGTTTGCTGGAATGCATAATTATGGGTGCATTTTTAATATAGTCTACCTATATGAGAATGAAGTGATGCCGTTCCACGAGTTCAAGGGTTTACTCTTAAATTCTCATGAAAGGGATATGAGACACAAGGCTTATTAAATGTGTCATATTAATAATTCAATCAATGGTGCCGATATTTCATGTGTGAGTTATGCACGCTTGTTCTAATGATTAATTGGTTCAAAGCTTGTCTACCAATCTATTCGGGGATGAGTGAAAACTTAACTTACTAAGTAATGGTTCAAATTGTAAGATACCTTTATACGAAATCATGAAATTTCCTGAATAATGGATTTAGATATATTTTGAAAATGGTGGGGGATTGTTGGAGAATTTCCAAAATATATTTGGAAAGTTGCAATGGTTAAAATAGACCTTTTAGAGAAAAGGTGTAATGCTTTACAATTGAAGCAACGTAACCATTCATGAACAACATCTTTCAAAGAGTTGTTTCCCTTCACCAAAGGACATAAGTTTCTCTATAAATAAAGACGTTTGTTAGGCATTGAACACATGTGATAATAGAATATTTCAAGAGCCTAAAATCATATCTAAGTCGTTTCTTTATTATTCTAGTGCACAAGAATAAATGAGGAAACTTTATTCGGTAAAATATCGTTGATCGATATGCTTAATGTGAATGTGCGATTCATATTAAGGTTTCCAAAGTATCATGAAGGGATTCGCCGAATAACCCATTTACTTCCAATTTGTCTAAATTGGTGGGGGCGAATCGAACCTAAAGCTCAGTGTAAACACACGCTTTAAAATTTATTTTGTGCAACTTTTATCATACAATTTTTCATCTTCTGTTTAGGTTTTGCAGCAGACCCCAACACAAAATCTAACAAAAAGCCCCTCGCAAAATAATGTATTTGAGGGGTGTTTTTCACCACCTCGCAATACTTTTTTTTTAAAATAAAAAAAGAAAAAGATCTTCCCTCTCATAACTGAAACTTGAGGTTTGTTTTTTTGTTGTTGAAAATAACGTTAAAAAGTGTTATTCACCCGCAATTAAATTTTAAAAAATAAGAGAAAATTAACTATTAGAATTATTGAGTGTCGGATGTGGTAGGTGACCGTTTGAGACTTTTTCGAGTTAGACATTGCGGGTGAATGTCACCGCAAGTCCCAATATCTTTAATATTGCGGTGAAAAACACCCAAGTGTTGTTTCAAAAATTGATGTGACAATTGTTAGTGCACAAGAATCAAATATAGAAAAATAATAAGAGAATAACCGAAAGTATGAAAGAAACAAGATTGTTGTTATAAATGACATATATGACTTGTCTATTTATACAAAGAGTAAATTTTCACATAGGCCCTAAAAAAAGGTAAATTTAATGACTAAGATAAAATATACAAACTAGGAAATACTAAATTACCTTTCAATACCATCCCTTAATTTATATGTTTAAACAAAACTAATAACACCAATTTCATCCGTTAAGCGAAGAAATTGATTTGTCTTGATTGCCTTCGTTATCTGCCATCTACTTCTGGGTGCTGCAGTGCATAAATTCTAATGTTCCATTCTGGACTTAACTTCTCAAGAAATGATACTTAGTCTCAATATGCTTGCTTCTCCCGCAATCTGGATCCTTGACAAGATTGATTGCAAACGTGTTTTCAATCATCAGCTTGAGAGGCTTCTTTACTTTCATCTTTAGATCCTACAATAAATTCAGAAGCCAGACAGCTTGACATGCAAATACAAGCAATATACTCGACTTCACGTTAATAGAGCAACAACAAATTGCTTCTTGGAACACCAAGATAGAACCTCCAAACTTGAATAAGTATCCAAAAGTACTTCTTCTATCAACTTTATCTCCACACCAATCAGAATTAAAGTAACTCACCAACTCTGAATCTATCTTTCTTTCAGAAGAAAATAATACTCCAAACTTCAGAGTTCCCTTGATATACCTCAGAATTCTGACAGCTGCTTGGTAATGGAACCACTTAGGTTTACTCATGAACCTACTAACCAATCCAACTACATAGCAAATATCAGGCCTGATATTACACAAATACCTTAGAGAATCAACTAGCTGTTTGAAGATCGTAGCATCCATAACCTCACCGCTAGAGTCCGAATCCAATTTATGATTGATTTCTGACAGTGTAACATCAGCCTTACAATTCTCTAGCTTAAATTTCTTCAGAGTTCACTTTAATAATTAATCCTATTTGTACCCTAAATTTGTTTTCTCAATTAATAAATTTAGATTTAGAATAACATCCTTAAAGAGTGATAAATAAATCTGATTATTCTTATCAATATGTGCGACATGGATATGTGCCACACATTTGTGCTTATTTTTTATCGCACTATATTATTTGATAATCAACTACATCTTTAATCTTTTGACTGAATAGAATTTTTAAAATTATAGTAAAAGTAGATCTAAATCAACAACGACTTCATACATTTACTTACTTTTCAAAAGTATATTTAAGGACTTGCTTTTCGACTAATCATTTGTGCTAATGTAGGTTATGGTAACCAACAAGATTAGGACGCACTATGCCAAAATTGAGTTTAGACAGCGCCACATAGACAACGCTTATGCCCAAAGCGCTGCTATAGGTTTTCAGAAAAATTAAAAATTAAAAATTAAAGGAGAAGCGCTGCTAAAGGTATACTTTAGACAACGCTTCTTATAAGCGCTGCTATAGGCCTTATCATAGACAACGCTTTTTTCCCTAAGCGCAACTATAGGTTTTCAGAAAAATTAAAAATTAAAAAATTAGAATAAGCGCTGCTAAAGGTTATACTTTAGACAACGCTTACTAAAAGCGCTGCTAAAGGTTATACCTTAGATAGCGCTTTCCAGAAGCGATGCTAAAGGAATTACTCTAAAAGCGCTGCTAAAGGTAATACCTTTAGCAACGCTTTTAGAAAGCGCTGCCTTTGGTAATTAAAAAATTTCAAAATCCCTAAATTAATAATCAGAATCCCAGAAATCCCAATCGTACGAAACCCCAGAAATCGCTCCTGTTCTTTTTCTTCTCCAACTCGTCTCCTCCCATTCACCTTATGTATCAACTCGCCTCATCACTCACAAACCTCTCTTCATCCTATCTCCACTCCTTCAGTCCTCACCGTAGTCCAACCGTAGAATCCCAAAAATCTCGCTCGTACGAAATCCTAGAAATCGCTCATGTTCTTCTTCTTCTCCAACTCGTCTCCTCCCATTCACCTTCTATATCAAATCGCCTCATAACTTACAAACCTCTCTTCATCCTATCGTCACTCCTTCAGTCCTCACCGTAGTCCAACCGTAGAATCCCAAAAATCTCGCTCGTACGAAATCCTAGAAATCGCTCATGTTCTTCTTCTTCTCCAACTCGTCTCCTCCCATTCACCTTATGTATCAACTCGCCTCATCACTCACAAACCTCTCTTCATCCTATCGCCACTCCTTCAGTCCTCACCGTAGTCCAACCGTGGTTCTTCCTCCGCACAACACCTCCACTGTCAGTTCAACAATCTCCACGGTCAGTTATTCAAAAGTAGAAGCAAAACTCTCTCGCCATAACAACCTTCTCCTCAACAGTGTTCCGATTTATTGTTATCTAATGGGATTTCACGGTTTTGACGCAAATTCCTATTGGCTCTACCGTTGAGGAACTTGAACTGCTGCTACATCACCAACCAAATAACAGGCTTTTCTTCAGTAGGTAATATTTCACATTGAATCTTCTTTTATGGATATATGATTCCCTTTCATGTAAAAATTGTTGAATATCTCCCCTTACCTGATACATAAATACTGTTTGGGTTGTTGAATATATGATTTTGGTACAGATTAATAAAACTCATAGTAGTCTTGAGTACTCCTTTGATACTAAAACCTTTGATACTGATAGATACATGGATAATGGTTTGTATGGATCTGCATTGACACATCAAATCTCACTATTTATATGTATTTTTGAATGTTCGTTTTGATCAATGTCGAGTTTTTGTGAAATTGCCATGAAATAGCTTGGCTGTTGACTAGCTCAACATTATATTTTCGTGATACTCACTTTCAATATACACTGGGACAAGACGTTTGATGTGTCAATGTGGATCCAAACGTACCATTAGTTGCTGCAGTTGAAATCACAATTATAAGCCCCCTTTTAAACTTGTGGAACTCACATGAATTCTAACTATGATAGTTTACTTGAACTTAGAGTTAGAATATAATATTTTATGGTGTTTCTAACCACTCAGAAGTATCTTAGTCAGAATTCATGTGAGCTCCACAAGTTTATATATGCTCCAACAATTTTTGTTTTGGAAGTGTTTTATGAACACACCTGTGAATGTCTTTAACAGTAGCTTGGCTATTTTTGCTTTTTGGTTAAAACGTGTTTATATTTTACGAGGAAAGTTAATTATAGGAAGTACAATCAACATATTGTGTTATCATCTTTGCATGCAAACAAAAAGATTACACCACAAACTCTAAAACAAAACAATACTTTCTATCTATTTTATTTTTGGTATAACTAAAGTATCGATAACATATTTTAGCCTATTTACTAATAGATTCATGTTCATGTTAATCTCACGTAATATCTCCGATTGGCAGCATTATGGTTAATCATGTTCGGCATAAAGTAACAAATAAATACATTATCAATAAGAGATAAATTAGTTAATTCAATTCTTCCAAAAAAATAAGCTAATTGAAATTCAAGAACTTTTATGAAATAAACGAAAATATTCTTGTTTTATTAATTAGGATTGGTCCCCATTTTAAAAATCTTAACATTGGTTGTTTTTCCGTTTTGTTTTGAACATATTTGAAATGGAATTAGTGAACCTATTTGTTTATGTGTAGTTGCTGCCTGATTTCATCGTCGCTGCTGCATCTCTAATTTCTCTTGTGAAGAGTGAAGTTCGTATCGTTTCAAAGAATCTTACAGTGTGTGGTTCTAGAAGTTGTTGACTTCTCTATAGGTAATTAATTGTTCTTTTGTTATAGTTGCGTGAATAAATATAGTGTTTTTGTACTTCCCTAGCCTAATGCGGTCATTCTGCATACTACTGAGCCACACATGAAAAACCTTGAACTTATTTTAATTGAGAAGTTCTAATAACCTAGTGATAAATTGGTAGTTGGGCATATTTAGAAGTTCTGTTGGCAGATTTGGTAGTTGGGCATATTTAGAATTAGAATTTATAATTAATAGCAGGTTTAAAATTGCCATTAGAATTTAGAATTAGTAGATTTAGTAGCAGACTTATTTCCATTTTCTATTACTAATATGACTCAGTAGTACCATTACATAAACCTGCGATAATTAGTTGTTCTTTTGTTATAGTTGCGTGAATAAATATAGTGTTTTTGTACTTGCCTAGCCTAATGTGTACTATTGTATTTGTGTTTTCTTGCTCCGGATCCATTCGGTGTATACTTTGTATTTTGACAAAAACGCATTATACCGTTTTGTGCCCTAATTAGTGTTTTTGTTTAACTTACGTAATAGTTAAAACCATGGATTAAAAATGGATGTGTGTCGATCGATTGTAAAAAGAGTACGAGAATGGGGTATTAGAGTTCGTTAAGTTTGCTGCTGAACACACTGAAGACCCGAATAGAATGAAATGTCCTTGCTTGGGTTGTTGTTATGTGGGCCGGGTTGACGCAGATGGATTGAAATCGCATTTACTGATGTGCGGAATTGATCGAAGTTATACGTGTTGGATATTTCATGGTGAGAAAAGCATCGAGAATGTTGAACTGGGGGTGAAAAGTAATGTGACCTATGTTTCATACGACAATGCCACAGATACATATGATTGTGATCGAGTCGAAGAGATTGCAGAAGCACTTGAAGAAGATCTTCAGGATTGTCCTAAAATGTTTGAGAGGTTGGTAAGCGATGCGGAGAAACCGTTGTATAAAGATTGCCCCAAATTCACAAGATTGTCTGCGGTAAATTTCTTCATAAAAATTCCTGGTATTGTGATGAATTTGTCTTAAATTGCGTGAATATGTTGCATTTTCTTGACACGGATTCATTCCGTGTATACTTTGCGTTTTGACAGAAACGCAGTATGCTGTTTTGTGCCCTAATTAGTTGTTTTTGTTTAGCTTAATTTGTAAAACTGTGGATAGGACATGGATGTACTCCAATCGATTGTCGAAAGAGTACGAGAATGGGGTATCAGAATTTGTTAAGTTTGTTGTTGCGCACGCCAAAGACCCCAGTCGAATGACACATCCTTGTTTGTATTGTTGTTATGGGAACCAGATTGACGCGGTTCAGTTGGCATCGCATTTAATACGGTATGGATTTGATAGAAGTTATACATGTTGTAATTTATAAAGGAAGTGAACTGAACAATATAGATCTGTTTATTATTACATAATTTTTATAGTCACTTCTAACGATTATTATTTGTTTAGGGCATTTCATGTTGTCAGCTATACCTATCGTCACCGACTTATCAGGTAGTTGGCAAGGGAAAAGTGCACAACACTTTGGGAGATTCACTTCACCATAGACCGCTCCCGGATGGACATATGAAAGTATCGGTTGATGTTGCTTTATATCTGGATGTGTTTCTACCGTTACCTGACATTGTTGCTGAGACCACATTGTTGCGAGATGCAGTAGGATCTTTTGTGGCATGACCATCAGACCTCATTTTCATAGATGATCAGGTATGTTGAAAACCATTATGAATCTTTAAGTATTCAACTGACAATTCTGACCTCATTTTTTTACATGGTAATTTTAGACTCCTACAAAACCCGCATATAAGGATAAAGGGATTTGTAGTAGGATCTTTTGTGGCATGACCATCAGACCTCATTTTCATAGATGACCAGGTATGTTGAAAACCATTATGAATCTTTAAGTATTCAACTGACAGTTCTGACCTCATTTTTTTTACATGGTAATTTTAGACTCCTACAAAACCCGCATATAAGGATAAAGGGATTTTGCAGCACGGCGAGTCTGTTGCATCACAAAAAGAGGTATGTTTAAAGTGTTAATTATATGATCCGAATAAAAACTGCATAACTTTATAGCTTACCTAAGTCTATATGATTTTTAGGTACCTTTTCAAGGGTCACAACAAGTGAGCCATAAAGTTGGTAGGGTACCACCCAAGAAAAGGGTTCCTGTCAAAAAATTTATGCCTAGATTTCGGCAATGTCTTGAAACACTAGTGGGCATATCAGATTTGATGAATGGTGGTATCCGTCAAATGGATATGGATGCAGGTATCTTTGGTTTTCCTTGCACCGAAACAATTGGATAAGAGGACATGGAACAAATTTTTCTTCAAGGAGAATTAGGCGTCAGTGTTATGCACTCATACATCCGGTAACCCGATCAATATATTATTTAATTGGTTGAACATTTTTTTTTTAAACATTTCAATGAAAATAGTCTAATATTAATTATGTTTTTATTTAGGTCGTTATATGACAAATTGATGCGTTGAAATCAATTGTCAAATAGATTCCATTTCGTGTCTTCCTCCCGTGTTAGCGGAGCGACAATTGCTAGGGAATCGGAGTCAGTAAGAGAGCACTTAGTCGATAGATTCATGGCAACTGGCAGTACAGAAAGCTTGGATCTTTTGGCGTATAATTTAGGATTAGATTTTCATTCTAAGTTCATTTTAATATTTGTATTTTTTGCATGAAAATTTTCATCTAAATTGTTGCTTTAATTTATAGATGTCACCGGTTGTTGCTTTCTATCGATCCTATAAAAGAAGTGATCTATTATCTGAATTCGGTTGACGGTGATTGGACAAATTATCTGGATATGAAGTTAATGATTGATACGTAAGTGAAATTATTCTAAATATTCGTGTGTATTTATATATTTAACTATTTCTATGTCATTGTTCTAAATATATATTTTTATTTTGTCAGATCAATACAAGTATTCCGATGTCAAAGAGAAGCTCGACTACCACGGTCTAAATCAAACAACATTAATTGGATCAAAGTGTAGGTATATTAATTTCCACAATTTTGCTTATAATATTTATGCTACTTGATAAAACAAGACATCTATATATTCTTATTTGTTTTTCTATGCAGTGTCCTCAACAACAAAACAACATAGATTGCGGATACATCGTTTTGAAGTTTATCAAAGAAATCATTCAAATGAATGAAATAGAGATTTCAGTCACCGTATGGATTTATAACTTAGGATTTGTTTTATTATTTATCGGATATTTCATATAATTTATTACTTTTAACTAAATCATGCATATATTTTGTTTTGTTATGTAGTACTTTGATGAACACAAGTGTGCATATTACACGAAACTTCAGTTGGAAGAACTCAAAGAGGAATTGTGTCAATATTTTATTGAGTAAAGAATCCTATAAGGTATGAATACATTATTGTGTGAAAATGGTTATGAATACATTATTGTGTGTATACAATACTGACCGTGTTATTATGTGCATATCTTGCAGGACCAGGACCTTGAATATATATGTACATTAAGACTGATTTAGTTATTGTTATATAGTTGATTTTGTTAGGGTTGATTTTGGTTATGTTAAAAATATGTTAATTGAATTACAATGATATATATATATTTTGGATAACAATGGTATATAATGGTATTTGTATATAATATTTAAATTTGGTATTTGGATAACAATGGTATATAATGGTATTTGTATTTGTATAACAATAATATATAATGGTATTTGTATATAAGATTGTAAATTATCGGTTTATGAATTACAGGTTTATGAAATAATGCTGCAAAAAATGCAGGTTTAAACATTATTTAAATTTTTTATTTTTCAATAAAAAATCTATGAAAGCGCTTTTAGGTAAAAAGCCCTGCCTTAGGTCACCTATGAGAGCGCTTTTTGAGTAAAAGCGCTGCCTAAGGTATACCTATGAAAGCGCTTTTATAGGTAGGCCTAAGGCAACGCTTTTTAACTAAAAACGCTTTCATAGGTGGCATAAGACAGCACTTTTACTAAAAAAGCGCTTTCTTAGGGTGCCTACATAATACATTAAAGGCATTCTAAATTATGCCTAAGAGAGCGCTTTTCTAGAAAAAAACGCTGCCTTAGGCCTACCTATGAAAGCGCTTTTTAGTAAAAAGCGTTTTCATAGGTAGGCCTAAGGCAGCGCTTTTTCCTAAACAAAAAGTGATGCAAAAACTATAGCAGCGCCACCTACGAAAGCACTTTTAAAGTCCAAAAAAGCGCTTTCGTAGGTCTTTTATGGCGTAGTGAAAATTAGTAAAAACAAAGACAAAATTATATATTATGCCATATGTAATTTGCGGTTTTAATTTGTGCCCTGACTACATATAATTTCTGGCTCCGCTACTAATAGAGAGTGGTATGGATACTAATGCAAGTATTCATTGATTTGGAAACGAGCAAAGTAAGCTTCATTAAATCACCTCGTTGTGAAATGTTGAGCTTCGTAAAGCGTGGATTTGGTTTTGTTTTACAAACTCTTCTTTCGTTTCGTTCAAGCTACTACGAGGCGTTTCTTCAGTTATAGATTCTTCTTATTTCCACTATACCTTCTCGCTCCACAACAATGGTAAATCTCTCTCTCTCTCTCTCTCTCTCTCTCCCATTATTTCAAGATTTGAGTTGACCAATGCAGATGTAAATTTGAAGGACGCACATCTTTTGGGAGACTAGTGGTAGTGAAAGTGAAATATTGGAAGGTGTGTTAACTCTCTGCATTTTAATTTGGCTTGGTCCTTATAAAATAAACATGTTTTAGTCTTTACAAAATTATTATGTACACAATTTTAAGTCTCCGTCGTTAAACTAATGTGTATTTTTCGTGATTATTTTACAGATATGTTTAGAATGTTATAAAATTTTCCTCGAAAAAAAGAACTCAAAATTTGATTTCTAAGTCGAGATTTTCACTACTTTTATCATTATCTTTTGAAATTTTAAAAATTCATATTTAATTTTTCATATTTAAAAGATTCTAAAATTTAGTAAAGAAACTTAGTATAGTATTCTTATATGTATGAAAAAAAATTTCAAAAATTTAAAAGTTTAAATATAATTAAACAATTCTTAAAAAAATTTAGAAAGTTAACAGGGATTAAAACTGTGCACATAAATTTTTTTTGTAGGGAAAAAAATATCATTCTTAATATAAGGATTACAAATAAAATTTAAAATATTTATAAGAAGAAAAAACATATAAAGCCCTTTTAATTATTATGTTCTTTTATTTTAATTTTGATTTGAGTTAATTTAACTTATTTTATTGTAATTTTATAATTTGTTCAAACTACTGTTAAACGGAGGTTGAAATTAAGTGTCTAACAAATTAGGTGTTCAACTATGTCATATTATTATATGTACTATTGATACTATTGTATTAAATTTATAATGAATTTTTAAAATATTTTTTTTATTAATTTGGGAAATTATGTGTGACATATCCATAAAATTTAATTTCATATTATTAATTTATTTAAAATAAATAATTCAACCGTAAATTTAATCAGTTAAATCAATTAAACCTTATATCGAAATAATTCCAAAGTTTGCTGATTATTGTTTGCACCAACAATGAATACGGTTAAAAAACTAAAGAGTGAGTCAACTGAGTTGCCTGATTGTATTATATCGCATATCTTTTCCATGTTAAGTTTGAAGAGTTTGGTGAAAACTAGTGTTTTTGTCCAAACAATGGTATCACGAATGGGAATTAAGGAAAGACCTCAATTTTGATCTCCATAACATGTTTGACTATAATACAGTTCCAGAGTTACCAAAAACCCTTCCACTCTTTCAACAACTTCAATCTCAATTTGCTGCTAGTTTGGATAATTTCATGCAGAAATATCCGGGTGACATGATCAGTTCAATCTGAGTAAACTTTCCATTAGGTGTCGATCATAGAATTTTTTTTTGAAATAACCAATTTTTTTTAAAAAAAATACAAAAATATCCAAGTTTTGAAAAAATTTACGCAAATAACCAACTTTCAGGACAAAAATACAAGCAGGAGCCATCTCAGATAGCTCCTGCACTGATTTTTAGGAGCAGGAGCCAAGTGAGATGGCGCCTCCCTTCATTTGTTGCCCTAAAAGCCATCTCAAATGGCTCCTATGTGTAAAACACATGGGAAAAACCATCTGAGATGGCGCCTCCCTTCATTTTTTTTTTAAAATTTTTTAAATACACAAAATACAGAAAAATGTATATATCAATAAGTATCAAAGCGGGACTTTGTTTGGTGGTGGTGCTTAGTAGTTTGCCCAACCACTCTTGACCTATGCAAGCATAAATGTAAACACTTCTGAGAATTGCATCCCTATGCATGGAAGAGGATTTTAAACAAATCAAACACAAGTTGCACACAAAATTTCCCTAAACAAGTCTTTAAATAAACTAGAGGGGTTCCTGAACATGCTCCAACTACGGAAGCCCCATCATGCATCTCTGTTCCTACTTTTCATGGCAGAAGAAAGCTGTAAAACCCTACTTCTCATGATATCTAGTAAAGCTGTAAGAGAATGCAATAAAAATGCTGTAGAAATACCAAATGGATTACAAATCCTTAGAGCACTGCAAGCTAAGAAATACTCCAAAAAACTTCAAATACTAGAGCCAAGCAATAAGAGTAAACTAGTGAGAAATGCACGGAGGCATCAAAGCATATGCGAAGTGTGCGTTCGTACGCATCCGAGGCAAATAAACCTGCATAGGAATATAAACCATACATAGAAGACAAGATATTTCACATTCGTACACAAACAAATATCAAATTATCCATTCGCACACGGTTGATACACATACGTGTACAAGCGGTAGAATACGCGTTCGTATGCATTCAAACAATCAGATAACTTGCAAGAAGGTGTCAATCCGAGTAAACACAAATAGTATGCGCGTTCGTATGTATACAAGCAATAGAATGCGCGTTCTTACGCATTCAAGATTGGATAACCTGCAAGAAAGGTGTGAATTCAAACAACCAGGCAATATAATGAACATGTATATGCGCAAGTAGTAGAATGCACGTTCGTACGCATTCAAACAATTGGATAACCTGCAAGAAGGTGTCAATCCGAGTAAACAAAAATAGTATGCGCGTTCGTATGCCAACAAGCAATAAAATGCGCGTTCATACACATTTAAGATTGGATAACCTGCAAGGAAGGTGTGAATCCAAACAACCAGACAATAGAATGCACATGTATATGTGCAAGCGCAAAATAAGGACGTTATATGTCCAAATCTCAAGTGAAAAGGCTCCAAGTACCTCGCACATGAAATAAAGTGTCAAAATTAACAACGCAAGTGCTAGAAATAAAGCACCGAATGCAAAACCGATTGCAAATATGATTATAAACTATTATAAGCATGTAAGAAATCAATTAAGAATCGCATGGTTGTTTGCAAAAATATCAACAAATTCAAAAACGTGAGCGGTTTTAATTAATTTTGAGTAGAAGTGGCATTTTTTGGACCTTAAAGTGAAGGGGCAGCCTCTACGGTTTAGGCATGTTGCACTCAAAATTTGGTTCTGAAACCTCCAAAAATGGTTCTGGAACGTGCCAAGACATAGGGGACATGTACCGTTACTTCGGACTTTTGAGAAAAAGTGAGTGTCGGTGCATGAAAACGCTAAAAAATGCTTTTGGAATCATAAAATCCATGTTTTGGATTAAATTCCGATTCAATTTTTGTTAGGTTTCGAAATGTGAGATGAATCGGATTTTAATTCACTACATGTAATCAATAAGTCAAAAAAATGAAACACAAGTTATGTACAAATTTGATTGAAATTTGAAATCAAAAAGTGTGTAAAAATGCATGTAAATGCAAATTCATGTACATTTTATGATGTGAAATTATGCATGAAAATGCATATTTATATACATTTTATGGTGTTTAGATGGATGAATTGCAAGTGTATGAGATATCATATGCAAATGACATGTGCTCAATGAAAATCCTATCTAAATGCTATGCAAAACATGTACTAAAATCAATAAGAATCAAGCATGTGATGTATTAAAGTGTTGTGAATCCATACATGTGATAAAGTGAGTGAAAGTGAAGTTTCGACACACTTTAATGTCATAAAAATTGAACACCGACACATGAAATGGATTTGATTATTCCCTATGCTTATGTGTTAACATGTAAGGATGCAAATTATGTCCTAAGATGTAAGTTTAAATGAATTATGTACAATCAAATGCTACCTACATCTAAAATGCAATGAATACTACATTTCGACACAACTATGTATGCAAATTATGTTTTGATTCACATGATTCAATGCAATTTGATCAATCTATATGCTCTCTAATGCATGAGCATGTGATAGATGATTCAAATGTCAAATTAAAGTGTCTAAAATGCAAAGAAAAACAACTACACAAGTGTATGTGTGTGTTATGTACAAATTCTTTCACACCGACACACTTTAACGTCACAAAATCAGAATCAAATCAAGGAAATCGGCAATATAAATTCAAGAATCGGAATCCATACGGAATTTGCAATCAACTCGACTATTCAATTTCAGGAAAAACTAAAAGTGAAAAATCAATTAAACTAAGTGCTTAATTAGATTAATCACTTACTTGAACTTGAAGTTTGAGTCAAATTGAAGAGGAATTCCTTGTACTCTTCAAAGAAAATACCAAATCTACTTCTAATTGATTCCTTGACGTCTTAAAGAAAAAATCAAGAAAAAGTGATGGAAGGCCTTCCTTCAACCTTGACCGAGCAAGAGAGAGTGAGAGGAGGCCGAAATTGGCTTGAAGAAGGAGGAAACCGATCGGTTGAGGTGGCCGAAAGAAGAGTAAGGGAAGAAGAGGAGAGGTTCCGATCGAAACCGAGCTACGCGTGCGGAGGAGATTGGCCGCGGATAGTGGTCGCCGGGCAGAGCGGGGTGGTCGTCGGGCGGAAGTTGATCGGCCGGTGGTGGCAAGAGGAGAGAGAGAGAGAGAGAGAGAGAGCTCGGTTGAAGAGAGAGAGAGGGAGGGAAGGCTTCAATTAAATTTTCTTCCAATTTCCTTTGTGAGTTGAGAGAGAATTAGAGAGAATTAAGAGTGATTTGAGGTGAAAATTGAGAAAATGATTGTGTGTCCTTGAATTGTGAAGGCAAAAATTTATTTATAGTATGAAAATTTGGGCCTTAGAGTTCCTTGGATCCATAATCAAGCTCAAATCGCGATTATCTGAATAATTTTCGTAGTTAATCCAAAACAGCCAAATCCGTGCGAAATTTGAAGTCGGAATGTAAATGAAAAATGTCTGGAACACGATTTTGCTAGCATGAGTCTAAATTTCAACTCGATTGAGCAAATGGTCCAGGCAATACAAATTTTTGAATTTTCAGCACATTTTTCAAGCGTCTGACACATGCATAATTTTCATTGCGCTCTTCGGAGAAATTGCCTCTAATGAGGGTCTTCTAATCACAATTCGAACTTGATTATCTCTGAGACAAATGAAGCCAGCAAAATTTGTGAGCTTTTGGCACTGGTCCCACCTTGTTTCGATAAAAATTGAGCGAAATATGATTTTTTGAACTTCGCGTATAAGATGAAAATTGCTCGGTTCAGCTCAAAATCAAGTCTGAAGAATAAAAAACTGCTCTTAAACGGTATGGAACTGGCTCCCGACTTGTTCATGAGAGTTTTAGAGGACTTCGATATGGATTTTTAGAAATTGGCCCCGCTTAGTTTCAATTTTCCATCTGGGAGTTTTGAATTTTTAGTGAGTACACGGTACAAATCATTTAATCCAAGAAATCAAGAGGCCTTTCTTCACGAAATTTGCTTCAGAAATTGTAGATAATTGAATCATAGAAATAAAGTTCTATGAGTTGAGAAGCACCAAACCCAAAATTCACTTTATTGAGAAATAAGCAAATAAAGTCTTTTTCATGGCGAAACGACCTCCGATTTGAATAGATAAACTGGAGAATAAATTGATATGATCCCAATGCTTAGGGGACCAAACGAAAATAGCTTTATGACCAGAATATGTTGCTTCAAGCGTATGAATAAAAGAATATCGACATCAGGCTCGAAATGATCTGAGATAGCCGAAACACACATTTTCTTCCACAAATTGAAGTACTTAGAACCTGGGAACCATGTGATGGATGATATGCATGTGTATACATGTATGTTTATGATAATGTAATTATAAGTTAGAAACACTAAAATAAGAAGGGTAAATTTTGGGGTACAACATCATGATGTGCCAGATGCCATGTTGGACAATGATGACCAAGGGACCGTCATCATGAGGGTTAATGACAATGACATCTTCTCTACAAAAGACGGTGTCAACTCCTGTTTTCCTTAAGGCGCTTATGGGAAAGCCAATTAATATAATGTTTGTTGCGGACGCATGTTTCACATATCTTCTTCGGGCGGTCTTAGAGCTACCCTACTCAAAGGCTCCTCCAGCGATGGTGTGTGCTTTGTTATATAGGACCCAGTTGGCCATATTTATAAGGAAGATGAATGGGTTATAGTGGAGATGGGGTCCATGTTAGTTTTATCGGGGCACCATTGTACTAGTAAAAAAGTACAGGTATGCATGTTCCCTCTACAAGGCCCTATTGAAGGCCGACGATGTAGGCGGTTGGTTAGGTCATCCATGTGTTAAGAATATGGGTAGCGCCATGCTTTTTAGATTGTAGAAATTTTTTATGACTTAAAGTATGTCCTTTCTTATTTGAGGAAAAAGGTATTTATAGAGGTCGTATAAGCCCAAGGTTTTCTTGGAAAGGGTCGTTGCCTATCTAGTCAATGGGTGGATTGTTAAATTTATTTTCAAGGGAGACATGAGCCAATAATAATCCTCACTTTCTCACTATTATGAGATAAGAAACTCCACAGACGAAACAATATTTTCCTTTAAGTGGTATTCACCTGTCAGTCGCCTCTCCTTAGATGGTGTAAAGGGAGATGTCTTTTAAAATTAAAAGATTACCCTATTCATAATTTATATTGGCATCACTAAAATAATGACACTAACACTTTTCATAATTTATATTGGCATCACAAACAATAGAAAGAAATTAATTAAAAATATTTTTAAAATAATATTACATTACATATAGGTATGAACACAAAATTAATTATAAGGCCCTAACACACTATTCTACCCTAATCTAAACAAAACTTGACTTAAAAGTCAAAGGAAAATAGTCAAAGGAAAATAGTCAAACAATTGTAACTTCTAACCGAATCAACCAATGTTGACATAATTTGACAAATAACAAAAATGGCCTATAATAACCAAAAAATTGTTTTAAGACACCTAAGACTTATAAAAGTTAGAAACCAACAACTCAGGTTCTTGAATATTTGAAAAAGGTTGAAAACACAATTCATTTTTCAAAACAGACTCAAACAAGACCTATTTTATAAAATATTTTGGAAAAAATAGAATTCCAATGGATGATTCAAACAAAATTCATTTTTATAGACTCAACACATTCAAGGACCTAAATCAGAAGTTAATTGACATTTACAAGTTCCAAATAATTATCAATTAAATCAAAATTGTGATCCAAGCAACCAAAACCCTAAAAAGGCATTTTTATTCTTTCAATTTTAAAAATCAATGACAACACATGATAAATTTCAAATAAAAATCCAAAAATTACTAGGGACTCATAGGAAGGTAAGAAAGTATTTTTTTTTTTGAATTTTTTATGTTCAAGAAAAATGATGAAAGTAATAAAAATGCAAAATATATGATAAAAATCAATTATTGAATGCAAAAAATTATTTAATTGTATACAAATGCTAAATATATGAAATAAAATTCACATATGCAGTTGGCTAGCTGACTTGCAGCTCAAGCCATTTAAAATTGGCTCGTGCATTTTATTGCTTGTTGAGGCCTTTTAAAAGATCTCTTAATGAACTTTAAAATGAGCCTTGGTTTATGCCAAATGATGGAGTATTGAGTGGGATATGGTGCATCAAAGTTGAGCAAAACAACAATTCATGACAAGGCGAGCCACACGCGCCGCAAGGCAGGCAGGCAAGAAGTCCGGTTTTGACTCAATTTTCTAAAGATCACAACTTGCTCAATATTTGTCCATTTGAGATGGTTCAAGACTTGTTATAAAGCTCTCCTTATCTACTTCAAAATGCACGAGGCACTTTTTCCAAATTGCATTTGAATTAAGAGAAATAAGCCTCTACATTATACACACCACGTGTTTGTTGAAAAAACACCCGCATGATGGCCAGGAGAAGGCAAGTCTGCCTTACATTTTGCATGTATTGTGCATTAAACTTCTAACTCAAATATCTTTCAAATGATGCATTTTTTAGATTTTTCACACAATGACAAAGTTGTAGAATTTTTTTCAAGCTTTCCAAAAATGTATGCTTTGCAACCATTGGGTAAAAATTGAGTAAGTTATGATGTGTCAAAGTTCTATAAGATAAAGGCTTAGAAACTTTTTCAAACTTCCAATAACTTCAAGAACAAGTTAACTTCAATTTTTTCAATCTTCTTGATTCAATGATGAATTTGGTCATGAAAAATGAAAAGAGGATGTTTGAATTGATGGTTGACCAAAATTCCACTTGGTCAACTCCTGACTTTGATTGATTTTGATCAAAATGACCATTTTGCCCCTTGTAATCAATTGACTTGCTTCCAATCAAAATTGAACCTCAATCTTTCAATCATAGATGCTCAATAATATATAGGAACCCATGGAATCAAGTTTGAGTGAAATTCATATCCATATCTCAATTTTTGACAAAGGATTTATTTTTCCCCCACTTCTGCCATGTATATAAAATATAAAAATTATGTTATTAAATTAATAAATAAAATATTAATCATTTAATAATAATTGAAAATATGTTTATATTAATTGAAATAAAACAAAACGTTTATAATAAAAAATTAAATATTTAAGTTTCTGACTCATTAAATGAATGTAGATAATAAACAATAAAAAAATCATAACAAAAAGTTTATTAAGTTGATGGATTAAATGCATGTGTTCCTAACAAAAACAAAAAAAAACGGTTTCAACCTCAAACGGATAATTTTTAACAGTAATTCCATAGCAAGTATATAAATAATTTGCCATTTCTCATCTCTCTCTTCTCACTCTCTCTCTCTCTCTCTCTCTCTCTCTCTCTCTCTCTCTCTCTCTCTCTCTCTCTCTCTCTCTCTCTCTCTCTCTCTCTCTCTCTCTCTCTCTCTCTCTCTCTCTGTTTTACACAACAACACTTTCTTCAATTCACTATGGTTCAACCTAAAACTCCTCCTCAACCGTGAGTAAATCATTGCTCAGTGCTCTTTCTTTAATCAATTCCATGAATAATCTTTAAATTCAATTTGAGATGTTGAAAATTTAGAGTCTCAATTGTATGTTGATTGTTCTGCTCTATTTTTCATATCACATTTTAATTTTCATGCTTAAAGTTTTTTCAATTTCATGTTCTTGAAACGTTCGCTCAATCACATCACATTCTATATTCTTGCAATTGGTAACGATTCCATGTTTCTTGAAAGCTTGCTTTTGGTGTATTTTAATGTTCTTGAAAACTTTGATTTCTTTAATTTTGATTCTTTAGATTGTTAGAGTTCATAAATGCAATTTGATTAGGGCTAGTTGTTTCTATAACTGTGATGATTTAGACTCATAAGTCATAGTTGTAATTGTCATTACAAAACTGAATGTTGAGACTTGAGACTCTATTTTGTTTGACACTTTTTCACATATATTTACTACGATTATTAATTACCTATAACGTTTTTGCTGCAGTGATCTGCATGCACTCCTTGCGAGCCTGCATGACCAGATGAATGACGTTATGGACAGAAGAAGGAAAGTGGCTAACAAGATTGCAGAATATACTGCACAAATTGAGGAACTCAAAGATAATGTTCTAGGACGACTTTATCAGGGTAACCTTTGATTTTGTAGGTTTTTTGTTTCTAATTCCATATATATGAATTTAGCTGTAATTTGTTTTGTGCTTTTGTTATCAAAACCAAACTACTCTGATGATGACACGGATGATGGACAAGAGTACTCGGAAGAGGATGTTGAAACTCGCCGAAACGACCCAGATGACTTTGATTTCGATAAGTCGGATGATGAAAATATGCCTGTGGACATGGGTCCTTATATAGTCGCTTTTGGTCCTCCGGAGAGTGTTACCAACCACACTGACAATGTTAAAATGGTGGATGATCCAGATGTTGTTGCTGCTTCTCGAATGGCTGATCACACTGCTGAATTTGATGTAAAAAATGATGACACTGATGAAAATGTTTCAAATCACGTTGCTCCCAATGTTAAAATGGTGGCTGATTCAGATGTTGTTGCTGCTTCTCGAATGACTGATGACACTGCTGAAAATGTTTCAAACCGTGCGGCGCACGATGTTCAAAAGGTGGCGGATTCATGTGTTGTTTCTTCTCAAATAGCTAACACGGTTGAATTTCATGCAACAGATGATGAAAATATGTCTCTGGACATGGAAAGCAATGCTTTGGCTGATCATGTTTCAAACCACGCTGCTGCTCCTCAACCTATAGATTTTGAGGCTATTTTTAAAGAAATCGACGCTCATTCTGATTTCTCCCTGGAAAACTATATTGTGCAAGGTGAGGATTACTCTGAGAATCAATGGGACTGGGATGGTGGAGAATACAGCCATACAGATAGCAAGGATGACTCACAAATAAAACTGCTAGAACTGAAGAAGGATTTAGCTGAAACTATTATGGCAGAGTTAAGTGAAATCAAAAGTTCGATTAAGCAACAAATTAAAGCAATAGTGAATCCAAAAAATCCATAAGGCAACATGTTTGAATGACATGACCAAAAGGAGCTTGAACATCTTTTCTTTTACTCTAGTGACTTTCTAATTGTTTTTTTGATTGTTATATTGAATTCTGTCTTAAATGACTGAACCTCTACTTTTCATGTATATTTTGTAGAAACAGCTTTAATGCTTGTTTGTGAGGCACTATTAAACAAAATTTTCATTAGCATCAGGAATATGCTTATAACACATAGAGCCAAACACCTTCAAATATATTACTAATGGTCGTTTTCGCTCCATACTTCTTAAGGAACCTTGTTCTTCAATATTTTAGTAGGGCACCTGTTCAAAATATAAATTGCAGTCGAAACAACTTCTCCCCATAAAGACTTTGGCAAATTCTTCTACTTTAGCATGAATCTTGCCATATCTAATATAGTTTTGTTTCTTCTTTCAACAATTCCATTATGTTGAGGCGTATAAGGAGCAGTTACCTCATGATCAACACCATGTTCTACATAGAATTTCTCAAACATCTTTGAAGTGTATTCTCCACCTCCATATGTTTGCAGAACTTTGATCCTTTTCTCACTCTGGTTTTTGACAAGTATCTTGAATCTCTTAAAGATTTCGAATACTTCATCCTTTCTCTGGATCACATAAATCCACAATTTTCGACTGAACTCATCAACAAACGAAACAAAATATCTATTTCCACCAATGGTATGTTCTTCGAATGGATCACATACATCTGAATATACCACTCCGAGAATACAGGATGATCTCATTGTCATAGTCAAATGTCACAACCAACTATCTTTGTGGTCAACAACAATTTTCAAACATTGAACTTCAGTCGAACTGATCATTGAACAAATATGAACATGAAACTTAACTCAGACATAATAAATTATGACACATGTCCTAGGATCAATCTAGTTGATTGATAACACGATTTTATATAACATATTTGATGTATTTTTCATAAACAATGTTAATGTTTTTATTTAATTATTTCACTTTATTTCTATATTACGTTGGTATTTTCTATGTTTCAGGTATCTGCATTAAAATAAAGATAAATTGAGCAAAGAAGTAAAATCAAGGAAAAATAGTATTAAAAGGCAAAGAAATGAAGCAAGGAGTGGTATATAGCAAAAAGGAGGTGTAATATAAGGAGAAAGCAATTACACAAAGCAAGCAGGCCCAGCCCAAGCAAGTAGGCCCAGACGAAGCCAGCCAGCTGCCACGTGGCTGAGGCGGCCGTCTCATCTTCACACATGCCTCGGAGGCGCCCGCCTCCTTAGCAAGTGGGGTCCACCACTTCCCCACAATTCTGAGACGCACGTCTCAAAGTCAAGGGCCACGTGGAGGCGCCCGCCTCCCTCGCAAGTGGGACCCTCCATTTTCGCAGCAGTTGAGACGCACGTCCCCACGTTTGACCGATTCTTGAGGCCCCCGCCCCCTACTCTCAAGGCTGTTTTTTCTCCACGTTCCAAGGGCTTGCAGCGGAAATTCAGGAATGGGAAGTTACCAAATGCATCTATAAATACAAGTCCCAGTTTCAGAATCAAGGGTCGGTCGGCATTTCACCGAACAACCGCTATTTTCTATTTTCGCAATTTTATTCCAGTATTGTATTTTCCAGTTTTCACTGATCTAACCTTACGTTAGATCCAGTTATTTATTCCTTGTCGCATTTTATTTTCCTTTCAATTCAAGAAGTCAAGAACAGGATTATTTCCAGCATTCCTAATTTCAGGTTTTATTTATTTATTTTATGTTATTTAATTTATTGTTGCCTGATATTATTTATTTGATTTTGGTAATGTTTAAATATATTGAACCAATTTATTTATGCATGTCTGAATTAATTAATATGTCTGGCTAGGTCTTTTTGATATTGGTATGTAAATTAATCGATCCATAGGAATCTAAAATAAACTGGCATAATGTTACGTTGTTAAAAATATTCTTTCTGACTTAGATATCTAATTTAATTTATTAAAGGTTTAGAAACCAACAGAGCGAAAGTTTGAGGTTAATAAACTGACTAAGATTAGAAACCAACAGAGCGACAGTTTGAGGTTTAGAATCAGATAGTAGGTACTAGGTATTGTTTTTAAAACCGCGACATTTTAAAACCAATTAAACTTTATTTATTTTCAAAAGTGTTTTATATTCAAGGATAGCGGAAGCATACGTTAGGATTTAATTACATGATTCTTATCAATAGAGCGACAGTTTGAGATAGGATCTTTAGATAAGTATTGTTTTGAAATAGGATTTTTATCAACATGAGTAACATGTCGTGGAAATTTAGATCCCTTAGGTTAGACAATTACGTACGATATCTATTTATTTATTTATTATATTTTCCTTAACCAAAATCCTAAAGAATTATTCGCTTTAGTATACCGTAACATAGGATAACAATAGGTCGATTTATAGTCTCGTGGGTTCGATATCTTTTAAAACTACGCGATAGGACGCACTTGCAATCCGATTTATAGACGATAAAGTCGCGATCAAGTTTTTGGCGCCGCGGGACTATTTAAGTCGATATTGTAACTCCGTGTTACACCGTATAGACTAAGGCATTTTTATTTTATTTACCATGTATGACCCAAATTTTTCCTATGCCCATTATCGATTATGAGGAACCCCAAGAATCCCATAGATCCAACCTTGAAATCGATGGAAAACTTTAATGCTTCACAAACCTACTCTTACCCAAACTACCTCCAAAACTACCAATCCCCATATTTTGAGGAACCACAAGAAACTTATAATTTCAACCAAACTTTTCCTCAAACCAATTCTTCCTACAATTATCACACCCAATATTTTGAAGAATCACCAGAACCATATAAATCTGATCTCGAAATATTAATGGAAGATTTTAACGAATCATGTAGGATGTTAGAACGCGCCAGGGAAACACAAAAAGAGACTTTAACTTACTTTCAAGACTCTGAAGAATCACAAGATTTTAATTTCGAAACATCAATAGAGGATTCCGATGAGATGATAATTAACTCTAGGTTAGAGTCTATGATTGAGCACTTTGTAGAGGCACAAATTATCCAAAATGAAGCACAAACTATCCATAATGAAGAAGTGCGAAAACAAAGTCTTCAAATTAATGAAACCCTTAGCCAACTAACCATTAAGGTAGAATCCCTCGCGTCTCACAGCATGTTCTTAGAGACTCAAATCTCCCAACTCAAACAAAACCTTCTAGAACCTCAACCTGAGGAAGATGTGGATGTTGAAACAACCATTATGAGAATACTACTAGGTGATGATGAGTATGAGGAGAGTGATATTGTGGCCGAGGAAAGTTCTGACGAGAAAATAGTGGAGATTGAGAAAAATGAACCAACAATGTTCGAAGAGGAGGTTGTAAAAGAGGTAGAGGAGGAAGCATCTATTGTTATCCCGAATCACTACATCCCACTGATTCCCTTCCCGAAATTTTTTATGGAAACTCCGGTAGACTCTCAATCTAAAACGTACGTTGCGGTATTGAAAAATATCCATACTAATTCACCATTATTTGAAGTCTTACCTAAAAAAAGAAAATTAGAGGACCATAAAATTAAGGAAATAATTACTGTTAAGAGGGTGAGGTTAACTAATGAGGCGATGGATGAAATCACTAAGCCAAAAATTGAAAAACTTATACTTAGGATAAATCCAGGACCACTACCAAAATGTCGAAAGAATAACCCGCTCTACAGACGTAAGAAAAGAAAAGGTGAGGGATATGTGAGATGGCTTGATAAGTGGCGATGGAAAATCAACGAGTAGTCATTCAAATTTTAAATTTTCTTTTTCGTGTTTTCCATTTTTCTATTTTATGTTAAATTTTAAATTTTTAGTCGGTTATCTATTGCACCCTTTCTTCTGATGCGCTTGAACTATTTTCCCGTAATACCGATAATTAAACTCAATAAAAATTTCACGTTAATATTTATAATTATAATTGAGTAATATTTTAATTATCGCATTTCTCCTATTAATATACCAAATCAATATTTCCCAATATTTATTATATTAATTAAAAAGCATTATATACTAGTATTATATATATTAAAATTCTAGAATTATTTATAATATATATATGCAAGTATATAATATGTATGCATGTGGTCTACAAAATTGTTCCTTATTTGCCTAAGTCACATGTATTACTAAAAAGGCATGCAAATTAAGATTCCCTGCTCGAGTGACCACCCTTCCCCTTTCTGATTTCTCCTGGTTCTATCGCATTGAGGACAATGCTTATTTTAAGTTTGGGAGAGTCAGAACATTTCTTTGTTCATTTTTATTTTCTTTGCTCTATTTAGTTTTTCCCTTTTAGTTTCCTTTTTATATGTATTGCAAAATTTCCATTCAATAAAATACATGTTTATGAAATTTTAGTCTTTTATGTTTACATTTCGTGCTTATTCGAATTTCTCCTTTTTCTTGAGCCATAACGACAAAATTTTAACAAAAATTAAAACTCATATATTAACACACTCAAATAATACTAAGGTTGCTTATTTTTAAATAAGAATTCGAGCGCGACTTAGCAAAATTGTTATCGTCCTAACACTTTAAAACCCCCAACGTGTTAGATTGATTTAAGTACTTATTATACCGACACCTTAAGACTTAGTTTTAAAGTAGCCCCGAGTAGTTTATTAAGCAGTCGGCACCGCCTTAAACGACAAACTACGTGGAGAATCGATGAATATAAGTGTTTGATCAAGTTATTTAAAGAAAATTTTTATTAGAAGATGCACTTATTAAGTTAGATGGTCCTTACCAGATCATTTAATCCAACAGTCGCAGAAACTATAAAATATTTATGCAAACATCCATTATGAATTGGTTCAGTGGTCCCTGGTGCTGAACTTGGTAGGGCGGATGACGATCCGATCCCCCGCAATTTGTAATTGGGTAAAAGGAGTACCAAATATAATTACCAGGGACTCCTAGCTGGATTATAAAGATCAAAGTCACTAACCGGTTACTCCACTATGTGCGCGCGTGAGGTAATGGGCTTAATGTGATTGCGCCAGAATGAAAACGGGTGAAACAAAACAAAAGTATTAGGTCGAGCTATAATTCATGACTTAAATTGGTCTGCATAAATGGGGTTGTCTAGTGTTATTACGGTAATTTTGGTGTCAAAGTCTAAACTCGAGTCATCCAACAAAGAAGTGAATTGCAACCTAGTACAAATTGAATTGTGTTATATATCTGCGTTTGACATATGCTCAGGTGATTTTTCATTTTTACTTTTTGCTTGAGGACAAGCAAAGGTTTAAGTATAGGGGAGTTTGATAACACGATTTTATATAACATATTTGATGTATTTTTCATAAACAATGTTAATGTTTTTATTTAATTATTTCACTTTATTTCTATATTACGTTGGTATTTTCTATGTTTCAGGTATCTGCATTAAAATAAAGATAAATTGAGCAAAGAAGTAAAATCAAGGAAAAATAGTATTAAAAGGCAAAGAAATGAAGCAAGGAGTGGTATATAGCAAAAAGGAGGTGTAATATAAGGAGAAAGCAATTACACAAAGCAAGCAGGCCCAGCCCAAGCAAGTAGGCCCAGCAGCCACCACCGCCACGTGAGGCGGCCTCATCTTCACATGCCTGAGGCGCCCGCCTCCTTAGCAAGTGGGTCCACCACTTCCCACCGAGACGCACGCCTCAAAGTCAAGGCCACGTGAGGCGCCCACCTCCTCAAGTGGGACCCTCCATTTCGCAGCAGTTGAGACGACGTCCCCACGCTTGACCGATTCTTGAGGCCCCCGGCCCCTACTCTCAAGGCTGTTTTTTCTCCACGTTCCAAGGGCTTGCAGCGGAAATTCAGGAATGGGAAGTTACCAAATGCATCTATAAATACAAGTCCCAGTTTCAGAATCAAGGGTCGGTCGGCATTTCACCGAACAACCGCTATTTTCTATTTTCGCAATTTTATTCCAGTATTGTATTTTCCAGTTTTCACTGATCTAACCTTACGTTAGATCCAGTTATTTATTCCTTGTCGCATTTTATTTTCCTTTCAATTCAAGAAGTCAAGAACAGGATTATTTCCAGCATTCCTAATTTCAGGTTTTATTTATTTATTTTATGTTATTTAATTTATTGTTGCCTGATATTATTTATTTGATTTTGGTAATGTTTAAATATATTGAACCAATTTATTTATGCATGTCTGAATTAATTAATATGTCTGGCTAGGTCTTTTTGATATTGGTATGTAAATTAATCGATCCATAGGAATCTAAAATAAACTGGCATAATGTTACGTTGTTAAAAATATTCTTTCTGACTTAGATATCTAATTTAATTTATTAAAGGTTTAGAAACCAACAGAGCGAAAGTTTGAGGTTAATAAACTGACTAAGATTAGAAACCAACAGAGCGACAGTTTGAGGTTTAGAATCGATAGTAGGTACTAGGTATTGTTTTTAAAACCGCGACAGATTTAAAACCAATTAAACTTTATTTATTTTCAAAAGTGTTTTTATATTCAAGGATAGCGGAAGCATACGTTAGGATTTAATTACATGATTCTTATCAATAGAGCGATTTGAGATAGGATCTTTAGATAAGTATTGTTTCTTGAAATAGGATTTTTATCAACATGAGTAACATGTCGTGGAAATTTAGATCCCTTAGGTTAGGCAATTACGCATCGATATCTATTTATTTATTTATTATATTTTCCTTAACCAAAATCCTAAAGAATTATTCGCCTTAGTCAGATACCGTAACATAGGATAACAATAGGTCGATTTATAGTCTCTGTGGGTTCGATATCTTTTAAAACTACGCGATAGGACTGTGCACTTGCAGTCTGCTGATTTATAGACGATAAAGTCGCGATCATTGATCCTGTAAGTAACCAAAACCAATAATTTGGAAGACTAACGATTGTTTGCGAGAAATCACCATAAATAGTCATGGGCATCCCGGGCCTCCTCCGTCGGCACCTCTACCTCTGGTACCTCCGCCTCATGTGCACCAGAGGAAGACGCCTCATGGAGACGACTCTTCCGTGACGGTGCAGAAGGTGATGCTACATCAAGTTGTGTCCTTTGTTCCCTCTGTGCCCTTGCCCTGAGCTCTCAATCTCGACAAGCCGACGTTGTTTGGCTTTGTCTGCCATGTCTCAAATGTGTCATTTGGTTGTCATATTCGGCCATTTTTCTAAAATAAACCATTACAATTATTAGCATACTAATTTAAAAACAGATCAGGAAAAATTTCGCAAGTTAACTTGCGAAGTTTTTTCTGGTTCACTTTGCAAGTTAACTTGCGAAACTCCCTTCGTCTAGAATTCTTCAAAACCAGAAACTCATTCCCAAAACTACCAAAATCCTAATTTTTCTACTACATTTACCTACTATTACATCATATACTATTAAATTTCTATAACCTAACCTAATAATCTAATAAAAATTCAGAATTTGAACAGAAATTAGTTAAGAAAACTTACACAAAATGAAGGTTGTAGTTGATTTTGGAGGAGTTGAAGTGAGTTGAAATGATGACTTGAATTTGAATTGAGTGAATTTGAAGTGGTAGAAATTGCAAAGGTTTGGAGTAGAGAGATTGAGTTGGGGTATTTTAAAATGAATGATATCGGGGGTTCGTCTGTGTGTTTTCTAAAACAACACGCAGACTTCATAAGTTAACTTACGAATTCAAAAAATAAGATGAATTTGTAAATGAACTTACGAAACTTGGGGATATTTTTTATTTTTCACCAGAATGAGGAAGAAACTCACTAGATTGGTGAACAAACTTCCTTATTTTTTTATTTTGCCCAGATTTTTATTGTTTGGCATTTAGTTTTTTTATTAGTTGGTTTAAATTTTTTGTTTCATACAAAAATGTTGGAACTTTCATGCCAATTTCTCCCATAATGATGTAACATGAACCCAAACAATCATCATTTGCTATCGACTTCTTACAGGAATTGAAACTTCTGTTGTCGGTAAATGTGATAATATTGTCCTGACTGATTGTGATCCAATTCTTGCCCAACAAATTAACTTTCCTAAATAGATACATGTTCCGAGACATTGAATTTGAGTTTTCTGAAATTTTTCTTAATTTTAGTCATTTTAGCAGTTGAGTTTAACAGTTTAGCCATTTTCTTAATTTGCTAAACTGTTAAACTCAACTGCTTTAAATGGCAATGTACCGTTGGCAAAATGTCATTAATCTCTAGTGATTATAAGTACTTGCAAGTTGTTTTATCATTTATGATGCGAGCTACACTTTGTGTAGATCTTTTCATGAGAAGATCATTTGGGAATACCAACCATAGTAACACCAATAGGCCATGGAGCATTCCCGATAGTGCGCTTAATAATAATGGTCCATTGCAGCCTCATACAACATTCAACCATCAAAAATAGTGCCTGTCAAATGTCATTCTGAAGAACCTGAGAATAGCATGCACCACATATATTTTATTAATTATAAAAGCTTCAGAAAACATGCAACCCTGACACATTTCATATCAACATGATTTTATGCGTAAATGAAAAGAACCTGAGAATAGTATGCACCATATCCATTTTATTAGTTATAAAAGCTTCAGAAAACATGCAATCTAACCACATTCCATATCAACATGATTTTATGCTTAAATGAAAGTCAGTACTAGAAGCAGAATAGTATGCACTAAGACATAGAATATAAACTTCTAAAAATGAAAGATGTGCAAAATATTCAATGTTTGACACCCTTGACATAGGATCTCAAGTAAGCAAATAACCAGCTGGATTGGAATGCATTATATTATTATCGCGCTGAATTGCTTGATCAATAGATTTCCAGTACCTCCTGCCCCAGATGCTCATCAACTCTGCATCTCACTTTAGATTTGGGATCTCATAATTTGTCTACGATGTATTTACAAGCATACAATTTTACACAGAAATTTACAAGGTTGAGAACACATTAATGATTCCAACTATGGAATATAGACTATTGAGTTTATAGCAAGTAACCCTTTATAACTGCAATCCTATTTATATTCAAATATAAAATTTTATTTTATAATCAATAAATTTGGCTACGAATCAATTAAATTAAAATCACATCAAGTTCACTAAAGTAATTAATCATATCTTTCAAACAAATAAAGTACCAGATTGCAATGTAAAATATAGAACTATTTTCCTTGTCCATATCAAATTCTTTTCATACAAATCTCTACCTGTACATAATACAGATACTTTTCACAGACAAACTTCGATCGTTCGTTTCTGTTTCGTCTGTATATACAACTGAATACCATTGGTATTGAAAGGAGCATTATTCCCTGTGAAACTGCTTTTAAACCAATGGACCACCCTTATGGTGTAAGTCCCAACCCTCCTATGTACATCCATCTTTGTCTGTACATAAATAGCTCGTTCGTGTACATATTTACTTCCTTGTACACAATTCAAACTTGTAAATAATCAAGTTATGCTCGTTTTAAACGTTCGTTTCACAGACACTTGTTTATATTTCCTTCATAAACTTTTGTAAATAAACATCATGCATTGTTTATATTTCCGTCATAAACTTTTGTAAATAAACATCATGCATCTGTTTATATTTCCTTCATAAACTCCTGTGAATACATATCACACACACACTTGTTTATACAACTGTCTAATTATAACATAACAATTAGTCTAACCAATATGTTCCCCACAGTTGTAGCCTCCTCTTGGGCTTTATACAAGATAACTCTCCCCACAGAGTTAGCCTTCTCTTGGGCTTTGTACAAAGAAACTCATTCATCTGAGTTTAGCCTCCGCTTAGGCTTCATATAAGACAACACTCCCCTGCTGAGTCAGCCTCCTCTTGGGCTTCGTTCAAAAGAACTCCTCATTGAGTTTAGCCTTCTCTTGGGCATCATACAATGAAAGAGACAGGAAATCTCTTAATAGCCTCCTATTGGGCTTCCAATACAAAGAATCACCCGCGTTAGGATAGAACCCTGAGAGTATAATTTCCCGGTGAAATTGATCTTAATTCCAAAAGGATGGTTTCCCGGTGAAATCCCTTTTAAAGACAAAGCCAGCCATACCCTATAGCTTCCTCTTGAGCTTCATACAAGGACCCTCGATGACCCTCGGAATGCCTCCTCTTGGGCTAACAATACAAGGACCCATGGGCTTCTTAAAAGCATCCTTTTAATCCAATCGATTTCTCCTTGAGATTTAGACATCTATCATCTCTATGGAAGAAGTATCTCATATATCACATCACATACAGTCAAAAACTTTTCAAACTCTTTTCAAACTGTTTTTAAACAAAAACATCTCTTAATCGTAAGTGGTAACACTTGTACACTCAAGCGAAACACCCAATGCTTACAGTTAAAAGATTCAATCATCTTTTTTTCAAACATCTTTCTTAAACATGTAAGTGGTAACGCTTGTACGCTCAAGCAAAACACCTATAACTTACGATGAAAGATTTTAATCAGTCAAACTTTTCAAAAATGTATGTGATGAAATAGATTAGATACATTTTTCATTAAGATGACATTTGTCTGTCTCTTATTAACATCCCGTTGCTTTCCACTAGCATAAGTGGGAACTACGATTGCTCTGATTTTCTCAACATCCCTTTGAGAATACGTAGGCACAAGGTCTCATCCTTTCCGAGCAAATTTCTTTCTCCCTCAGACCAAACAAACCATAGATCCCTTTAGATCCGAGCTACAAATGCTCTGATTCCCACTAGGGGATATGTATGCAGAAGATCCACAGATCTTTGCGAGCACAATAATAACAAACATTAGGATCCCACATAATCTATCCATCTTAAAATTCCAAAGGAGAAACTTTCCCAATCATAGAAATAGCAATTAAAACACACAAACATATCAAACGTATTCATATATAAAGCTATAGATAACTATATATATTTAGGGTGCTCCATCTATTCCCTTTATATAACAAACCCTTACCCGGAATACTCCCCAATGCGTTGCGTCTAGTTTGCGTTAGTCGTTACGCATATCAAAATCAATTGAGGGTATTAACAACTTTCCCCTTTTTCATAATCATTAAATCATCTTTTCTTGTGTTGAAAATAATAAAGCTTAATGCTCGCGGCATCTTTATAAACAAATCAAAAGAGTAAATCGTTTCGAGCCAAAGAATCTGAATTCACATTCGAATCCTCTAGCGCGTCACCTTTTAACGCGAACAACGACCCTTTTTATTTCTCCGCATTTGACTGTTATGCCAAACTACTTCCCCTTCGTACGCAGGCCAATAATCTGCTTTTGCTACTGGTTCGAAGGCATTGTTGTATACGTTGAGCAAGGTCTGAGACTTGTAAATTGGAGAAAGAAGTACTAGTGCATCTTGATGAACATGTGCACACGCCAGAATGACATGAGAGCAGGGCATTCGAAAGGTCTGAAATTTTCCACAGTCGCACCACCGAGATGGTAGTTTAACCCTGTACTCTTGTCTAGGCAAACCCTCATTATGGTTATGTCGGTCGAATCTTGTAACAAGATGAGTGCTAGCTTTGGCACTTTCGGCCTTAATAAATTTTAGGCAGCTTTCACTCCACACTTGTCCGGATTGTACCACCGCGTTCCACTTTTCACCTCTCTCTGCAAACAAGGAGGCCATTCTAAAATATGTTGTACTAACCAAAGCAGTTATTAGGAGTGCTCTTATGCCTTTGAAGACGTCGTTCATTGATTCGACTAGATTTGTTGTCATGTGGCCCCAACGCACTCCATTGTCGTATGGCCGTGTCCACTTTTCCACCTGCAGATTATCAACCCACGCACCTGCATCTGGTTTTTCCAATCTGATCTGACTGCGATAATATGTAAAACCTGGTTGTGTTAGCGCGTACGCTGCATTCATAACTATTTTCCGAAGACGCTTATCTTTGATCTCGCGCATGAAATTTTGAATGATATGTCTTGCGCAATAAACATGTGTAGACAGTGGGTCGTGCCAACCGTTGGCGGGATTGTTGTACGCACTATCAATTGAGGCATGCCTGTCAAAAATTAGACAAAGATCATGTTGTGGTGCTACGTGTGTTCGAAGATGCATTAGAAAGAAACTCCAAGCTGCTCCAGTCTTTGCCTCTACAAGAGCATAGGCGATTGGGAACACGTTATTGTTGTCATCCTGTGCCACGACCATCAGTAGGGTGCCCTTGTATTTCCCGTACAACCATGTTCCGTCTATCTGTATGATAGGTTTGTAGTATGCAAACCCAGTGATGCAAGGTCGAAAAACCCATAAAATTCTGCTGAATATACCATGTCCGCTGACACAGGTACCGTCTTGGGAAAACGTCGATGTCGTCTCCAGAGCACAAATTGTTCCAGGAGCATACGTTCGCAGTGCATTCATGAAGCGAGGTAACTCTTTGTACGAACCCTCCCAGTTTCTGTAGATTTGCTCGATAGCCTTGTTTTTTGCTAACCAGGCCTTTCTATACGAGGGGGTATAGTTGTATGTTGTAGTGATGTGGGATATTATTGTTTTCACCTTTAATGAAGGATCGCAGCTAACAAGGGGTAAGATTTCATGACAAATGAGATCATGACTCAATTTCCGGTGATCCTGTGATTGTGTGGAATTAACACAAGTATGTTCCGTCATAGAACCTATCACCCAGGAATCACTACGTAATCTATACGATGCAGTTAGATGGAAGTTACACTCAGGGTGGGTACAGATGATTCTGTATCTCTATGCTGCTGTTCGATCCACATGAAAGTCATAGTTGTTTATCATGTGGAACTTTTTTATTGCTAGGACGCAATCTTCTTTTGAACGAAATTTGTCTTTGACTTTTAAATTTGCATCTGACTGCACTTCAGGGTTGTAGAATATATCAGATGAAGGGTCATCTGTGCACATGTTGAGGGTGGTTATGTATAGAGGTGGTGTGAAGATCTGATGTGGAGGCAATTGACTTTCTTCCTCGGCCTCTGATTCTTCATTTACCATGATGTTGAACTGCGTCTCCTCTGCTTCCTCTTCTTCGTCAGCAACATCCACCTCAGCTTGTTCCTCCTCCGTAGGATCAACCCTCTCTGTGTCCTGGAACACGACTTACAACTGAATCGAGTCGTACCCAGAATATTCATGATTACAAAACATGTTTTGCAGATCTTCGTCGTCTTCAACAGCTACCTGGTAAAATGTTACTTGGTTCTCACCAGTAAAAACGGGATGTTGGTAGAAAATATGTGACGTCGGACCTCGATGAAGTTTGGTCTTGAGTCGTTTTTTGAAATACGAAAAATTCGCATTGCTATTTAGACAAAATTGGATATTTTCAGTGTTTCTGAATAAAAAAACCGGCTACCTCGCTGTTGTATGTCTCACCATGGAAATTTACAGTGATAATATATTGTGGTACAAATGACATTTTTTCTGGGTTTGAGTGTTTGAAATTTGGATTTTTGATTTGAATGTGTGAGATGTTTGGGTGTCTAAAAATGTTTGATTGTGTGGGATAATTATAGATGGGAAAAAAATCACATGCAGTCTAGGGTGGCAGCTAGGGGACAAGCCTATTTATGACTAGGCCTGTAAAAAGCAAAGTTGAATGGATCCTATGTGTAAAAATACAAGGGAGGCGCCATCTCCTTTGGATTTTTACAGGCCTAGTTATAAATAGGCCTGCCACCTAGCTGACACACTAGCCTGCATGCATGCAATCACTCAATCCCATCAACGACCTACCGTTCAGTTTTCCATACGCAACAAAGTAAGTACATTGTTTATTTATTAAAATATTTATATCTTTCATATATATAAAATCCTAACATATTAAATGTTAATTCATTTAGGTTTAGCGTAGTGGGCATGGATTACGGAAAGAATCCAAGACACAATGTTCTCCTATATCGTAATCTAATAGACCACCTTGGACCAACTGATGTACGTAATTTTGATTAACTCCAAATTATTTTAACTTTAATGTATATTATTTTTATCATTATTATTAATCTCCATTATTTTTATCAACAGTTTACATGGAGACCGTACTTGGGTTTGGACCATGTACCAAATGATGAAGATGCAGAGGTTTGGACTGCGAAGACTGCAATCATACGACTTAACATTGTGGAAATGCACCACAGTGACCGTGTGAAGATGCAGTTTGGCATGTTCTAAGACATACCCCGTGATCCGATATGCTTGGATCCTTGGCATCTAAAAAGGGTCGATGCCCAATGGGGACTTAATAATAGGAGAAATTTTGCCAGGGAGTATTGTAGGATGTGGAAAAATCGAGCAGACCATATCTTACAATGTCCCGTTTACGAAGATGACGAGATTATGCAACACTCTCGTCAATACATTGTTTGGTACCAGTCAGTCACAAATCCAGATATGCATGTTTCTCAACCCCGTTATTTGGTCGACCCTCGCACCCAGTGGGGGCAACCTCCAGAGTCACAACAACAACGAAGACAACGCTACCGCCAACAGCAACCTCAACAATAATACCAACAACAACCCCAACATTACCAACAACAACAACAACCACACTACCAACAACCACCCCAACAACACTACCAACAACCATCAACTTCCTGCCAATCAACCCGACGACATAGAACCACCAACACTGAATCCCAACCCCAACCCCAACAACAACCTCATCACCCATCCACCCAATACTCACATATGCCACACACCCAAGTTCAATACACCGAACAAAGGGCATATGTCCAACCCCCCTATATGGGTCCATCAACATCTCACCTCAGCCCAGACCCTGGCTTCCCTGCCTGAAGAATATTCCCCAACCAACCCAATATTCCACCAACCATCGTCGTACCAAACCCTCCACCATTCATATGGGTACGAGACTCCTAACACCCAATTTCCTTTTTACCCCACACATTCACAATCCACATATACAAATGAGGACTGCTATAGTCCCTAAATGGAACCTAACCCCCAACCACAACGACCAAGCTACGAGAGCATGGGGACACGTTTATACGAAACTGGTGCAACAAGCAATGTAAATCTTGAGGCATTCATGGATCCTGATCTCATTCACTACGAGCAGCCATCAACCCATGATCAGGTCTCATCGACCCAACAACAGCCGAATCCAGAACCTCGCATCAGACGAGTTAGGAGAGGACGCGCATGTGGAACTGGTGGTCATCTACGAGTCCCGGGTCGCCGGGAATAAACTTATGTAATCATTTTTCCTTGTAATGAAAATTTATAATACAAGATTTATTTCACAACATTTTCATGCACTTTAATTTAAATTGAATTTTTTTTATAAAAAAAAATGTACCTAGGCGCCATCTCATATGGCTTTTCCCATGTGTTTTACACATAGGAGCCATCTGAGATGGCTTTTAGGGCAAAATTTAAAGAGGAAGCGCCATCCTGGCTGGCTCTTGCTTGTAAAAATCAATGCAGGAGATGACTCCTGCTTGTATTTTACACCTGAAAGTTGGTTATTTGCGTAAATTTTTTCAAAAGTTAGTTATTTTTATATTTTTTTTAAAAAAATTGATTATTCCAAAAAAAAATTCTCAAATAACATCCCATTTTCCGTTCAATATAGTCTGTAGCAGATAGCGTAGCATAGCGGCCGCCCCAAAATGCTAGAGAAACAATCAATACAAGCAAAATACATGTTAAAACAAAAACATAGAAGAATGCACAAGATTAAACATGTATTCATTACTAATCATTGTTACTAATATTTCAAACATAGTATAATTCAAGTAGCAAATAACTTAAAACCTCCTAGGCGTAAAATAAAACATTTAATTCAAACATAACATGAAGCAAAATAAGAAATAAATTCTAGCTTACAAGGATCAAAATAAAATATCTAAACATTTAAATAAATCCAAGTGATTCATTAAATGGTATTACTATCATAATCATTAAGCTCAAGGTCTTCCACATCATTGCCCTCTAGCACTTCATCATCCTTATCGTGTGAAATTTGTTCTTCATCATCATCATCATCATTATTATCTTCCTCTATGGTTTGAGTAGACGGGGCCGCGTGGTTCCTCCTTCTTTGTTGGCCCCTAGTGACTACTACTGGCTCACCAACTCGTATGAAATTGTTCTGCATCTTCATCATCATCATTATCTTCCTTTTATGGTTTGAATAGACGGGGCCGCTTGGTTCTTCCTTTTTCATTGGCACCTAGTGACTACTACTGGCTCACCAACTCAAGCTGCATTTAGCAATATCCCTTCAAGCTGCATTTAGCAATATCCCTCCAAGTCATTGTTCTGCATCCTCAAACGTGTGGTTTGAGTTGGTTGAGACTGAGATGATGCCATACTAGAATTGCAGAATAACAGAGAAAATCAAGAGTCGCTAAATAGAACAGAATATAGACAAGAATGGTTGCAAGAAAGATGGGAATGTTGGTGCAGAGAACAGGGAAACTATAGAGAATAGTCAATAGCTAAGAAGCAAATACTGAGCCATGGTGTTGTTCGCGGCAAAGAAATGGGTCACGTAAGAACAGCGTCACGTAATAACTATTTTGTGAAATATGAAATTAGTATTTGATGTTCTTTGTGTTATGATATCTACGTTATCATAGGGAAGTCTATCTTTGTTTCTGTTGACATTGTGTTCTTAATGTATTAGCTTTTCTTCATAAAAACAAAAACTATAACTCATATTATGAAACTATTATATTCTCTTTGGAATGCCTTTTTGATGTTGTCTTATTACTTTTGAAGTCTTCATGCCTATTTGAAATAAACATCTGTCGGATTTGTAATGATGTTTTTGTTACATTTGTTAGTTTAGGTAAAAAAACAATGTCAATGGCTCTCATTCTCATCAAAGACCTGGTCAAAGGCCTCCAAGTTTGAAAGATGCATATTAGGATTGTTGATCTCTGGCTTGTTATTTGTTAAGGAGAAAACAGGCCAACAATGTAACGTCCGATATTTAATTATTTATTTAATTAAATATTTTTGAGTATTTTAAATTAATTTGAGTTTTATCGTTGAAGTTGGATTTTTTTTATTTAGTTGACATGTTGATTAATCGGATTAATTTGGCTGAATTAAGTTGAGGAATTATATTAGCAATAAGTCTAGAAATAGTGTTGGGTTTAAATTGTAGTGTCGCGAAGTAATAAGGAGGTTTGTTTCTTAGGCCCATTTAGATTATTAAAGAATTAAGTAAAATAGTATTATATTATTAGAATTAGAAAAGAAGGAGAGTAGTGCTATTAGAAGAAAAAGAAAGAGGAATATGGTTTGTGAGAGGAGGTGAAGAACTACAGTACGTGAGTTGTTACCTGTGCCAAATTCCCCAGAAATTTTATCGGAGTTTTCAAAGCTGTCATCAATCCAAAAGGTAAGGGTGAGATTCTTGTTATATAAATGGGTGTATGATGAATTTTATGTGGGGTTTAGGGTATTAGATTCATTATTGTGTTGCGATGAAATTGGTTGGTGAAATTGGTTGATCGATTGAATTCTGTTTGTTTATGATGTTAATAAGATTGATAAGAAATTGAGATTTGGAAATTATATTATTTACCGAATCTGTGTGCCAATCGGGTGTAACATTGAATTACGTTGAAACTAGAATGATTTGTGCGAGAAATAAAATAACGAGAATGAATTAAAATGCAGGGAAGTAGTTTTCGAAGGAAGATGAAGTGGTGGCGGAGGCCACACACCCTTAGGGAGGGCGCCACCTCTTCCACACCCTTGGGGCGGACGCCACACCCCCTTGTATCATGCTAGGAGGCATGTGCCTCCATGGCCAGGGACGGGCGCCACAAGGCAGGCCATTATGCCCTTGTTTGCATTTTCTGTAGACTATAAAGTAGGCATATTTTGGAACAGTAGGAATTCGCTAGCACTTGATAAAATGAGTAATTATATCAGTAAGATATTAATTGAATAGTAATGGTAGCAGATTAAAATGGATATCATGTTGCAGTAGTAGAAAATAGAAGTTTAGCATAAAATAAAGACTTATACGGAAGAAAGTATTTCGTAGCAGAACTGCAATTGTGGTGACATAATGAAATTAGTAATAGGAAAATTAATTACATCAGTAAGATTAATTAGCAGACTGATGTAGAAAATATGAGAATAGTCATGTTGGGTCGGAGTAGTCAAATTATGCGGTATAATTAGTTGTCTGGAATTTAATAAAAAATTTCGGGGTAATTAAGATTAATTAGTAGATAATTATGGTTAATTTATCTTGTTGAGGATATGTGGGATATGCTGATTTGCAGGTACAACTGAGTAAGTTGATTCGTCCGATTAAAGGGCACTGCTAATTATAGGTCTTACGATCAAGGTTGAATTAATTGTGTTGACATTACATATGCTGATTGTGGGAGATATTGTCGTCCATAGGTTGTTGATATGTTGATTACGTGGTAGGCCCATGGCCAATGTTGAAGTTGTTCTTGAGTTATTTTGAGTTGCGGTCGAACATGTTGTCGCATATCATGGCATTAAAGTTGGCATGGATTGGCAAAACATGTTGGCTGTTAGGGGCAAGATGATTACGTTGAAGGTTTATGCTTTATGCCTCAGTAAACTAGCAGTTGATTACGTTGGGAGTTCTACTCCGATGGTACCACATGCATTTGCATCGTATTGTGTTGCATATTCGAGTTACATATGATGGATTGTTGTGTTGTTGATTTATGTGGTTTCATGTTGTCGTTGTATGAAGTGGTGATTCATATATTTTATTCCTTATATATTGTTTATCATAAACCTATTTATATGATTTGATATCTCACCCATTTCATTTATTTCGTCGTTGTCTTTATACTAGTAACGTGCAAGTAACGAAGAATGAAGCGTTAATAGCCGATAATTCGAGTTTGGTGTCACTTTCTCTAATACGTAGTGAAGGAAAATCGCGACTTAAAATTTGCAGCGGAAATCGATTTTCCTTTGTGATCCTTACGAATGTTCATGGTCAGTGATAGAGTATTTTTACCTCTTATGGCGATTCGGATTTCTGACGTTGTGATCACGAACGTTGATGAAGAACAACGTCTCTACTCAGTTCACACGAACAGTCTGCTTCCGATCACAGTGCTAGCTGCTCGCGAATGGAAGCTTTGAGTGAGAGAGTGAACGAAATCTCGGTAGGGATTCAGGACCGAATTTGTATCAAGTGAAAAGCTTCATCACAAGGGTTCTATTTATAAGACCACAAGTGTGGGCTACAAGCTAAAAGCCCAATAAAGGCTGTAAACTAAAAGCCCAATAAAGCACACGAAAATCATACATTATGATGTATCGTGTATCACTTAAGCATGTGATACCTTACCACATTCGTATTCCACTTAAGTACACCGTACCCTACGATGTTCCTTATTTACACTATCTCTCATTAATCTGTCCTTATGTGTGTGACCCTGTAGGTTTCCGCGACGTTGGCAATTATATTAAATCATATTTAACATAATAAACAGTGAGCGGTATCTAGCAACACATCACTGCTACCCAAGTCCCGAAAATGTCATGTGATCTGACAAAACCTTTCCGTGATAATACTTGTGTGTATAATTACCCTTTTGCCCTTATGTTTATATTAAACACAAGGCATAGACCGTGTCATCCTTGTCCAGTTCAATATTGGGCCCTCAAACATTTATCCCGTTATGCAGGATGGGAAAATTCCATCTAGGTCACTCATGTCCCTCAGCATGCTTTGTGAGGTACCCATCAACTGTCTTTATGAACATCCAGTTACGGATAACGTTTGATCAGCAATAAAGCACTTGACTCTACATCTAGGGTCCATAGTGATTTCAGGTCGAAGGGTGGTATGCACCACTTATCACCATGAGAATAACTTATGACACTTTGCATAACATTCTATGTAGTATTCTCATAGTGGGTCAATCCAGTATAAATATTACTCCTAATATTTATACCTATGTCAAGACTTGATAACTCCTTATCCATGATCCATGAGATGTGATCATCAGTCTATCTTCATAATAATCTCAATGCTTTAATGTTATCCCACTTCACAATAAAGCTCGATTATGGATACTTTAAGAATAGTGTCCTTGTGTTTAATGGATCTCATGATTAAGTCACACTTAACATTGCATTAAACAAACTAACTATTCTAGGGACTTTATTATTTCAAAAAAGAAAACATAATAAAGAAAAGCCTTTTATTATTAATAAATAATTCGATACAAGTACCAAAAGGTATTGGCCTCTAGGGCTTACACCAACACGTAGCACTCGGGGAGGGGGATGAACGCATGTTTTACGTTGTTATTTGAAGAATTTACTTATTTTAATGTTGTTTTTAAGATTTGAAAGATGTTATGTCATGTTTGGAGAATTATTATGAATCCGCTGCGTGGTTAATCAAAGTTTGGTTTATGTTGTGAAGACTATATCTATGTGTTGTGTTCATTCTGCCTTCTTAAGTGTTATGTATCCTTTCTAAAAGCATTACATATTTTGGTTGATATGTTGAAATGTGATATCCCAGTTATGTTGGAAATTTTATACTCTGATTTTCTGATAATTCTCTGGGGTAGAATTGGGGTGTTACAAACAACACATTGAATTGATCATACAAGATGGAAAGGTATGATTGTGGTCTTCATCCGACATTTAATTTTTTTTCTGGTAATTGTTTACTTCTGAAAATCACAGGGCGATCTAATTCGTGTCACCATCAGGAGTCGAGACTTTAAAGATTGGATAGAACAACTAAAGAAACGTCAAACTTATTATCTTTATAATGGAGAACATGTGGTAAATGATGGCCATTTCAAAGTTTGTTCCAACCCACTAAAACTTGTCTTCAATTGAGGGACTACCGTGACCAATATGACGTTACCAAAAATACCATCCCACAAATTCAAGTTTCATGTTATTGAAAACATTCTCAATGGACGTTTCAAACCTAATATGTTATAAGGTGACTATTTTTGTGTCCTTTATTTGTTTTTATCATGAATTTGTTTGTTAATAACAAACAATTTGGTTTATTATTACTATCATTTTACCGACTATTGAGAAAATCATCTTTTGTCTATTATCTATTATCTATTATAATATATTAAATCTAAAGTCATAATCTATGTAACGACACATCATATACCACATAATTATATATTGCCACATTAATTAAAATGCATCGTGTCACTCTTAGAATTTAATCTAGCAACAAAGTTTTACAATTGCTCATATCACTTCAACTTCTATTCCAAAAAAAATGTTACAACAACTTTATTAATATCTATTCTCATAAAAATTAATCATAATTAAATACAATTATTTTTTATAATACCTTAAAATAATAATAATAATAATAATAATAATAATATTTTATTAAATAAAAAGACTAGCACAAATATAAATCGGTGACACCATTAAAAAATTAAATAAAATATATGATGGCTAACAAAAACTATGATAAAAAATATTTAAATTTCTTACAAAATTTAATAATGACAATTTGTTTTTTAAATTATGTACTATAAAGTATAAACATTACTAGTTAGATGAATATTTAAGTGGGGAAATTATTGAAAAACACAAAATATTCTAGTTAAACCTCCTCAATTATTTGCATAATTCTTAATAATTATATCAAAAATAATTTGTTAGAATTTAAAATACCATTATTCAAACAACTATTTCATTTTAGTATGTGATATTTAATTAAATGTGAAAAAATAGTTTTTGAATTATTTTGTAAAAATAATTAATTATAAAACTGTTATAAATATTAATAATAAATGTCTTAATTTTCACACTATCAACATTATTAACAAATTTAATATATGAAAAATATATTTTAATAAATATTTTAAATTATAAACTATAAACATTACTAATTAACCGATAATGTAAGAGAAAATAAAGTAAAGACTATTTCTAACTATAAGAGTTTCTCTAAGGAAAAACATAAAATAATCCACTTATAACTTGTCAATTACATACATCATCTTTAATAATTATAATAGTAAATTTATTTTAGATTTTGTAAAAACACATTAAGTGGACAATTAATTCATTTTACGTATGAGATAAAATTATTGAAAGATGGAAAAATATCTTTTTAATTATTTTGAAATAATAATTAAATATAAAACTATTATAAAATTTAATAATACCATTAGTAAATATCTTAATTTTGAAAATATCAACATTACTAATAAATTACATATATAAAAACACATGAATCATGTCTAATTACAAATACTTATTAATAGTAATAAATATGAAACCAATTTTTTTATTATAATATTATCACATATCTTTAATATGATCACAATGGCTTTAATTTATAAAAATTTATATATGTATTTTCATTTAAAATATGAATTTCTACCAAAGCATATATATAATATATATCATACTTTTTTCATTTTTAAAAACATATCACAAATTAAAAAAAAAATTTAAAAGTCTGTTACATTTCTTCATTATAAATAATAAAATTTAAAAATATATTGTTCATTTCTTTATTGAGCTTCATACCATAAACTTTCATTATTAACTATAATTTATAAAGTTTAAAAATTATTATTTTTATATAATATCATCTTATATATTTTAACATGTGTATTCTCTCAAATAATCTCAATAAGATATATTTTATGTTATTGGATTTTGTATAATTTTTTTATATCCTTAAAAATTCCTAATAAATCATCTCAATATCACAACATAAATTCGCAAAAATAAATTTAATTTATTTGAAATTCGTTTAAGAAATGGAAGTAATTAATTTTTCAAAAATTCAAGATATTTATGTTTAATTTATTTGATTATCATGAATTTATAATTTAAAATAAAATATTATAAATATCAATTAATTAATCTTATTTATCAATATAAAATATATTGTCTATATCTAAAATTTAAATAAAAAATAAAATAATACACAGCCACGCATCGTGCGGGTTCTAATCTAATTATGTTTATTTGCAACCAGCGTTTAGGGTTTTACAAGATATTGTGACGACACAAATGAGAGGTGGTGGTAAGAAGTCGTAAGTCAAGATATTGAAGGAAATGTTATTGAGGTAGTGTTGTGGGATGATTATGGCAAACAATTCATGAGCTATACTATCCTTAACAAAGTTGTTGGTCCTACATTTATAATATTGACTCATGCATGGTGTAAGTCAAATACAGGTTTGAAAATGTTTAGTATTCATAATTATTTCTAGCCTTTTAAATTTGATAATCTTTTTAGCAACGTAGTAAGGGATTTAACCAAATTGATACCGTTTATGGATTATCAAATGTTCGTAATCCATAAACGGTATCAATTTGAATAAATCCCTTTTTAGGCTATGCAGTAGCAACTGAGCATTTTGCTGTTTCCTTTATTTAATATATCTGTAATATAGTCCATTTTCTAAGTTTAAAAATTTGAATGCAGGCTTCTAATGGCGTACCTTCTATCAATGATGTGACTTACTCTGAGCTAATTGATATTGTATTAAAGGTAACATAAATTAATTTCAAATGTTTTTCAATATAACAAAAGTTGTTTCCTTTCCTAAATCTACCATTGGAATCGAGTGATAGAGCAGGCGCGAAAAGGCTTCGGCGAAGAGACTTCAGCGGAGTTGGAAAAGAATAGACAAAACCAAAGGAAACGAGTGATGGAACAGATGCGAAAATGCTTTGAATAGATAGCATAATTGCAGTTCGAGGTTCAGAACATGCACTATGTTTTGCTGAAATTGAGTGATGGAAAGAAAAACATAGGTAAGAAGAACAAATTCTTAGGAAAAACAGTGGTGTTTCTGAGGGACTTTATTAACTTCCCTACTACTCCCTTTTCTCTATCTTTTTTTGCAACCTTCAATTCCCTATCTACTGTTGTCTGCAATTTCCCACTTCCTCTGTGGCTGCCACAGGTTTGTAAGAGTGACAAGGAACGGGGAAGGTTTGTGAGTGCTTGAAAAAGAAAATCTAATAAAAGAAGTGATTTGTGTGGACTTAGGTGCTTGTATGTATTCAATTGGTTTTCTAAAATGAGAAAAAGTTGTGTATGTGATGGTCCGTTTAATATTGTTTTTAGATGAGTGTGTGTGATGCTTGATGAGAGTAAGCGGTGTAATCAAGTGTGGGGGGGAATGTTTTTATGGTGCTGATTTTTCTACTGTCAAAAGAAACAAAGGATTTTGTAGGCATTGCTCCAAATTTACATTTCTAATTGAGAAAAATATTGACGTTGATTATGATGGTGTAATTTTTTTTTCTTTCAATCATGCCTTATATTATGTACCACACAAGAAAGAAGCAAAAACTTGCAATAGTATGTGAAAAATAAAGGCATATGACAACACACTCCATTTAAACTCCTTTTAGAAAACTTCAATCACTTAAGTTCAAATAAATTCAAAGTACTATTCAACAATTTACTCTAGAATTAAGGGTATTCGTGGTTCATGAATTGAATTGAACCATATTAATGGTTCAATCTAATTATTAAAATTATTTTTATAAAAATAGTTAATCTGTTCAATAGTTACAATTTAGTTTATAACTAGTTCAAATCAAATTATAGTAAAAAATCAGTTTAATATAATTTAACTAGTTTCAAACTAGTTTTACTGAAAAAAATTAATTTTTCAATTGAATTTTAAATTGGTTTTGAAAAGTTTGGTTAATTTTTTTAAAAAAATATTTCAATTTTTTTTTATTTTTCTAAAATTTCTTTTTTTTTATTTCTAAAAAAAAATCCCTGTTTTTTATATTTTTCGGCAAAATAATTTTTATTTTATTTTAATTTTTCTGAAATTTCTTTTTTTTTATTTCTCAAAAATAATTTCAATTTCTTTTTATTTTTCAAGAAAACAATTTTTTTCCGTTTCTTCTGGAATTTTTTTCCAGTTTTTTTTTATTTTTCTGAAATGTCTTTTTTTTTATTTCTAAAAAAAAAATGCCTAGTTTTTATATTTTTTCGGAAAAATAATTTCAGTTTTTTTTTATTTTAAAAAAAAACAAATTTTTCAGTTGTTTTTTTCTGAAATTTTGGCACTGGCCCCATCTAGTTTCGATAAAAATCGAGTGAGATATGATTTTTTGAAGTTCGCATACCAGATGAAAATTCATCGATTCAGCTCAAAATTGCGTCCGAAGAATAAAACACTGGTCTGAAATAGTGAGGAATCAGCTCCCGAGTTGTGAGTGAAAATTGTAGAGGGCTTCGATACAGAATTTTAGAAATCGGCCCCGCTCACATAATTTGCTTTCGTCTTTCAAATGAAAGTTGTAGATAATAATGAGAGGCACTTGCCAATCAAAAAACATCATAAAATACCCGACAAGCTGAGAGATACGGCTTCTGGAGTGTCCAAAACGCACTAAAAACCCAAAATCCACTTTATTGAGAAATAAGCGAATAAATTCTTTTTCTTTGACGAAACGGCCTCCGATCTAAACAAATTAACTGGAGAACATATCGAAATGATCCCAATTCTCATGGAATCAAACCGAAATAGATTTCTGACCAGAATATGTTGTATTGAGTATACGAATCAAAGAATATCGATATCGGACTCAAAGTGATCTGAGATAACCGAATCACGCCATTTCTTTCACCACTTGGGGTAAAACAGCTGCCCATATTCAATCATCCTCAAACTTGGGAGCAAGGTTGGTGTCTGTCTTCCGAGCGACAAGGTGCGAGGTGATTGCATACTAAAATGGACTCAAAAATTTACGCTCTAAATCCCGAAATATTTATCAAAAGATGAGTGTGAGCTTTTATATTCCAATGAGCCTCACTAGGAAAAAGGAGGCCACGTGGCCCTAACGATCGTAGGATGAGAATTGTTCCCCTGATGGGCAGATGGGCCTTTATTAGGCCTACAGGATTGGGCCTCCATGGCCATGGGCCAAGCGTTGGGTCAGTCCAGAACAGGAATATTATCGGGATGCACCATACCTAATATGTAAAAACAGATTAAACTAAGAAATGTCATAGGCAAATAAGAAAGCTAAAGTTGTTGGAAATAGCTGTTACAGGAACCAAAAGTAAATTTCTGGTTAATTCATATGTAAATCAGAAATATATTTCTGGTATTAACGTGATATTTTTTCACCTAAATAACATATTAAGTTTTATTTGGCTCTTTTTGATATAATGCACCACAAGAATGTTGAGTTTGAGTGAAAAATGGGATTGAGAATGTGAGGGTTTTTTGGAGTATTTTGGTCACCTTTTTAAATGAGCATGATCAATGTATCTCATGGACCCTGCTGTTTTAAGGTTTCTCAGAATAAATCGGAGATGTATATCCGATTTATAGGTGGCAATATTTTGGGGTTTTCCTGCACAAATATCCCTAAGTTTTATCTCTGATTTTTACCGATGTTATATATCCGATATGTTTCTTTTATACAAGGGAGTAACAAAATTTTTCCTGACTTGACAAGGGTTAGTGTGCATCCCAAAAATGCCTTTCTAGAAAACATTTTTGGTTATTCATAAAGTTTTTCTCTATATAAGGTGCCATAGGAAATTCTCAAAAGATATATATATATAAGGAGAGATCAAATACAGTTACACATTTACGGATAATATTTTTAAAATCAATCGTTGGATTGAAATATACCATCATATAGATCATACCTATAAAGTTTCAGATTAATCTATAATGGTTTACTATACGATCAAGATATCCAAAAATTAACGGAAAAATGAACTTTCATATAACGTTAATTTTGATGTAGTTTATTGACATAGTAAATCATTATAGATTAGTCTCAAACTTTATAGGTATGATCTATATGATAATATGTTTCAATCCAATGGTCAATTTTAAAAGATATTAATCCAAGTAACGAAGTGGGTGTAACTCTTCTGTAATATATATATATATATATATATATATATATATATATATATATATATATATATATATATATATATATATATATATATATATATATATATATATATATATATATATATATATATATATATATATATATATATATATATATATATATATATATATGTAATCAAAATTTTATATTTATAATCTTGTCTTGAAATTCTTCTTCATTTTAAAGAAGAGTAAAAACTCAATTTTTTATTTAGGAGTTTTCTCTTTTTGCTATGGGGAATTACTTAGGAGTTTTTACACAACTATTGAAATTACTGCTATCATTTCAATTGTTGAGTTAAAGCATATGTTGAGTTAAAGATGCTTGGTGCTCGTTTATCCTTTTGCATGAGTCTAGAAAGCAGTGGTATTCAAATACTATTCGTGTAATGTTAATTTATTACTACTTCAAGAATACATTTTTGAATGTAATTTATATCGCAATATTGTTACCATCATCAGTACTATTTTCACAAAATTTCAAACCAGTTTACTGTGTAAAATTAATCATCCATGGAGATGTACTATTTACTAGGGAAGCAATGGGTGTGCAAGTGAAGTGTTGGGCAGCAAACCAAACAGATCGTTTGACACGTGGATAAACTTAATTGGATATTTGTATATATGGATATCTATTAGCGGGTTTTCATTTTTCAATCTATCCACGATGTGTGGTGCATAAGCTGACAATGCACCAATGATAACTATGAAATAAACAAGAGTGTGGAGAGAAGTTGGCTACACATACTTGGAAATCTGAATCGATACTGAAGAAAAATGGCAACCATTATTGCTGGCACCTCAACATCTTCAATCATCCGCACACATCTTGTGCACAAGCAACCTCTTGGAGTCTCATTCCAGACCGTTGTTGGTAAGTTTATTTATCCTCAGTTAATTAACATTCCTAGTAAATCAAACAGTTTATTCCAAGCATAATTCTATAGGATTGCCATCAATGGCTAAGGTTGGAAGAGTGAGGTGTTCCATTGAAGGAAAGCCTGGCGTGCAAGAAAGCAGCTCAAACATAGGAATGGGAGCATCCTTGATAGCAGCTATCTCTGCTGCAACCTTGTCAAGCCCAGCAGCCATGGCTTTGGTAGATGAGAGAATGAGCACTGAAGGAACTGGACTTCCCTTTGGTCTTAGCAATAATCTTCTTGGTTGGATCTTGTTTGGTGTCTTCGGTCTTATATGGGCTGTCTATTTTACCTACACTTCCTCCCTTGATGAGGATGACGATTCTGGATTGTCTCTGTAAAACCCCAAGGATATGCACGGTAGAAATTGTACAGTCAAATCCTTTTTTGTTGTATTAAAAAAACTACTTGTGTATTCATTCTAAATTTCTACTACTTCACAATATATATGATTCCTCTTTCTGGTACTTTCAAATAGCTAATTCTTTCTGTATTTATGATGTTTCTTTCACTAGCATTGAGAACCTGTACATGCCACATGGAGGAAATTTTCATAACTATCTTTTCAATCTATCTAAGACATAAAATCTATTCACATACTCTCATACTTTAGCTTTCAATAAATATTTATTGGAAAATGTTTCTCTCCAAAATACAATACTCCTTCCTATATTATTGGCCTAAACAATATATATGATTCCAGCTTTTATTCTTTGATTGAAAATCTTTGCAATCAAAGAAAGATCTAAAACAAACACCAGAAGATCTCCATACCTGGTTGAAACAAACTCACACTTGCCCTCATCCTTAAGGAACCTCCTGAACCATTTGCTCAACAACGATAGATTAAAATGATCACACTGCTTCACCCTAAAACATCTTTCTTCTTGAATTTGCAAACGTCTTCCCAACGGAAAATGATTCTCTCCGGTGGAAATTTCACTACAGGGAGAGCAATGGAAATCTCCACCCTTCAAATTTTATTTTATTATGTTTTGTGTTTTTAATATTTTATTGTGTGGATTGGATTTCACTGGATGGTAAAATTCATTGGAGACAATCCATTCCTTTCTCCAACTAACCCAACAAATGAACTATTTTTCTTCGAAACCCCTCACAAAAACAAGCGCTGAATTCTCACATTCTCGGCAATGACCACCTTGGTAGCTTTGAAGAAGAAGAAGAAATAATAAATATGAATTCTAGACAAAATAACGTTGAACATAACCACTCTCCCACCAATAGACAAATGTCTTCCCTTCCACCAAGATAACCTTCTACACAACTTATTAATGATATGACCAAAATGGCTTTTCTCTTATGATTAGCCCCCACAAGGATACCTAGAAAGTTAAACAGAGCAGAACCAACACCGCACCAGAGAAAACTGGAAGCAACCGAAGCAAATATTGTTAGACGATGGCAACATATCTAGAAGGGTAAATAGATACTCAATTTAAAATTCCAGAAATTTATGGTTTTGAAAAATTGTTTATCGAAGAGTTTAAGCGGAAGTGTTTTTGAAATAGAGTCGTCTTATACGAATCGTTATCAGAAACTCGAATATGCAAATATTTTTTTTAATATGGATTGATTGTGACAATTGAAATTAATAAGCTTGAATCAATTTATAGCTTATTTAAGGTTTATATCAAGTTACTTGACTATTTCTAATGACAATTTATTAAAAGAACTATCCAAAGTAATTTGTCGAACACTTGGTGTGCAATTGAGTTTTCAGAATTTTTCCTTAGGTTGTGTTGATACAAAAAGCACATATAATCAAAAGTGATTATAAACAATATCAACACTTGAATTAAATAAAAAATAGTTCGAAAAATTTCTTACAAATCAATTGATAACGCAATGCTATTAAGACAAATTGATTGATGAAAATAAAGCAAGTAAAAGCAATAAGAAAAAAGACACGAGAATTTGTCTTCACAGTTCCCCACTTTCGTCCTCGCGTGTGGATATGTCTACGCCTAATTCCAATGGAATTAGGATAATTCTTACTATGCATGCAAAAACTTGATACAAGTGAAATGTTCAAGAGCAAATCCACAAACCCTAATGCTTGTTGTTGATTCAACCCCTTCTCTTCCTTTGATCTTGAGAAAGACCAAAACACATTAGTTGCAAATTGATTATCTAGATCTTGCTACTCCTTTGTGTAATTTATCTCTAAAGCTTTTGTGCACCGTCAATTTAACCTATTGTAACACAAGACTTCAATTTGATTCGTCGTTCTCTTGCTACTTCCTTTGTGTTCTTTATCTATAAATGATTTTTTGCGTTTTTTTTTATCTCCAAAGGGTTTCACTTGACCGCAATCCTCTATGATAGTCTTTCACGAAAATTCTCAAATCAATCAATGATCTTGTAGGACAAACTCGTGGTTTTTTCGGATGAAGACCCTTGTAAATCTCAATCCAATATTCTCGGCTACATAAAAACCTAATCGGACATTATAAATCCTCGTCTAGATGGCACCCCAACAAAGAATCGTTAGAATGGTCTGTCAGAGCATGTGTGTATATATATATATATATATATATATATATATATATATATATATATATATATATATATATATATATATTTGAGGTTGAAGATGGTGAGCAAATACAAGCTAATTTTTTGGTATCATCAAGTTGTAATGATGCATACATGAAGTATTTGTAGTATTGGACACTTATGGTAAAAAAGGACTTTTAGGAGTTTAAAATATTTAAAGAATTGATCAAAACAAACAATACGTGTCGACCTAAACATCGTATGTGTCGACACATATGTTAAATTTAAGTTGTATGTGTCGACCTAAGTGAAGGTATGTGTCGACAGGCTTTAAAACAATAGTAAATATGTCGACCTGAAATTCATATGTGTCGAGACATAAAATAATTTTTTTTGCATTTTCAGAAATGCTTCAGTATGTGTCGACCTGTATGAAACGACTGGTCGAATCATCATCTGATAGAATATCAATGAAGTTGTCATCGAATGTTTTTTATCCCACGGAGGGAAATGAAAACATCGAGTAAACCCGAGAGGAAGAAATCACGGTCTTATGACCGAGAGATCGGGTAAGGGAGTCGATTACACGAAGGAAAGGTGTTAGCACCCCTCACGTCCGTAGTACTCTACGGGATCCGCTTTTGTTCGTTCTAATCTAAGGGTGTAAAATTGATGTCTAAAACTTAGTGCTAAGAGAGGGGGAGTGCAAGAATGAAAAAGAAAATGCGGGGAAAAGAAGGAAATATTTACAAAGTTGTGCTCGTTCAGGCCCCGCGACTCAATGCCTACGTATCCTTTTTGAGGAATCAGAGAGTCGTAGTTCGGCTCAAATGTTTTTGTGGGTTAGATGTTTTTTAATGGACAATGTGGGTGAATCGCGTCCTCTTTGAAAAAATGTTAAACACAATAAAGGAGCCCGTAGGCGAAAAAGAGGTTGCTTTTACCTTGAAAAAGTGGTTTAAACCATTATTAAACATTTTGATTTTTCAAAAGAAAAAAGAAAGGAAATTTTAGTTTTAAATGCAAGTATGTAAAAGAAAATGCGGGGAAAAGAAAGAAATATTTACAAAATTGTGCTCGTTCGAACCCCGTGACCCAATGCCTACGTATCCTTTTTGAGAAATCAGAGTGTCGTAGTCTGGCTCATATGTTTTTGTTTGTTTGTACTTTTTATGAACGATGCTAGTGAAACATGTCCTTTTCTGAAAAAGGTTTTAAAGAAAAAAGCCAAGTGGCAAAAAGTTTGAGGTGTGTTGAGGTTTTTTGTATGGATGATGGCCCATTTATTTGCAAAAATGTTTGATATTCAGATCACACGAAAGTCTATGAAAGATAAAATGATAATGACGAGAAGCAACCTGCTTATCACTTCCCCACTACTTAAGGCTCATGTTGGTGGGATCCTCATCATGACATTATTAAGTGTCTTTTATATTTTTTGAAGAGAAAGAAATTTTAGTTTGAATGCAAATCCGAAAGAGAGAGAAAATTTCTAAGGGGGGACTATCCTAACTTCTAATCCTATTATTACCATACAAATTGCCCTATGGTTAAGGTTTGTAAAAGGTAGATTTCTATCTATAGTAGCATACTTAGATGTCTACCCTAATGTCTAATTGATCCTCTTTATAGAAAAGAGAGAAGCAAACTCTAAGGGATCATAGTAAAATATCAAGAGAGGAGAGAAGATGGAAGATCATGCAAAGCATTAGAGAATTAAAGTAATTTATGGACATTTAGGGGTTGGGGAGTATGGAGATTATATGGTAAAGATTAATACTTCATGTAAAAGAAATCTAATACTCATATGAATGATGGCGAAACATCAAAAGTCGATCAAACTCATGTGACAAAACACATACTAAGAGATGACTCTCTTACACAAACTTGGGATAATGAGAAGAGACATAAAGGATAAGATGGAATGATTCACGAAAAAGTAGCATAAACATGAAATATCTATCATTATCATATAATCGACCTAAATTTAAAGACTTATTCTAAAATGCCATCAACCTAGCTAAAGAAGAAATGACAAGCTCAAACAATCCACACAAGCTACCAAAGAAGCATGGCAAGGTGATTAGAAGGTGACAAATCTTAGAGGTCATTAGCTAACATGTAAAGAACTCCCCTACAGCATACAAACAAATGCATAAGAGGTTCACCAACAAATCTTCACAAAAGTGCACAAGAATTTGCAAGAGTAAAAGTAAAAATCCTATCTTAATCCTATCCTTAGGAAGTTAGTGAAAATAATCATAGAAAAAGATGAACATGAGGCAAGGTTAAAGAGTGACAAAACACCTAAGGTCAACAACTACACCCTTATATGTCGCACAAGTGCATTCTTTACTTCTAACCCAAATACAAACATTCAAACATGCGTGATAAAGTTCAACGCGCCAAAAATAGAAGCAAGACTTGTAAAATTGAAACAAAATTATTTAAAGGTTCACAAGCTATCAATAGATCAGAAACATCAAGCTCAAGACAAACTTAACAAAGTTCATGATGAAAATAAAATCGTACGAGTTAGACTAGCCTAGAAAAACCTCTAATTAGGACCCTAACTTGATTAGATGAGGAAAAATAGCAAAACTATTCCTAAATTTAAGAGAAATTAATTATAAGGTCCTAAGACATCCTACAACCATACTCTAATCAGAAATGGACCTTAAAGTCAAAGGAAGTTGGTCAATCAAACGGAACTCCCAACCTAAGCAACAAAAGTAAGGTCCTAATACACTTGTCATATTTTTATTGGAACAAAGTAAGAACCACACCTACATAATTGTACCTAAGTTTTGTCCATTTTAAAATAGTCACAATTCTGGCCAATCAAAAAGCACTATTGATTTGTAATTGTACCATGTTGACTTAGTCAATATAATACAAAATTATATGGTGCACACTGCTCTCTGTTTACCTCATATATCAACATCTTTAATCTCCATCTTTTACATATAGATCTAGATTTTTATGTTCATCTTGAAAAAATATTTTAATTTTCTGTTCATAATTTTTTTTCTGAAATTAAAATTTTTGTTTTTTGGTATTCTTTTTTTTTTTGGAAAATTTTTTTCCAGTGTTTTCTAAATAATTTTTTTACTTTCCTAAAAATATTTTTTTGATTTTTTTTGAAATACTGGTGAATTAATTAAAGATTGTGATTTTTTTATTTTTAAATTTAAAAATTTTGTGAAATGTTAATTCGTTGATTTGATGATTACTATTAAATTAATATAAAAAATAGGAATTGTACACCCTTAATATAATATTAGATCTATCCTCAAATGATTTTTTCAAAACAACCATTTTTACAACTTCACCTTAAAAACTCCTTTAAAATTATGATATTTAATTGCATGACTAACACAAACTAACGTGCCAATGGTTCTATTTTTAAAATTGTTTTGAAAAATATGCAAAATATAACATTAGTTAATGCTTTTTATTTGTAAAAATAGCATTAGTAAAATTCACATTCAATCCACTTCATACATATAACTAGGGGTGGCAAAGCGGGTGGGCGTCCCGTTTAGGTCCATCCTATTTAAGTCTGTTTAAAAGCAGAGTAGGACGGACCAACTTAGACGTCCGAGTTTAAAAGTGAAACTCGCCCTGTTTATTAATGAGTTGGCGGGTTGGCAGGTCGGTCTGTTAATTTTTTATTTTTTTATTTTATAATTTAATTTACTACATAATATATATAAAAAAATGATTATTACTAAAGAGTCAACAAAATATTTTTTAACGCATAATGGAACTTCAACATGTGTTAGTCCAAATAATTCATAAAATAAAATAAATAAAGATCAATTATAACAAAAAAATAACGAAATAAATCAATCACAATAAATTTAAAAAATATCAAAATAAAAATTAAACGATATATATCATCCTAATCATATTTAAAAACTAACTACTAAAGAATCATATTAAGATTTTACACAAAACAAGGATAACAATTACCTTGCATAAACTATTGCAATGCATAAAATAATAGTGCATAAAATATCAACACTTGACTTTCTCAATAGTTATATCATTTAGACTCTTATATTGATTGACTCCTTAATAGTTAAATCATAAATTTGTCACACGTATACACTAATCAAATCATTCTTTTTTTAAAATCAACATCTATTTCTAAAGAAAACATGTGAGCTAATGTATTGAAAATTTAATAATTTTGCATGTCATACGATTGTTTTTTTATTTCAAAGTTTTCCAATCACTACATGTATTAGAAAGTTTTAAAAAGAAAGTTGAGTTTATAGAAGAGTGTTATTTTTATAGTTAAAATTGTTTTAATTCGAAATAAAAAATAAAAAAGTATTAACAAAAAATCCGCATGCAAAATTTGTCTCGTCCCGCCTCGATCCGTCTTTTTAAGCGGATTAGACAGGACAAACCAACTTAAAGTACCGAGTCAAAACCTCAGCCTAACCCGCTAAAACTAACGGGTCAAACAGGTCAACCCGGTGGAATCCAACCCGTTTTGTCACCCCTACGTATAACATTACTGAAATTTTTATCACTAATATCTAAAGATAATATTCATTAATTGTGCACACAAATTACATTATGTATCCATTGAATGAACTAGCTTTAATTAGGTACAGTGATGCCCATCTGCGTGAGATAAGAGCCAATATCAATATCTTCATTAGGTGTTTGAGCAACTTGTGGCCGTTGAGCAAGAAGCCACTTTCCATTTTCAGCCTTCACCATATTCCTGTTCAATTCTTGCCTCCAATTTGGGGGCACAGAGAACTCATCTTTCACAAAGTCACAACCCTTGTTCACCAATGCAATGTCTCTATAAGTTGTTGCTTCATACTTACGGTTTTTCCCATGGTATCTGTTCATCATCATTAAAGTTTAGTATTTCATTAGGTAGTCAATATTTTTACATAAAAACATCTTTTTTACTTTACAAACTTTGATACGAAATAGCTACTGGTCCCTCCAATCATTCACAAAACATAAGTTATGTTTAACTCTACGTTGTAGCCACTGGTCCCTTCAATTATTCACAACACGTGTTATTTTAACACTACGTTGCAGCTACTTGTCCCTTCAATCATTCACAATTCTATCTTGTGGCTACTGGTCCTTCAATCATTCACAAAGAAAAAAAATACCTAAAGTATGTAAACCCATCTCCGCACACATAAACAAAAAAAAGTTATTTTTACTATTATTCAAAAATTTAATCCAAGTGTCTTAACTTTTTATATTCTAGTGAAAATATTAATTAAATTTATTATAATGTCATATTTATTAAATTTAGAAAAAAGTTGGAAAATAAAATAAAAAGTATATTAAAAATTACAATATTAAATAATTTATTAATAATTAATTTTTATTTATAATAATGACTAAAAATTTAAAAAAATTATTGTTTATAAATGTGTAGGAAAGGTGTGTCATAAAAGATTGTATATGTTTGTTTTTTATTTTATTTTATCTTTTTTATAAATTATTTTATTCAAAATATAATATAATATAAATTTTATTTTAAATTCAGTTCAATAATCAACTGATTATCTTTTACCATACACACAAAAATTATTACAGAACAATACTTTAATATCATCTTAAAATTTAATTTTTAAATTTTATATACTTAACCTGTGAGTGTTAAGAACTTTTAATAGTTAAGAAATAATTGTTAAGCTACTTTTATTTGTTAATAATAGGCTCTTTTAAAAAAAGTTAAATATATATTATCTCCGGTTTTTAATATAAGAAAAAAATTAAAGTTTATTAAGAAAATATGTATCTAGACAATATTAGTACAAATACATAACTTTTTAATAAATCTAAAAAATAATTTTTTCTTATAAATATCACAGAGAATATTTCATTTTGGCTTAAAAAATATATGTACATGAAACATTAAAAATATATGTACATGAAACAATTTTGTATTAAGAATAATATTTATATACTGTTTACACAGTCAACCAATAGCATGTAAATAATTTATTATATTATTAAAAAAACTAAAGTATAATTAAATATTTAATTGTAACTGATTGATTTTATAAAATTAATATAAAAATATTTTATCCCGTAAGTACGTTTTTTTTTCTCTTTTTGTAAAATATTTTTTTCTTAAATGATACCACATGTAAAGTGAGTGGATGGTGACAGAAAAACTAACCCATCGAGTAAATGCAAGTGGGCCTCCAAGTTATGAGCACATGCAGCGCCCGCTTCACTTATCAAAAATGGCGAAACCTTGTGGTCCAACTCCAAATCAACTCCCACGTGAGTATAACACCATGGAATATCAATATCCTCCGCCATCTTCAACAACCACTCCGGCGACTTCTCATTCACCAAAAACCCCGGCGACTTCGGCACCACATCATGCTTATTATGAACCCTCAAAACCTTAACCCCCAATCTCCTTTCCAACCTCCCTTTAAATTTTACATTCCCAACCCTAGGCCCTGAAAACGAAAACACAGAAACATGATTCTTTCTTCCATCTTTTCTAACATTCAACCCTGTCTCCGCTATATCATAAGCACTTAACGTTGCCATAGCACTCCCTAAACTATGTCCGGTCACCGTTATACTAACTTCCTCGTTGGAATATTTCTCTAACAATCTTCTTATCTCCCCTAAAACCTGTTCTCTAGCTGAGTATTTACAATAACCGTCTGCTTTTTGTCGATCTGTGTACATATCCAGAAAACCTGCTTCCACTCTAACATCTTTGTCGGGACAAGGAATACGTTCGTAAATAGGTTTAAGGTAGTTTTGAAGATTCGCCACCCATTCGACATTTGTAACCGTTCCTCGCCAAGCGATGACGATGTCTCTACGACCGATCCGTTTTGTTTCTTCCTCGTTTGAAACCGCGATGTAGCCCATCCAGTTCGCGTGTTCCGACCAGTATTTATCTGGCCAGCGAGATTTCTTGAAGAAATCTGGGACGTTGACGTTCGCTGTGGCGTAGAGGTAGCGTGTTACGTTGTATTTTATGTGTGGGAGATCTAACGACGGGAAAAAGTCTTCGTGATGGTGTTTGCAACTGCCGCAATATTTTGAATATGGATCGAAATCAAAAGCGTCGTAGCATGCTTGAGATAATTCTCCATAACGGATTAGTTCCGATCGGATTATCGGGTCCATTGGGTCGAGAAGGCCTTCCCAATCATCTTCGCCGTGGATTTTTCGCCATGCTTTTTCGACCGGGAGTTTGGTTAGTGTTGAGGTTAGCTTGGTGTTTTTGGATTTGATTAGAGGTGGGATTGTGTTGACTTCTTGGGTTGTGGTGCATTTTGTGGTGAACTTTTTTGGTGTTAGGGTGTGTTTGTTTGGTGTATGGGATTTGAGGTGGTTGGAATTGGATCCGAAGAAGGAAGTTGATTCGGTTTTGGGAAATGCTATGAGTATGTTTGAGATTGATGCAACCATGTTGGGTCGAAGAAGAAGATAGAGTTTGGAGTTAGAGTCTCACTGTATTGAATTGATTAAGTGAGTATAAAAGGGTACACAACATGCTTTTTATAGAAAACTCAATGCCAGCCGCACAAGTATATAGTTTTTTACATTAATCTCTCTAATAAAAAAAGGATAATAATTAAAAATAAATTTTTTTAAAAAAATTAATTACTATATTTTTCAACATTGAATATAAGATGGCAAGGGATAACCGACATATCACATATTAATCTTAAATCTTAAGATAATAGATACATGTCTTTTTTCATTTCAAAATTGTTTTTTTTATTTAATATAGTAATTATTACTTACACTTATCATACAAATATATTATTATTCAAAAATCAAATTATATAGATTTTTTTATTTTGATTTTAAATTCTTTAAAATATTTGGTTTGTATGTATTTTTAAAGTTTTAATTTATGAGAAAAAAATTGCATTCCTGAGATGAATAACCTCTAATTTTTTAAGAGATTACTAAGAATTTACATTACAAGATTACATTAACTAAGTTACAAATAGATCTCACTAAATTTTTTCATTACCACTACGTTATTTGACTTAATTTAAATTCAACATATTTAGTTCAGGTGAAAACAAATCTTAGTCGAATATACTAGAAAGATGTTTGTGCTAGAGTAAATTTATATGACATGATTTAAAATATATTTAAATAAATATATAAATTTGAAATAAATTATTTAATTTTAAATGAATAATGATTATATAAATTTTAGTTGTATTATAACTAATTATAAAAAAAGGATAAAAATTTGTTTTAACTAATTGTATTAATAAGGGTAAAAATTGTTGAAAGTAATTCATGTGTGTCAAAATTATGTGTGTCGAAAGATCAGAGGTGGATCGAAACAAATTGCTCGAAGGAAGCCGATCCAGTCGAAGAGCTTGTGTGTCGAAGCAGGCTGCACACAGATTTGATTTGTTTTAGATTTAGATTTAGTTTTGATTTAGATATAGAATATAATAGATTTGATTTACTTCCATATAGATATTTTGGCTTTTATAGTTTTGGGCTTTAGTTTAGGGAGCAGGCTAACCTAAATCTATAAATAGAGGGAGTAACCCCTAATTTTGTAATCAAGTTGTATTCACAGAATTTGCAATTGCAAATGAATAAGAAATTCTCCGTTTCTGCAGAAAATATTTCCTTCTTCTTTCTTCTTTAATTGCTCATTGTCATTGTGTGTGGTGATATCAATCTTGTTCATCAAGATTGGTAAAAATTCATCATAAATAATTGGTGGATTTCCAACATATGGTATCAAGAGCTCCGATTTCGATTCAAGGGAAGAACAATCAAGAACGATCGTAGAAGAAAAATTCACGATGATAGTGAGCTATGGGAATGCGAATTATCCAGCAAGTCTTCCAATTCTGAATGTAGATAACTATGAGAATTGGTGCAAGCAGATGAAGGTTTTATTCCGTTGTCAAGTTCTGTGGGATCTTGTAAATGATGGAGTAAAAGAGCTTGAAGAAGACGCTTCAGAAGAAGAAAAGCAAGAACACACAGAATCGGAGAAGAAGAGTTATAAAGTCCTCTTTATAATTCATCAATGTTTAAGTCCAGACAACTTCGAAAAGGTCAGTGATACAGAATCTGCAAAAGAAGCTTGGGATATTCATAAGAAATCTTTTGGAGGCGCAGAAAAGGTGGAAGAGGTGATAATTGTAACACCCCTTCTAAAATACCCCGCGAATTAATATTTAAATCAGAGTTTAACATAAACGAAAGGGCATTACAATTAATTAGAATACACAAAACAATAAAATATCAACATAATGTCATGCTTTTACTGGAGAACTTTATTCAAATAGTCAAAATCTATAATTATGTCTACACAGCAGAAAATAGCAACCAAAACGGAATAATTCCAAATCATAACTATTCCCAAAATAATTCAAACAACGATGAATACTAAATAAATTCTCAGCCAAACGATTCCCAGTGTTACAACTTATCAGAGCATGACACTGACACGCGGATAACTAAACTAGCACAACTCTATAAGCCATCCTCACCGACTCCTGAGCTGTTAACTTTAATTTGAAATCATCAAAGTAAGAGTGAGATTTCATCATAATTAAAATGCATTATAAACTTCTCAAACAATATAATATCACAAGTATATTAATCCACCCATTCTAGCATACTTCAGATTTCAGTACACAATTGCAAACCACACTATTCATTATGCACAACAACAACAATGAAATTATAACACTGGAAACCATCCTAACATGTTACAATTTCATACAAATGCAAATGCAGACTCAGTGCATGTGGTACCAAAACGTGAACTAAGTCACCAATATCGATTCGTCCACAATCACCCGGACATGAATCCAACCTCACCACCCATCATCACCCGGGAACGATTATTGACAATACAAGTCAAATTCCACACAATAGGAATTAACTCCACCAGAATGTATATGCGTGCACATCATAAAGCATGCAACATTCAAATAAGTCTATGATCACACCAACGTCATAAACAATTCAAAACCAAAACATGATATCTTCACTGATCATGCACACATCAAACAGCATAAAAACATGCATTTCATTCAGCAAATCCTGATACAAGCAATTGCCACGGATACAACACTACATACAAACTAATATGCACAAGGTACAAACTGCATAATTCGACTTCCGACGCATTTTCAAAATAAAGTCAAGTGACAGTAATTTTATTCATTGCATTAAATAGAGCATTTAATTTAAGAAACAACGTCCAAAATGGCGCTCAAAACGGACTTACGGTTTTAAAGTTATGAATTTTTAAAGTTTTGTATTTTTTTCAAAATAGTACAGTGGTAACCTGTTCCTCCCAGGGAGAACCCGGTTCCCACAAGTTTCAAAAACCACGCCTCTGGAAAATGTATGGGGAACTCGGTTCCTCCAAGTAGGAAATTGGTTCCTATAAAAAATGTAATTTTCTTTAAAAAATTTGAACTGGGAACCTGATTCCTCCCCAGGAGTAACCGGTTTCCAGCAACCCAGAATACTCCTCCTCTGCTTTTTGTACCAGGAACCCGGTTCCTCCCACATGGAAATCGGTTCCTGCGACTTGCAGAACCAAAAATCTGCATTTAGACAGCAGTATGCATTCAAACTCCAAATCCTATCCATCCCATACGAATCCAAATACATTATGATCACTCAACCAACAACAGTAACATGGAATATAACATACTCTGATCATTCCTAATGATCCTATAACCTACAAATCACTCAATTCTACACAATCTGGCACAAACTGGGATAATTCCTACAAAACCTAGAATTACTAAATTGATATTCTTAACATGCTACGATCAATTCTATTGCAATCAAAATCGATAAGGCATGTTAATCAATCGAAATCACCCCTTACCTTGTGGGTTCTTCGAATTTCGGCACCTTTTGCTCTTTTCCTCTTTCTCTTCTCTTCTCCAATGTCACGTATGATGAAACTTCTCACTATTCTCTTTTTCCTTCTTTTCCTTTTATTTTGTTCCTTTTATTATTCCAATAATAATAATAAATAATAATTAGAATAGGTAGAGTACTTTACTCCTCACACCCTCTAATTACTCCTCACACCACCAACTCTTCCATTCATTTAATTAATTAATTAAATATAATAATTCCAAGCACACTAATAATTAAATTTTTAATTAAATTAATAATTAAACTCTAATTATTTTAATTGTTGAATTATTTGGGGTGTCACAATAATCCTACTTATCTTTGAATATAAAAAGTCAATAATAAATATATTTATACATAAAAGATAGTTTAATAATATTTTCATTATTATTTAAAAATATAAATGCAAAATAATGATATTTTCATTATTATATATTAAAAAGTTTAATTGTAACACCAAAACTAAATTAATGTAATTAATTTTAAAATTTTCAATTTCAGTGGATATATGAGATCTCTTAAATATTATTGTCATATTAGATATTATATTAGATTGCAACAAAATACCATAATAAAATGTATATCAAATGGAATAATGAAAGTTGCAGTAACATAAATAACAATTCTGCAATTTATATTAATTTGCTATTGGTTATAATCTATCGATCTTCAAATTCAAAACAGCACAAGGATTATCATAAATTCAGAGACTCTAAGCACAACTAATTATCAGAAATGTCAAAGCAGAAATGCAATGTTTTCCCAACTAACACGATACAAAGCAGGGTAAACAGAAATGTCCTCTTCAATTTCGAAATCTACATTTTGTGTATCACAAGTTGCAGAAAGTAAATTTCATATCTATGCAAAGACGTAAAAGTAGTTTAATAACTAAATTAGAGAAATGTTTTCAAAATATATTTGCATGGTTAACATATGCAGAATTTTTGTTCTCAATCTTCCAGGTATTAATTCATTCATGTACCTCCTAAATATGATAGCTGAACAATTGAAAGAATATTAAGTCAACGCATGTATTATCATTCATAAGCACTATTTCCCTTTTGAATAAAGTTTGACATTCTACTAGAGTATCAATTGTAGTTAATATATACTTGAAACATAAACTTGATGATATTTTGATCATAAGGAGACCTCTCATAGTGTCATACTACGATAAACAATCTAACATCATATTCTTTATTATATCTTTTCAAATCAATACTCTATTTTCACTTGCAATTACAAGGTAGCAACATGAGCAAATAGTTGCAATTAATAAATAAACCTGATATATAATTAAAATGTGTATTAATTCCAGAAAGTCAGACAATTCGTATATTTTTAAACTTGACCACACCAACAACTCCTAAAAAGTATATGTTATGTGTAGTCCATCCTCCCTAAAAATAAAACAATCACAAAATCAACACTTAGGCTCTGTTTGAATAAACAAAAGCACTAAGCTACTTATATAGCAAAATATAAAATTAAGGTCTTGTTTGGGTAAACAAAATTTAAGTTCTTTTAGTATAAGAACTTAAAGCAAAAAATATGTCATAAAAAACAATATTAAGTAGCTGATATAGAAGCGCCATAACACTTTGCATAATAGAAAAATTGTTATTTTCAACAATCTATGAAGGACAAAACTGGTATTAGCTTACCTAACTACAAAACACAACCCTTGAATCATTTCTTACTTTCTTTCATACCAAAGCTATATTAAATTGTACATATCAAAAGGAAAATGTCTAATTTGGGTTAGATACTTAGATAAAGTCTTTAACATAAAAAAAAATCAATGAATTGAATCGAAGAAAAATAATGTACAATTAAATAAACTCACCTCAACAACGGTTCTCCTCTTCTTCTAGTTGTCTTGATACAACACATCTCTTCCTTCCGGTGAAGCAAAAACCTAAGTCTTTCTTTCTCATGTTCAGTTGTTGCAAAAAAACTCATAACCTCAGACATCAAATTGTTGCCCGATTAGCTTTTTATAAGAAAACATGGGTGAAGGATAACAATAACAAAAGATTGTTAGAATTATCCAGGATACTATGTGAGTTCATAATTGACTTCACAATGCAACCAACTCAATTTTTTTTATTTATTAACCCATTAAATCATCCAATTTAGAGTGAATACTCTAAATAAAAAAAAGAAGGAAAAATACAAAACACAAGAAATAGAGAATATTAAATTCAATTATGTAAGAGTTAATAGTCATTATGGTCTCGAACCTGCATAAACAACAATAACCCAGATTTTTTAGATCTTAAAAAAGATAGTAACAAAAACTAATCAAATATTATCTCAATAATTATAGATTATAATATTACAAATTAAAAAAATTAATAAAGTGTTTCTCTTAATAAATTAATTATAAATCAAACTCATTTGAGATTTAAATTATAATATCAACAATAAATTATCAAATCACCATTAATATTGAAAAAAATTCTAAAATTAAAATCCTAAATCAGTGTAAACTAAATATTTGTCTTTGAAAATAAATTTTGAAAAAGAAAAAAAATGCAAATCTTCGTTATTTGTGAAAATAAATTCATAAATAAAAAATAAATAATTAAAATATCTATATCCAAAAGATAGAATTTTTCAGATCTTTTTTGAACTTTTTTGAAACCCTAAACTCATTGTTTGTGAGACTCCTCTAAAATACAACAAACCAATATGAAGAAGAAACAAAAGAGGTAAATCAAAGATCTTAAAAGATAAAATAATAGTTTTAAAAAAATAATTACGTGAGATCCTTGACAAACGATTTACGTTTCCATATTCATTGGTGATGTAGTTTTCGTGTCTCTGGATCTATCGACACCCTAAAAAAAATAGAAAAATAATGATACCATGAGAAAGTAAAAAAAATTGGGAGAAAGTGACAAAAATTTGGGGGAAAGTGAGGAATCAGAGAAAGGATCGTGGTTGTAATGGAGATTGGAGTGGTTTTTTTAGATGGAAGATAAATTGTTTTGTGCCTTGAAAGAGAAATAACGCGTTGAATGAGAAATACTCCAATAATATTTTAATTATTTTATTATTAATTAGGATTTATTAATTATAATTTATGAGTTTTAAAACAATAAAATAGATTGCTTAATGCTAAAAGATATCACGTGGGTGATTTAAGAGTAAGAAGGATAATTATGATTTTTAATAGACATCTTCTTTTTTTTATATGATAGATTTACTTTTTTTTTTTCTCTATAATAAAAAGTACCGATAATTTTGACTAAACCTTAATGATTATTATCTTAAAATTTGAAAGTGAAAATTAAAAGAAATAATTTTTTTCTCTAAAGTGATAATTATAAAAGAATTGAAGGAGTAATATAATTGAAAGAGACAATTTAAATAATTTGGATTTATCTTAGTTTTTTTCAGCAATTATTTATTTATCTTAGTTATATATACAGTGATTCAACAGATATTTAATGAGGTGTATTTACAGTAAAAGTAAAAAAATAAATAATTGAATAAAGCTATAAAAAGAAAAACATGCACAATCATCATTCAACAACGATAAGGAGACGTGAACAAAACAATTACATCATCTCTGTGAATATTTATTATATATTTATAAATAAATAAAAATAAAAATTTATTAAATAAATAATGCATCTAATCATGATTTTTATATTAAATATATCTTAGATAAATTTTTAAATTTTTTTATTACTTGTTCGAAAAATATATACTAATTTGGATGCGGATTTGAAATCCGCACGCGTGTTTAGCTTCAAGACAAAGGCGGGGATGCAGATCATGCAGTGTCACAATCATCCATTGTATTTGCAAAAATGAAATAAACGTGAGACATTTTGGTTTTCCTTTTTTATTAAAAAAGACAATTTTATTGAGAATCTAACTAAGGAGGGAAAAAACCTATCCTTTTGGATATGGTTTGCAAGGTTAAGAGGAAAATTTCACATCATACTCCTACGTTTCTATTTCTATGGGTGTCCTCTCATCCCTATAATTTAAAAAAAATAATAATTTTATCATTTTCATATTTTTAATGTATTAAATAATTTTATTTAATTTTACCATTTCAATTAACCTTTTTAAAATTGGAGAATTTGCACCTTAGATTTATACATTAGATTTATGTATTAGATAGTTTTACTTTAAGAATTTTAGTATGTAGTTTTTCTTTATTGGATAATTTATTTATTAGTTTTTCAATTATTTTTATGTTTCTTCACCGGATAACTTATGTATAAGTACGTTGATGTATATAATTATAGCCAAAACACTTTAACGAGATTAGAACTAAAGTGTAGATAACATGTATAGCTTTTGAATATGATGAGAGAAAAATTGATGTAATAACAATGAAACTTAAGACAGAAAGAAACACAAGTCATTTTAGTGCAAAGGGGTAAGACACTTATTGTGTTGCTTCAGTTCTCTATAACTAGCTTTCATAAAAAGATGATAGCAAAGTACTACTTTTTGTGTATAGATATTTGACAAGTTAGGCATTTGACATGGAAGGAAACAAAGTTCCAGGTATATGTTAACACAATATCAGGTATATGTCTATTCCAATGTTACATTTTTTAAATATATTGCTAAATCATATTTCTTCTTTCCTAACTAATATGAATTTTTTATTTTATAAAATAACTAATATGAATATTGATAAATTAGAACACGGTTTCAAATTTGTTTGCATTTAATTTGTTATTTTTCGGTAGTGGTTTTCAAATTTATATTCATAAATACTAGATAGATATGAACTAAACACTTGTTAAAATCGGCTCCACACAATACATGTCACTAATGATTGAGAATACATAGACAAAGCGTGTATGGAAAAAACAATTGAAAAAACGTTAACCTTTCAACTTAGTAGTTGTAACAACAAAAAAAATATACTCCCTCACTGTCACAATAGATGTCTTTTTTTCTATTTTTATTTATCTCAAATTATTCGTCATTTTAGAATTTTAATGTAATATTTATTATTTATTTCCACTAACTTATATTGTATTTTAATTCATATAACTACTTCACTATCGATTATTAATAAGTTATTTTAGTAAATGAAACTCATTCTATCATTAAAATTAACATAATTAATTATTATCTTAAAAAATGTGAAAATCTCAAAGATGACACCTATTGTGAGACGGAGGGAGTATTAACTAAGCCTCGGATTTAGTAGCTATTACTTTGTAACAGCACCAACAAGATTCAAAATAGAAAGAATATCTAATGAAAATAGATCAATGATTAACAACGATCACAATGTTCATTTGTGAAATTAAATGCATGAACACGCGAGGAATGCGAATCAAAATGATAATTTCAATGTTCATTTGTGAAATTAAATGCATGAACATGCGAGAAATGCGAATCAAAATGATAATTCCAATGTTCATTTGTGAAATTAAATGCATGAACATGCGAGGAATGTGAATCAAAACGATAATTTCAATGTTCATTAGTGAAATTAAATGCATGAACATGCGAGGAATGCGAATCAAAATGATAATTCCAATGTTCATGTATACAAGTCAAATGCATGAACATGCAAATAAAAAAAAATGACAATTTCAATGCTCATGTGTGAAACAAATGCATGAACATGCAAGAAATGCAAATTAAAATGATAATTCCAATGCTCATGTGTGAAATAAAATGTATGAACATGCAAGGAATGCAAATCAAAATGATAATTCAAATGCTCATGTGTGAAACAAAATATATGAACATGCAAGGAATGCAAATCAAAATGATAATTTTAATGCTCATGTGTGAAACAAAATGTATGAACATGCAAGGAATGCAAATCAAAATGATAATTCTAATGCTCATTTGTGAAATTAAGTGCATGAACATGCGAGGAATGCGAATCAAAATGATAATTCCAATGTTCATTTGTGAAATTAAATGCATGAACATGCGAGAAATGCGAATCAAAATGATAATTCCAATGTTCATTTTTGAAATTAAATGCATGAACATGCGAGGAATGTGAATCAAAACGATAATTCCAATGTTCATTAGTGAAATTAAATGCATGAACATGCGAGGAATGCGAATCAAAATGATAATTCCAATGTTCATGTATACAAGTCAAATGCATGAACATGGAAGAAATGCAAATTAAAAAAAAAAAGACAATTTCAATGCTCATGTGTGAAACAAATGCATGAACATGCAAGGAATGCAAATTAAAATGATAATTCCAATGCTCGTGTGTGAAATAAAATGTATGAACATGCAAGGAATGCAAATCAAAATGATAATTCAAATGCTCATGTGTGAAACAAAATGTATGAACATGCAAGGAATGCAAATCAAAATGATAATTTTAATGCTCATGTGTGAAACAAAATGTATGAACATGCAAGGAATGTAAATCAAAATGATAATTCTAATGCTCATTTGTGAAATTAAATGCATGAACATGCGAGAAATGCGAATCAAAATGATAATTCCAATGTTCATGTATACAAGTCAAATGCATGAACATGGAAGGAATACAAATAAAAAATGACAATTCCAATGCTCATGTGTGAAACAAATGCATGAACATGCAAGGAATGAAAATCAAAATGATAATTCCAATGCTCATGTGTGAAACAAGATATATGAACATGCAAGGAATGCAAATCAAAATGATAAGTTCAATGCTCATTTGTGAAATTAAATGCATGAACATGCTAAGGATGCAAGCTAAAGTAACAATCCTAATGTTCACATGCAATGGACTCAATGCAAGCAAATCATGCTACAAAAAGAGTGTTGGAAGCTCATGTCAAGTACTAGGTTAACCTAATTGATGATAATCTTTGGAATTGACCTTGAATTCTTGAAGAAAACTTGAAGTCTTCAATGGAAAACTGAAGAAGATGAAGAAGAGATCCTTGAATCTTGAAATTGAAGGAAGATCCAGAGGAAGCAAATACTTCTACGTCAGATTCGAGCAGAAACAGGAGAAGAAGAGCAAGATTCTATGGAGAGAAGTTGCGATGAGAAAAACCAGAATTCGCAGGGCGCGCTTAGCGCGGTGAGGCGCGCTTAGCGCAATATGTGGTGGTGACAGGTGTCAAGCAGAGGTTCGATGGCGGCCTGTGGTGGTTGCTTGGAGGGAAAGTTGAACTTTGAAATTCGTTTTTGAGTTCTGCTTTGGATTTGAGAGAGAATTGGAGTGTGAAGGGAAAAATCTATTTATAGTTCTAGGAGTTGGGCCTAAGATCCATAATCAAGCCTAAATCATGATTATCCGAGTAATTTTCGTAATTAATCCAAAACAGCCAAATCCGTGCGAAATTTGAAGTTGGAATGTAAACGAAAAGTATCCGGAATGCGATTTTGCTTGCTAGAACCAAAATTTCGACCTGATCGGGTGGAAGGTCAAGGCGAAAGGAATTTTTGAAGTTTCAGCACAATTTTTAGGCAATTGACACATACATAATTTAATTTGCGCTCTTCCGAGATAATGCCTCAAAAGAGGGTCTTCTGATCGAAATTTGTAAATGAGTATTTCCGAGACAATTGAAGCTAACAAAATTTGTGAACTTTTGGAACTGGTCCCACCTTGTTTCGATGAAAATCGAGCGAGATATGATTTTTTGAACTTCACGCATCAGATGAAAATTACTCGGTTCAGCTCAAAATCAACTCAAAAGAATAAAAATTTGGTATTGATTAGTGGGGAATCAACTCTCGAGTTGCAAATGAAAGTTTTAGAGGGCTTCAATACAGAATTTTAGAAATCGATCCCGCTCAGTTTCAATTTTCCAGCTAGGAGATATAGACTTTTTAGTGGGCAGAACGCACGGTTCAGCACTAAAATTTAACTTAATCCGTCAGAGAAATCAATTTCCTTGGGAACCTTTCTCACGAGATCTGCTTTCAGCTTTCAAACGAAAGTTGTAGATAATAATGAGAGGAACTTGTTGGTCGAAAATCATCAGAAAATACCCGATGGGAGCTGAGAGATACGCCTTCTGGAGTGCCCAAAATGCGTCAAAAACTCAAAATCCAGTTTATTGAAAAACAAGAGAATAAATTCTTTTTTCTTGTTTTGCCACTTGGAATACCTTGAATCTGATAACCTCATGATCAATGTTATGCATGCGACTACATATATATTTATACAATTGAATTATAAGGCAGAAATACAAAAAAGAAGAAGATAAATTTTGGATACAACAAATGCCAAATTGAGAAATTGACAATTTTAAAAACAGGAGTTATATAATAATATAACGAGTAAAGAAACACTCAAAATAGTTTTTTGATATGTTTTAAAATTAATCATGTGAATTTCTTATATACTAAGTTCAACTATAGTAGAACCCAAAGTTCTAAACCCTAAATTTTTATTCCCGCCCCCGTGTCTCCTCACTATAGAACCACTCCGGCATCCCTCCATCGCCGCCACAACAGTCTCTTCTCCGACTCTCATCCGTCACCAATAATCATTATTATCAGTTGCCATGGCAAGAGCAATGGAATTCTCAGAGGAATGGAAATCCCTATTCCCAATATGTGGATCAACTATATCCCCTCTTCTTTTCTCCGATCCTCATTCACTTGGTCCAATCTTCTTCAACCCTAACCCTAACTCACTAACCCACCTTTTTTCTTCCACCATTCCCTCTCTTCACCTCCCACATCATCTCTTGACTGAACGCTTCCTTCTATCCTCCGACCCTTCCATTCTCCCTTCCACCGCCTCCAATATCTCCTCTTTCTTCGATTCTCCCGATCAAGTAATTGATCACAATGTTTCTCATTTCCTTCAGAACCGTATTCATCTCCTTAAGTGCAGGGATAGCCCCAATGTTGTTGTTCTCTTCCCAACCGGTGTAAACAACGAGAATATTGGGTTTTTTATGCTGCGAGTTAAGGATTCCGTGTTGGATACTAAGCTTGGTGTGAAAGGTGATGTTTTTCAAGCTTCTACGGGTTGTAAGAACCGTATCTTTCGAATGTCGGTGAATCCGGTTACTGATTCTGATTCTGGACTTGGAGGGGTCTCTGATTCTGGACTTGTTATTGGATATTTGTTGGCTTCTTCACTTTATTCTGTTTGTTGGTTTACTGTGAATCATAATTTGAGTTTGGACAGTCCTGGTATGTCTTATTTGGGAAGAAGTATAGTATTTAAGGAAACTGTTGTGCATGCTTGTTGGAGTCCTCATATATTGGAAGAGAGTTTGGTTTTGTTAGAGAGTGGTCGGCTGTTTTTGTTTGATTTGGAGTCTCGAGGTTCAGGTTCCACCAATATTTTCAAGGGGACTAGGTTGAGAGTACCATGGAGTGATAGGGATTGTGATTGGAAAGAAAACAAGGCTTGGCTTAGTTGTGAGTTTAGTTGGCATCCCAGGATTTTGATAGTTGCACGTTGTGATGCTGTATTTTTAGTTGATTTGAGATTGAAAGAATGCAATGTGACTTGCCTAATCAAGATTGAGACATTGCGAATGTATGCTCCTGATGTTAACGAGCGGTTTCTTGCCTTGTCAAGGGCTGGTCCTGATGACTTTTACTTCACTGTGGCTTCCAGCAGTCATTTAGTTCTATGTGATGTAAGAAAGCCTTTGATGCCAATATTGCAATGGAAGCACAACGTTGATGAACCCTGTTACATGAATGTGTTAAGCTTGTCTATGTTAAGATCTCACTCAAAGGTAGATACTTATAACTTGGCTTCTGAAATGGGGTTTTGTGTTATATTGGGATCATTTTGGAATTCTGAGTTCAATATATTCTGCTATGGACCTACAGTTCCATTTCGGAAAGGTTCTATCACTGCAAAGCTTTCGAAGATTAGCACAACATTCTGTGCTTGGGAGCTTCCGTCTGAGATCAATTTATCTAGTCGTGAGTGTCATTGTGGAATTTGTCTGTTTAGGGAAGAGTTGTCGAAGGATGCACTTCCTGAGTGGATTGATTTGCAGCTAAAGAAAGAGATGGTTTTGGGATTTGGCATTCTAAGCAATGACCTTGCTTCCTTAATCTGTGAACCAGATGAGCATGGTGGTTTTACACTAGTAAGGATAACGTCGTCTGGAAAGTTTGAATTGCAGAGATATCAAGCCTCTTGGTCTCTGGCTAGAAAATTGGAAGATTGCCATGAAGCAAATTTACGTATGGAGTCACACTTGCTGCGTCCCAGGAGTGTTAAGGAAAACAAACCTGGAGAACTTCATTACTTAAAATTGGATTACCTTTGTGCTTATGCAAATGGTAATCTTGCTCAGGTACTTACTACGAAACTAGACAAGACCTATTCAAATGATCAAGAGGAGGCGCCTTTTTGTTCCGAAGTTCATGAATTATTGTGTAAGAAATTAAATGCTTGTGGATTAGGCCATTCAAGATCATCTCCTGCAGTTACTTCTATTTTTAACGATGTCAAGCTACCAGCTAGCTTCCACGAGGTTGCCTTAAGGAAATTGTGGATTGACTTGCCTATGGAGTTATTACAGTTAGCATTCTTGAGTTATTCTGAATGTCGTGAAGTCAATAAATTCAACGAAACCAGGGTACCTTTGGAATTTTTAGCTGTTCCAGATCTTCCTCAGTTGCCTCCATTCTTTTCAAGGAAACCATCACCCCATAGCGACAATGACATTGTTGGTCCAGTTATTCCTTTCCCTGTTTTACTTGTGATTAATGAAGTTCGCTATGGGTACTCAGATTTGGGAAATGATGGATTTTCAGTAGAAGCAGAGCTTGGCCTCAAATACAAAGAAGTAATGCAGGTAGCTAATGAGATTGCTGTTTCATCTCACAGCTCTATGCGCCCTGATGATCATGCAGTCTCCCTTGCCGGCGAGGAAGAGGATCCCTGGGCTACTTCTTTGAAACCAAAACCTTTTTCGACATATCGTCCAACTGCCTTGACTTTCTCTGACACAGACAGTGTACAGGGAAAGTGTACTGATAACATTTATGAATCATTTATTTTTCATGTTTCGGAGAAGTCGACCGAATCTGTTGGAGTAGAGATGTTTGATGATCTTTGCCCAATCGAGTTGAGGTTTGATGCTCCTGTGAAGAACTTTGAAGACCAGAGCTTAAAAAAAGCATACACAAAATTGAAAGATCAAATGTCTGAATGGCATGAAGACTTTGGTGTGTATGAAGAATTTTGTATTCATTCTGGATTTAAAAAAACAGGTAACAGTTAATAGATGGTCCTTCCTTCAAAAAAAGATTTCGATTTCGATTTCATTTCTCAATTCAATTTATTTTCATCTCCGATCTTATTTCTCGCCTCAGACGCTCCCAATCGGAAACCGTGAACACACTGTCCATTGTGCTGCGTAATGAATTCGTGTTTTTGTCATCTTCTCCAACACGCTTTTGCACTAACAAGAATTCTCTCTTCAAGGTACATCTCGAGAACTGATTTATCAATTTTATGTTATTCCAACAATTTTCATAGTTCATTTGCATGTTTGAGATTCCACAAGCACTGGATGTGTTGTTAATTCAGTTTTCGCACTCTCTTTTAGGTTTTTTCTGCTGAAAAGAATAATGTTCAAGTTGTAGAATGAAGGTATAGTATAACTGAAATAAATGAACATTATATAATTTTCCCACAATCTTCTTTGAGATTCCACAAGCACTTCCAACTATATGATTGTTTAATGTTTTAGTTACTTTTATGGCTTTGCAGTGGTGTTGATGACATGAGATCTATGATGCATTGGTTAATCGAATTCTGCTTTTGGCATCAGTGTCGATAAATCCTCATTATAAGTAAGTTCTTGCTATTGGAGTTATAGAGGCTAGTAAAGTTGCTTATGAGTAATGAATATTGACGCAATTGTGTATAATGAAAGTTGTTCTTTCAAAATGACGCGTGTCTATAGTAGTGTGCCATTATGCATCACCTGTTTTATTTTCTATATGCTTTGAAGATTGTTGTTATGTCATCAGTCCCATTCACCTTATCATTTTGTGTGCTATTCCTCTATATGTTAATTTAATCTTCTTCTTTTTTATGACCCTGCACAGGTTTTTTTGTTGGCCTGGCTGGTCCTCCTGGTTCCGGGAAAAGCACAATAGTGCATGAAGTGGCCAGACACATAAACAAGCTTTGGCCAGAGAAAGCTTCTTCTTTTGACTCCCAGGTTCAATCTTCTGAAGTCGCTGTTGTGATTCCCATGGATGGTTTTCATCTTTATCGTTCTGAACTAGATGCAATGAAGGTTAGTATCCTTATATTGCTCACAACTAGATGCAATGAAGGTTAGTATCCTTATATTGCTCACAATTGTTCGTTATCCATATAATGTTACTCCTACTTAATTTCACTGTCCATATTAGTGATTTAGAATTGATAACTTGTAGCAATAAATTGCAATGTAGTTGAAAGTGATATAATTGATTGATAGACCATCATTTGTTTGATTGCATTTTGGTGTAACATAATTCTTCAGGGAACAGTTTATGTACACCATCATTTGTCCATGGTGTTGGGGATCCAGTGGAAGATGATATCTTTGTGAATCTTCAGAATGACTTGCAACAATAGTTTATCATGTTCTCTCAACGGGCACATAATTCCAAAAACTTCATGATATTGTAAATACATAATAATTCCGAACGTCGTCTTTTAATAATGAGTGCTATAGCTTTCTTGGCAGTATAATCCATATGGCAATTTATGTTGATTCAGTTGCAAGTTAACCAAAAAAAACCAACATTGCAATGTCAAAGTTGAATTTAGCTTTCTGAACAATTTTACATATGTGTGTTTGGATTAGCTTTTAAAAGTGACAGAATCAATTTTAGTGTAAAATTGATTCCGTGTAATTTTGAGGTGTTTGTTTTATCAAAAGTAAAATTGATAATGACTCAAGAATTGATTCTACTTGAAGCTAGAATTTGTAGCTTCTGCCTTTATAATTGATTCTAGATGATTTTTACATTGAAATTTATTATTCAACTCACTTTTACATAAATGTATTCAAACATAAATCAATTCTGTTAAACTTAATTATATTAAAATCAATTCTATCAAATAATTTTATTAAAATAAATTTTGTCCACCGCCAATCCAAACACATAATAGTATTTTATAGCAGTTTAGTACAACAACTAATTAAAGCAAACAAAACCACATTTCTAAAGGAAATGTTACATTTGGGAGAAGTGATATATGAATAAGCCCTAATGTATAACCTACCAAAGATGAGTAGCATGATAGCACTTCAGGACAACATCTGATTAAAGCAAACAAAACCACATTTCTAAAGGAAATGTTACATTTGGGAGAAGTAATATATGCATAAGCCCTAATGTATAACCTACCAAAGATGAGTAGCATGATTTTGAATTAATAGAATATAATTAACTCAAGAAGTTATCCAAGTAGCAGCATCTCTACTTAATGCGACATAATATAATGTTTGTTTACATATGATGATAGTGTATGTAGATGCTTTGACTGAAACGTAAAATCGGTCGACAACTTAATTGGGACATATGCGATCAAATACACTTAGTGTGCAAAGGTTATAGTTATGCAACAAATGTAGGGCCTGTTTGGATATTAGTTTGGAATGACCAAATGTACGTTTGAAAGACATTCTGTTGTGAAAATCAGAAGCGACAAATTGTAGCTTCTACATGAACGTGATAATTTGTTGTGTTTTTGAATACTCCACCACCGCTCCATAGTTTGTTTCATTTAAGTTGTCGAAAATTCAAATTAACGTCATTAAACTTGAGTTGCATGAGACATTGATTTTTTACAAAATTTTTTTTGGAAAGAATATAGAACCTGTAATATATTTGAGTTAAGTGTTGTTTATTTTTCCCAACATTGAGAAATGTATACAAACAATCTGGTTTAAGGAAAGCTCTATAAGTTGCTGCTGTTTTAAACTTTTTTTCTAAGTACAGTTCCAAACTCCAAGTGATATTGTGATAAGCTGGCAACAAGTATTGTGTTTCATGTTCTTACATCCTATATGGTATTTTATTTAATGGTAACATATTAATTCAAATTGCAGTAAGATGGAAATAGGAAATGGGTCAAATATTGTCCAAGTGATGATATTGTAGTCGAGTATATGTAATCGAGTTAAAATTGGATGTTGTTTCTAATAAATGGAATAGTTAGGATTTGTACCACAAAAATGCAATGAAACAAAGTGCGTAGCAGAGTTGATTGTGTCCGGCGTGTATCATTGGTGCAAAAGATATTTGTACATGTTGTACAAAGGTTTCGATTTTGAAATAAACTAGTGACAGATCCGTGCTCCCGCACGGATATGCCTGTTTAGTTGTTGAACGAATTATAATGAATTGAAAACAATGAAAAATAGGGTGAATGCTTGATTATAGAGTAGATAGATAGATAGATTTGTTTTGATATTTATAATATTGAATAATAAATATAATTATATAAAAAATTAATGATATTTATTATATAAAAAATTAATGATATTCATGAATTTGTATAGATTAAAATAATTTTGTATAGAAATTTTTTATTCAAATGCATATTGAAAGTAATATTTATCAAAAATAATTTTGCGTGAATTTAACTGGTCGTGTCCCGTTATAAATTTATTTAATACGATAGAGATTATATCTAAATATACATGTATATTTGAAATGAGTTATTTAATTATAAAATGAATAATAATAATTTAAATTTAATTTAAATATTTGAAGAAAAAAAAGTAGATTTTGTGTCTCAAATAAAAAAAATATTAATTAAAATAAAATGATTATTTTATTGATAGTGCCTCATGAGAAAAACAAAAAAGTTTGAATTTTGTGTCTCAAATAAGTATAATGTTAACTAAATAAAATAAATATTTTGTTCATAGTAATCCGTGAGAAATGTAAAAATTTTAACATGTGAATAATTATGAATAATTTTGATATTTAGAGTGAGGAATAAAAATGAAGTAGAGAAGATATATAGTGCAGCAATATATATTGTTTATGACTCAATCATGTTTGATATGTATTTATAAGAAGTATATAAAATACACAACTTCTGAAGAGGAGTCAGAAGTTGCGACTTCTGAAGAGGAGTCAGAAGTTGCGACTTCTGAAGAGGAGTCAGAAGTTGTGATTTCTGAAGAGTAGTCAAAAGTTGAGACTTCTGAAGGTGAGTCGGAAGTTGAGACTTCTGAAGATGAGTCAGAAGTTGAGACTTCTGAAGAGTAGTCAGAAGTTGAGATTTTTTTATATAATAATTCTGTTGATTCAATTTATTAAAATTGTGAAAATAGAGTGAGAATAGAAATGAAGTAGAGAGAAGTAGGAAAATTAAGTTTGTACATGTCTCGCATGTGGGTTTGTTTGTAAGTAAAAAAAAGTATGATTATGAAGAGACAAAATTGTCCTTTTGACTGTGTAAATTGTTGGAACAGAAAGGGTATTTTTGGTGAAGAGGAGTCAGAAGTTGAGACTTCTGAAGAGGAGTCAGAAGTTGAGACTTCTGAAGAGGAGTCAGAAGTTGAGACTTCTGAAGAGGAGTCAAAAGTTGAGACTTCTGAAGAGTAGTCAGAAGTTGATAATTTTTTTTTAATTAATTCTGTTAATTCAATTTATTAAAATTGTGAAAATAGAGTGAGGAATAGAAATGAAGTAGAGAGAAGTAGGAAAACTAAGTTTGTACATGTGTCGCATGTGGGTTTGTTTGTAAGTAAAAAAAAGGTATGATTATGAAGAGACGAAATTATCCTTTTGACTGTGTAAATTGTTGAAACAGAAATGGTATTTTTGGTGTAATGATGATATCTTTCTTTAATGGCTAGATAGTAGATAAGTAGAAGGATGTTCCAAACTTTATGTATCGACAGTTTTCATGTATTATATAAATCTGAAATTGGATTATTGATTGTAGTGCCTTATTAAAAACAAAGTAGACCTGATGCAATTCTGATTCTGTAATCATGTACATTTTCCGAAGATGTTTATAAATAACAAAAATATTTTATGTATTGGATATTATTATAAGCAAAAATTAATTATTATTAAATTATTTAATGTTTTAATTTTTAATATATCCCTCTATTTTATTTTCCAATACTCAATTACTATTATAGTAAATATAATTAATATTTTCATCAAAATCTAAAATATTAGTTATACTTGATTAAATTTCTTAATAACTGTGAAAACTATTTTTGTTGTTTATAAATGTGTCAGGAAAATGTACCTTTTGATAGTAGTCAGCAGTGATAACATGAGATTTTTGACCCACATGCCACTCATGCCACTCACTTCAAAATAAATTTCTAAAGTGCCACCCCTTGAATTTTTTCCTTCAATCTGTCGATATCATTTTTCAATAAATTATTTGACCGTCGTCATTTGAGCCACATTTATTTTTTATTTATTTTTGTTTTTTTAATAAAAATTGATTCTTTAATTAGTTTTTTGTTCTATAATTTAATAAATTGTTAAAAATATGAAATTAATTAAATAAATAATATTATTTTTAATAAAAAATAAATTTTTTTGTTCTATAAATGTTTTTGGTAATCTACTGTAATGTTTTTTAATTATAAATTTATTAATATAAATAAATTTTATTTAATATATAATTTTATTAAAATTAAAATTATTTAATGTATAATATTTTTCTGTCAAAAAATTAATTAAACTTATTTTGTCATATGAAAGATGATGGAATTTGGAGTTCGAGAGTCTTGGACTTTATTCCTAAAAAAATAGGATCATAACTATCCTGTCATTTGTGGCACTGTGTTTACTGTAGAAAATGATAAACAATCGTTGGTTCTCCCAAAGCCCTATAAATTAAGGGTTACTCGCAAGATCGACCAGTTGATCTTAAGACATGTGCTAAGATTTTTGATATTATACTAGTTCTTTCGAAATCCTTATCAAAGGAACAGTTTTCTATGACTAAGGGAACAAGTATAACGAATTTTCATACTATGATTCAACTCAACTGACTGGTGACTCGTGACCGACAGAAGGAACCTAAATGAAATAACTGACAATCTGATTGCTCACACTATGATTTAACCCACTATGGTGACTCGTGACCGAAAGAAGGCTGTGAACTTCAAACTTGTTCTAAATGAAGTAAGCGTCGACTGACTCTTTTGTTAACTCGAGACTTGTAACGAAAAGAGAATCAACATAAACAATAACGTAAAGATATTGCTGAAATGTAAATAAAATGCAAGTAAAAGTTTCAAAAGAGATGACTGAAATGTAAAGGTTTTGCATTGAAATAAAGATGATGATTCACGTACATCAAATACTCTTGCACTCTTTGTTTCCTTACGCTTGGAATGTGGAGTTTACGACTGATTTAAGTGAACACACAAAAATCTACATTGAAACTACTTATTTATAATATTTACAATGTAACTCCTTAGATGTAATCTACAGACATATTTAAATATTGAGGCAACTGCTCCACTGGATGTCGCCACCTATTTGGCGCTTAATCAGAATGTAAACCGCTGGCAACTGCTAGTGATTTTGAAATTTGAATCTTCCCGCTTCTAGCTTGCTTCGACGCGTTTCCTTTGGCAAGATTAAAACAACAGAATTCTTCTAAGTGTAGAATTCACTTTGGTCGACAATACCAACTTCGACCATTTTCCTTGTCTTTCAACCTTTGGTCGACTAGACCAATCTGCAAGTATCTTAACATATGTTCTTTTATCGCCTTTTGGTCGACAAGGCTCAACTTCGACATTTTGACTTACTAGTCCCTTTGGTCATTAGTTCTTCAATTTAATAAAACCAAATTTCAAACACTTTGGCTTCAATTTCCTAAAAGCCCTTATTTTAGAAGATTAACTTATGGGAATATCCTCATTTAATACACGTGCTTGAATACCTCAGGATTTTTCAAGGTAACAAATTCCCCCCCAGAGATGCCATTTTTGAATTTCGACTCATATGAGATAATGACATCTTTGAAGCGTCAATTTTACTATTCGATCAAATCGTTCCCACTCCTCAAAAATGGACGTTACTATTCCGCCTTTTTTGTGACATCATGTAATCATGGTAACGTATCATGCTTTTCAGTTTTGAGACGTGTGACATTAAATTTTCGCCATCATTGCGTTTTTAGAGGGAGACGTGGCCCACTAACCCAATTCAATCCTGCAACACGTGTCCATTGAAATGACACGATTTATACTTAGGAAATCACAAAGATTTTCCTCAAAATTTCTCCCTTCCTTTCAGAGTCTATAAATACCCTCACTCTTCATTTCTTCTTCTTTTCTTCTTGCTTCTTCAAACCCTTGATTTACAAAAACGCAAAGCTTTACCAACTTCATCACTGTTCACCATCTTCAACCTTCTTCAAACTCTCTACAATGGCGAACGCTAATAACACAACTTCTTCCCCAACAATGGCCCTTCAACTACGCCTCATCGACGACAAAGCTTATATGTCGGAACCTTCATTCCCTTAAGAGAAAGCCACAATATAGCAATCTCAGGTACTCATTCACTTCTCTCTTGAAGAAAAATCCCTAGCTTTCTTAGGTCTACTTCCTGCAGATACACCATCAGAAATCTACCATCATGCTCAAACTTATGGCTCTATAACTGACAAAGAGCATGTAGCATTTTTAACTTTATGGCTGTCTCACTTTAGTTTTTTCTCTAGGTCGATGCAGGTGGTCAAATAGTTTTCTTATCTGGCTACCCAATTGCATATGGGTGAGAATGTTGCTTTGGGTCAGCTGATTTTGGCCTCCTTTTATGCATCTTTGACTACCATTGATAATCATATCAAGATTTTTGACCCTACTGTCATACCCCAATTTTTGACCTAATATACCACCTTACATTTGCATTACTGCATCACTAACAGTTCAGAACAGAATTAATCGGGTGTGGCTTCTACAGGTCAAAATTAGGGTTTCATCAATTTTTCATCTGATTCAAGAGGTAATCAATTAGGGTTTGAGTTTCACTCTCCTCAATTGATCTATCTTAATCAAATCATCAACCTCTGATCTTCAGATATCCAACTTTTCCTCATGATCTATCAAGGATCGACCAATTAGGGTTTTCATCGAGGATAAGCAATCACTGATTTTTTGATCAATGAATGACTTTTTTGCTTGGAGATTGATATTCATATCTCCAATACAAAATCTTGACCTAATTTCTTGATTCAAAACATCACAGAAGTTCACATTTTTCATCAGTCAATTTCTGGATCATCTGATGAAATTTCATCTGCACTGAAAAGTCAAACTTTGACTTTTGGTCAACTTTTTCAAGACAACTTTTTCAATCATCAAAATACTTCAAATGATCCATCATGATCATAAAAAATCAAGAAATTTTGAAAAGTCAACAAAAAGTCAAAATTTTTAACACAGAAAAATTTTTAAGTGTTAAAATTTCACATTTTTTCCTACTTTCATGGCAATGTTTCACATAGTTCCATTTGGAATTAGGAAAAACTCAAAACATGAAAGTTGTAGCCCTTGAAATAAGCTTTCCAAAATGTCCAAGAACTTGCAAATCCATTGTGTCTAGCTATACTTTTGATTTTGAAACATAGAGCTTCAAAAGCCATGATTTTCAAGTACAACCTTCAAAATTACAAGTCATTTTTTGCAAAATCTCCTTCTAGAAGCCTTGTCACTAATTGGAGATAGGCTAGAGCTGATAAAAATCAGTTGAGAGGTAATTATGATGGAGATAAGATCAAGTTAAATTTAACCATGGTTAAAAGGAAGGTTCCTTTTGCATTTATGGCAAAAATGACTTTCTTGCCCTCTAAGGCAAGTTGTCCAAATCCAAGCCAATCTTCTTTGCTTGCTAATCTGATTTTTTTGACCTATAAATAGAGGTCATGTTTGCCATTTGAAACCACACCAAAGCTATGCGAGAACAAGCTTTCTCTCTTCTTTCTTGAATTTCAAGCTTTATGTTTCAAAAGTGAGAATTCTTGCACTTTTCAAAACTTGTGAAAAACCATGAGAAATTTGGTATCTAACATGTCTTAAAATCAATATGTAACTGGTTTGAAACTTAAAATCAACACAAGAATCACTAAAAACCAGAATTGCTTTTCATATTTCTAAACTTGCAAAAACTGCCTTAAACTTCAAACTGTTAGTTTGGCTCGAGCAAGTTGTGTTTTTTTGATTCAAACATCATCAACATACTTCATATGGATGATACAAACCATCATCTTTGAACTGTAACACTTCCAAACACGAATTCGAGTTTCACTTCAAGCATATGCAAGTGGACTTGGTCAGAGTAATTCAGGTTGATTCAAGGCAAGTAGAGCATCCTCACACGTTCCCTGAAGTTCACTGGTGCTCCATCAATCCTTAAACATCAACTGGAAACACTCCTTTGAAGATTTCGATCTCAGCTTCAAGAGGTAAGAACTCAAACTTCAAACTCTTTGATTTCTAACTTCCAGTTCAAAAAAATCTTGGCCGTTTTGTTTCTGCACCATCACTGAAGCTTAACCCTAAACCAATTGCTTAATTCCATGATCACACACGATTTCAATTTGATTTTAAAGAACTAGGGTTCTTCGTGTTTTTTGGAAAATTAATCATGTTTAACTAAAAATAAATGAAATTAAACCACATCATCATGTTCCTGGTTCAATTTCGATCAAGTTTGATGTTTACATCGAGCAATTTCATCAAGAAACAAAGAATTCATGGCTGATTGAAGGATCGAGGAAGAAGAAGATGAGTTCGCGCGTGTTTTTCAAATTCAAACTTTCAGTTTATAATATATTTAATTGGATTGGCATAAGTGAACGGATGTATTGCCGCCCCAGCGGTTGCCAGCTCACCTTTAAGTCACTTGCCATGCCTTGCCCAATGGTCCCGGGTTCGAGTAGCCTTGGGACCATTTTTGCCAAACTTTTTTTTGTTTTCTCTTCATATTTTTTTCAAACTTTGACTCTTTCAAAAACCAATCAAAACTCCTCATTTTGAGGTGATTTTTTACACACGTGTCATTTAACATACCTATTTTAGGATAGTGTCAAAAAAATTCAAAAATACTTTCTTTTGATTATATTTTTATCGAGAAAACGATACGTTTTGAGTACTTTTCAAAGCACTTTCAAAGACGTTTCTTTCAAACTTTCGAAGCCCGAAACTTTTCCAAACTTCTTGTAAGTATACTTCATCCTTCAAAAACACTTTCAAGAGCTTTTCAAAACTTTTCCACAAACTTACACTCTTTTTTCCATGATCGATCCGATTTGAAGATAAATCCGAACTCGTTTTTCCTCGGATTTCTTAACCGATCATGGGCCTCCCTTACGGTGTAAGTCCCAAAATTCTTTTATGTACATAATTATTTCCTTGTACATATCCAATTCTTTTATGTACATACCAAATTTTACTTGTACATTATACAAATACCTTTATAAATACTCAATGCATAAACTTCGTCCGCTTGTTTTCGCTTATATATATAAATACCATTGGTATTAAAAGGAGCATTATTCCCGGTGAAACTGCTTTTAAACCAATGGGCCTCCCTTACGGTGTAAGTCCCAACCCTCCTATGTACATACACATTTCCTTGTATATAAATACTCGTTCGTGTACATATTCATTCCTTCGTACACATTCAAACTTGTGAATAATCAAGTTACGCTCGTTTCAAACGTTCGTTTTACACACACTTGTTTATATTTCCTTCATAAACTCTTGTAAATAAACTCTTACATGCATTTGTTTATATTTCCTTTATAAACTCCTGTGAATAAACGTCAGACACTTGTTTATACAACTGTCTAGTTATAACATAACAACTAGTCTAGCAAATAAGTTCCCCACAAGTGTTAGCCTCCTCTTGGGCTTTGTACAAGGTAACTCATTTCATCTGAGTTCAGCCTCCTCTTAGGCTTCATATAAGAAAACTCATTCATCTGAGTTTAGCCTCCGTTTAGGCTTCATATAAGACAACACTCTGCTGAGTCCTCTTGGGCTTCATTCAAAAGAACTCCTGCCATCTCTTGGGCATCAAACAAGAAAAGACCAGAAATCTCCTCCTATTGGGCTTCCAATACAAAGAATCATCCGCTAAGATAGAACCTAAGTATAATTTTGAAATTGCTCTTGAAATCCTAAGGGATGATTTCGGTGAAATCCTCTTAAAGCCAAAGCCACCCATACCCTATAGCTTCCTTCGACAAGGACACTCGGACCTCCTATGCCTCAATACAAGGACCCATGGGCTTCTTAAAAGCATCCCCTAATCCAATCAATTTCTCCTAGAGATTTAGACATCTATCATCTCTATGGAAGAAGTATCTCATCTATTACATCACATACAATCAAAAACTTTTTCAAACTCTTTTCAAACAAAAAACATCTCTTAATCGTAAGTGGTAACACTTGTACACTCAAGCAAAACACCCAATGCTTACAATTAAAATATTCAATCATCTTTTTCAAATATCTTTCTAAAACTCGTAAGTGGTAACGCTTGTACACTCAAGCAAAACACCTATAACTTACGATGAAAGATTCAATCAATCAACCTTTCAAAATGTATGTGATGAAATAGATTAGATACATTTTTCATTAAGATGACATTTGTCTGTGTCTCTTAAATAACTTCTCGTTGCTTCCACTAGCATAAGTGGGAACTACGATTGCTCTGACTTTCTCAACATCCTTTTGAGAATACGTAGGCACAAGGTCTCATCCTTGGCGAGCAAATTTCTTTCTCCCTCAAACCAAACAAACCATACATCCCTTTAGATCCGAGCTACAAATGCTATGATTCCCATTAAGGGATATGTATGCAGAAGATCCCAATGATCTTTGCGAGCATAATAATAACAAAACCTAGGATCCCACATAATCTATCCTTCTTAAAATCCAAAGGAGAAACTTTCCCAATCATAGAAATAGCAATTAAAACACACAAACATATCAAACATATTCATATATAAAGCTATAGATAACTATATATATTTAGGGTGCTCCATCTATTCCCTTTATATAACAAACCCCTTGCCAATCTCCCAATGCGTAGCGCTTAGTCGTCGCATATCATATCAATTGAGGGTATTAATGTTTTTTTTCATAATCATTTTTCTTGTGTTGAAAATAATAAAGCTTCATGCTCGAGGCATCTTTATAAACAAATCAAAAGAGTAAATCGTTTCGAGCCAGAGAATCAGAATTCAGATTCGATTCCCTTGCGCGTCACTTTTTAACGCGAACACCTACCAATCCAAAGAAAAAGAACATTTTGGTCTATGGTCCTTTTTGGCTTTTGCAGTTGTGGCTAAATGCCACTTTTTCTGAAGAAATCAGGCCCTTCAGAAGTAGAAAAATAACGTGCCCTCCAACTCAAACTCATGTCATTTGGCAGCGTCTTCTTCCAATGACTCCTGTCGACAAGGGTTCCCCAAATCCTGAAGTTTTCAAACTACTGTCCAACATCATGTTGACAAGGGTCAATTTTACACCCTCAGTGGCTCCATTTGATGAAAGACAAGATGGTCCAGAGTGGTTCACTAGGGCTTTCCCACTTGAAATTAATGAAGACAATACAAATTCTCTAATTACCTGGAGACGTTTCTTGATTCCCCAATTTTTGTCTTTTATGATTGTCGGCATGAACCCAGGCTTGGTCGCTTACCAGTCCAACTTGGTGGCTCGACAATTTGGGTTATGTCAACTCGTCTTCAAGTCTTTGTCCAATTCTTACGAGTTGCTGGTCGACATCACATCTGACCAATATTTTAAACTTATTAAAGAAGATATCGGAAGCATCTGGGCACAAAGACCTACGCTTACCCTCACTTCTTTCCAACCATCATTCTACTGCCCCAAAGAGTTTGAGACTTGGTGGCAGTCATATTTTGTTACATTTATTGGTGATATTGACACAAAATTGGCTGAACTAATTGCAGCTTTTGATCATTTTCAGGGAAAGACGACCAAATGTAAGGCTACCAACATCAAGCAGATCCAAGCTTTCCATAAATACTTTAGGGTGGTGTATCTACCTAATAACCTAAGTCTTACCATCGCTGACGCAGCCCAAGAGCTAAAGGAGAAGGTAACCGACATAATTCCAAAACTTAAAATTCCTGGTTATGCAAAAGGCAAATATCTTTACGCACTTCATTTTGGAAAAAATTAAATTTCCTCCTTTACCAACCAACTAGCTTTTGGCTTTGGCTTTTCTGCCTATCCCGATTGTGGTAAAACGCTTATAAGAAAAAAGCTGAAAGAGTGGAGCCGATGAAGTATTGGTTAGACAACTACCCATGTTTTCTACATATTGCCCCTCAATATGTTAGAGAACTTGTTGTTGTACCATATGGTAACATCCTCTGGAAAGCTTGATTTCCTTTTAATTTCGACTTTTCTATTTATTTAACTCTACCATTTTTCTTTTATCCATCCCTCTTCAGGTAGCGCCAAAGAAAATCCCTGTTAGAAAAATAGGTTCTTCGACGTCAAAGGTTCGACTTCAAACTTTTTACAATTATCTTTTATGATTTGGCTTTTCTAACTTGGATGATATTTTTTGCCGATTGCTCCTGACGATGAATTGATTTCTTCTTCACTCAATAAAATTGATTCATCTGTAGGTGTATTTGTAAACTTCCTATTGTTTTCATTCCTTTTATGGATTGAAATATACTATTATTTTTCTTGCTTGCCAGATTCAAAAATGCTCAACGAATTTGACTGCTCCCTCTAATACATCCAGAAGGTCCAAGAAGGACAAGCATCACACTTCTGAGAAAACTGAGGTATTTCTTGTCGACTTATTTTTTCTTCCTTTTGGAGGACACAATTACTTCGACTTATATCTTCTTTTTTGATACTTAGCCATCACCTGATGTTCAGTCTCCTCAACACTCCCACAAATCCAAAAGCCACAAGAGCAAGAAATATTCTTCTGCTTAAGACAAGGTGGCGAAAAAGAAAAAGAAAGAAAAAACACCTTTGGCCCAGAACCCTGAAGCAAAGGTCGGTTTGAATCCCACTGATAAAATAATAGATCCAGATAGTGTCGACATACCTCTCGTCACAAAAATGAGAGGTAAAGTGATATTGGCAGAAAGTCTTGAAGCTAACCTAAATTTAGGTGTTGACATTATAGTGATAAATATAGCCATTGTCACTCTGACTCGTGTCCCCAAAGTTTAAGATCCAACTGGGGATATTATTATTGCTTCTGCTGAGAAGGATGAGGTTATCGATCCTGATTCGTCGACACATGTACTTGTCAAATTTTCTTCAATTTCTTTTTCTTAGTTGAATTTGTTTCACTCATATCTTTTTATTTTCTCTAGGTTGATGCTTTTGGCCAACAATAAAGCATGACCAACTATTCTCCCTTGTCAGATGTTGCTTCTTCTCACCATAATGATAATCTTGATATAGTCGATGGTGAGTTCATTGATTTGACTGTTTCGGCTACTCTTAATGACTCTAATTCAGTCATTAGTCATGCCAAACATAAGGGTTCCAGTTCGACTAGCTCTGACTCTAGTCTTTTAGATTTCCTGCATGGTTCAGAGGCAAATAAAAATGCCACCACTTCTCAAAGTCTCCCTCCTCCGAAAGGTACACCTCAAGTTTCTGCTGAGAAAAAGAAGGTTGACTCACCAACGCCTTCACCAAAATTGGGGATTGATGCTTCCACTCTAGAAGCACTATCCAGGCAACGCAGCTTCGTGACTTCTCGCACTCTCTCATCTGAATCTAACCAATCTCAAGCTCACAACGACAAGCTAGGGCCTAAGGAAACAAAAGTTAAGAAATTGACGAATAAAATTCGTACCTATGCTTTAAATCCAAAGTTACCTCAAATACTTCACGATGATCCAACTCTTGGCCCAGAGATCTCAGATGCTCTCACTTAACTAAAGGGCCTTGATATTTCTGAACCATCCAGGCTCATGATGACGACATTTGAAAGATTCTTCGCCCCTATGCTTGAAAATATCAATTGTATAAGGGAAAATGAGCTGCAGGTCGAGTTGAAGGAGGCCTTTGTGAAGGAAAATTTGGAGGTGGTGGTAAAGGATAACAAAGAAATCACTAGAATAATGGAAATGATCGAACAAAAATAGCAAGACCTGAGTCCTAAGAAGAATAGAGTTGCAAAAATACACAGCCGAATTGTTGATCTAAACAAGGAAATTACTACTTTAAGCGAGGAATTGGGAACCGTTACCGTGCAAGAGGAGGAGATTACTAAAATTATCACTCCTGCTCAAGCGCAGGTCAACAATATTGCCGTGGACGTTGTGGCCGTAAGCAAAGTAATCTCTTCTATTGAATCAGAGATTGCAGTTCTTAAGGCCAATGCAGAGAATTTTGAAAATCATGTTGTGTGCCTTCAAGGGGACTTGCAGTCGTTCTAGAACAAATTTAAGCAATTTTTTATATCATTATAACAATTATCTCGTGATTATTCTATGTAAAGTTTGAACAATGGCTTTTAGCCACTTTTTAATGTAATGTTTTTCTTTTTTAGCCTTATATATCTGCTTATTGCACACATTTTATGCATGCTTAATTTGTTGGTTTCAACATAACTTTCTCTATCTTATTTATTCGACAAATATTTATTCTGTCGAAATTTTAACTTCTTGAAGAATATGCTTATACTTCTTTAAGTATTTACCATTTACTCTTAAAATTCGTCGATCTGGGGCTAATTATTCAAGTTCATTGGCATTATTGAAAAACTTGTATCACTTTAAAAGGTACTTCCCAATTTGGGGACCATTTTCCTAAGACTCTATCATTTTTGTCCATAGGCAATATTTTCAAACTAAATCATCGACATCAAATACCTCATCTTTTACCCTTTTATTATAAGCTCTGACAACTCTTTCTTTTTGTCTCCTTAACGAATCAAGTGCTAACATCCTTTCTTCATCTAAGTCGACAAGCTCATCTGCCATCATATTCCAGTAATCTTCATATGGTATTTCATACTGTCTTTGGATTCTTACTGATTGAACATGAATCTCCACTGGTAACACTACATCATGCCCATATGCAAGTCGAAATGGAGTAGTTCCTATTGCTTCCTTTGGGGAAGTTCTACATGCCCATAAGGCTTGATCTAGTGTTTTATGCCAATTCCTTGGCTTCTTTCCTACATGCTTCTTAATTAGACTACTTATCACCTTATTGGAAACTTCGACTTGGCCGTTTGCCTAAGCATAGTAGAAAGTAGAAGTTAATATTTTGATTCTAACTTCTTGTGTAAATTTGGTTGGGTTGTTTCTAGTTTCTAAATCCCAAACCGACACATGATGTGATTTTGTATACAATCAATAACAACTTCTTGGTCGACATTTGTGAAGGCTACAACCTCGACCCATTTTGTAAAATAATCAATGCCGACTAAAATATACCTTTGTTGTTTTGATGAAAATGGTTTTATTTCTCCAATCACATCCAATGCCCATCCTCTGAATGACCAAGGCTTTACAATTGCATGTAATTCATTTGCAGGAACATGTTGTATGCCCCCATGCATTTGGCATTCTTGGCAACCTTTAGCAAACTCAATGCAATCTTTTAACATCGAAGGCCAGTAGACACGCGAACGTACCAAAAGCCATTTCATTTTGTGCCCAGCTTGACGTGCACCACATGCTCCATTGTGCACACTTGACACTGCTACATATGCCTCACTTTCTCCAAGGCATTTAAGCAATACTCCTTCAGCAATTTTCTTAAATAATTCATATTTTACCAAAATGTAACTGAGGGCACGATATTTGATCTTACATTCTGTCGAACCCGTAGGGGAACATAGGCAGTCGACCAATGGCTTTCGCATATCATTTTCTTGCCTATTGTCAATTGTTAAAATTTGAAAATTTTCAGCATCTACAACCCCTAACTTTATAATTGACAAATCTGAAGGAGATAACAAAAATGCTCGAACTTTCTTTCTTACCTGAATAGGTTCTTCGTTTTGATCTTTCTTGTATCCTGAAGCTTCTTGTGCTAAGTCATCAACTTCTTGATTCTCTCGTCGAGGTATATGTCGAATATTCACTTACTCGAGTTGTTTGAGAAATCTAATGGTGATCAGAAAGTACATGATTAAATTTTCTTTAACACATTTATACTCCTTTGATACTTGTTTAATCACTAATTCAGAATCTCCCATAATTTCGATGTTCCTTGCCCCCAATTCTAGCAGTAGTTCAAGTCCTATTATTAAAGACTCGTATTCTGCTTCGTTATTAGTACATATGTCGTTGATTCTATACTTGAACTCTGCTGGAATTCCACTGAGAGAAATTATAATCCCTCCTATTCCAGCTCCATTTTTATGGCTAAAACCACCAAAGTATAACTTCCATGGCACTAAATCGACATAGTTTTGAGGCATAGAAACCATTGAATGGTCGATAAGGAAGTCTGCCACTACCCGCCCTTTCATTGTTTTTAAGGGCACATAAGTCAGAGAGTACTCTGTTAATGCTAACGCCCATTTACCAATTCGACTATGCAAAATTGGTTTGGACAACATGTGTTTAATAATATCAAAATTAGATGACACATACACATCAACAAGCTTTATATATTGCTTCATTTTAGTACAAGAGAAATACAAACATATGCATAGTTTTTCTATATCACTATACCTAGTTTCAGCATCATTTAGCATTTGACTAAGGTAATACACAGGTCTCTCGACACCTTTTTCATTCTCTTGGACTAACATACTTTCTATAGTCGAATCTGAAGATGCAATATACAACCGCATAAGCCTATGTCTAACAGGAGGTGCCAATATTGGAGGTTTCACTAAATATTCTTTGATTTTGTTGAAAGCCTCTTGATGTTCCTCTTGCCATATGAAATCCTCAAATTCTAAATTCTACCTGCCTGCTCTGATACCACTAATGTAACACCCTAAATTCTACCCGGAAAATATAAAGAAAATCAGAGTATTTTTAATTTTTCATAACACATAGGATGCCACACTATCATCTTTAACAACATAAACATAACAGATACATAACACCTTTATTAATAGGGGATCACATACTTACTTCAGCTTTTAAAACAAAACAACCTTTTATTTCACAACATCACTTAAGATTCAACAATTACTAACAACAACAAGAGTCAACATATAAACAACATAGACTAAATATCCCCCCGAGTGCTACATATCAGAGCAAGACACCAACTTGAACTAACAACGGCTAATCCTTCTTTCTTGGATACCTACACGTTACCAGTATGAAGGTAACGACGAACAAATAGAAAGGGTGAGATATCGAAAAATATAAGCAAAAGGATGATAACTAATTTATTAGATCTAGAATCATATAATATTCACCGCTTCAACCAACTACAACATAACAATCAACAAAAACAACATAGTAAATAACACCCATTATAATAACTTTTATCATCAATTTAATTTATACATATCAACACTTTATCATCACCACATAAATCATCACAATTCATCACAATCGTCATAAATCATTATCACCACATAAATCATCACAATTCATCACTATCGTCATAAATCATTATCACCACATAAATCATCACAATTCATCATTGTCGTCATAAATCATTATCACCACATAAATCATCACAATCGTCATAAATCATTATCAGACAACACATAACCAATGGACTCAAACAAACATAACCGACACAATGTGACTCGACTATGTATGCATGTGGTACCAACACATTTTGTTCGTAATTAGGAAATTGGCTAAAGCCCTCGTCATTTTGGCAAAAGCCCTCGTCATTTTTGGCTAAAGCCCTCGTCATTTTGGCAAAAGACCTCGTCATTTATGCAATTCATGTGACTCGACAAAAGACAACACATGCACACAAAAACACATCAACATCGTCATAATCATCAAAATGGCATAATCCCTCGTCATTTTATTTACCAAACATCGGAGGTAAAACATCGTCATTAACATCATCACAAAATCAAGAACAATTAATAACAACATCAACTCATCATTTAGGCATAAGCCCTCAACATTTTGTTTACCAAACTCCAAGGTAAAACGATCAACAACAACATATTTTGCATTATGCAAATCAACAACAACAATTCGTCAATCTCCAAAATCATGCATTCAATTAAAAGAAGCATATCAATAATTTTCATAATTTAATTAATTCTGATTACTGATTAATATTCACCAAAATATACTCGTAATTTTATTTATTAAACATCTGAGATAAAACATCGTTATTAACATCATCACATTTTGCATTATGCAAATCATCATCAACAAAATCATGCTTCAAACCGGTGAAAGTGAGAAACATCCAAAAATAAGCAAATTCCTCAAAACAGCTTGCATGAGCCGACTCATGGGTCCTTAGATCGGCTCATGAGTGAAAAATTATGGTCTGGAAGCGCCCAAGAAGGCGCACGCCTTCTCCATGCATCGACTCATCCCCTGCTTCAGAAGTTTCTACTTTTGGACCATCAGAAGTTCTGCACCATTAGAACTTCTGCCCCATTAGAACTTCTGCACCATCAGAAGTTCTGGACCATCAAAAGTTCTACACCATTAGAACTTCTGCCCTATCAGAACTTCTGCACCATCAGAACTTCTGCACCATCAGAACTTCTGCACTATCAAAACTTCTGCACCATCAGAAGTTCTGGACCATCAAAGGTTCTGCACCATCAAAACGTCTTCCCTATCAGAACTTCTGCACCATCAGAAGTTCTAGACCATCAAACGCTCGCACCATCGTTTCGACCATCGAAGTTCGCACCATCGTAACTTACCCTATCGTAACTTCGCACCATCGAAGTTCGACCATCAAAAGTTCTCGCATCATCGAACTTCTTCCCTATCGTAACTTCGCACCATTAGAAGTTCTAGAGTTCCGCACCATCGAACTGCCTCATCGTAACTTCGCACCATCGAAGTTCGACCATCGATGTTCGCACCATCGAACTCGCCTATCGTAACTTCTACACAATCGAAGTTCGACCATCGTGTTCGCACCATCGTAACTTCGCCCTATCGTAAGTTCTCGACCATCGGTTATGCACCATCGTAACTCGCCTATCGTAACTTCGCACCATCGTAAGTTCTCGACCATCAAAGGTTCGCACCATCGTAACTTCGCCTTTATCGTAACTGCACCATCAGAAGTTCTGGACCATCAAACATTCTGCACCATCAGAACTTCAACCTATCGTAACTTCGCACCATCGGCATTAGACCATCGAAGTTCTCGCACCATCGTAACTCGCCTATCAAAAGTTTTGGACCATCAGAAGTTATGCACCATCAGAACTTCTGCCCTATCAGAAGTTCTGCACCATCAGAATATCTGCACCATTAGAACTTCTGCCCTATTAGAACTTCTACACCATCAGAAGTTTCTGACTATCAGAAGTTATGCACCATCAGAACTTCTGCTTTATCAGAAGTTCTAGACCATCAAAAGTTATGCACCAGCAAAACTTCTGCACTATCAAAACTTCTGCACCATCATAAGTTTTGGACCTTCAAAAGTTCTGCACCATGTAATACGGTGGGAGAACTGACTTTGGATTGTTTTATGCGTTTGATCGCAAATGTTGCGGATAGCAAGAGTCGTCATCGACTTTTCTTTTATCCAATTAAGGGAAGGTGAAAAGAACAGGAAAAGACCTTCGTTAGATTCTGAGTACGGGAGAAGGTTATGAAAAAGGAAGGTTTTAGCACCCTTTTCATCCGTAGTTATCTACGGGCTCTTAGTTGCTTTAGCTCATCTTGAAATTTGCTTTCTGTGTGTTTGAAAAAAAATTTGAAAAGGCATTTCGCTTTGACTTCGTAATTATTCACGCTGGAATGTATACGAAGTGTTCGGAAATGTTTCATTTTTTAGAAAAGTAACTTTGAAATGATTCACGCTGGAATGTATACAAAGTGTTTGAAAATGTTTTTGAAAGGTGTGAGGTGTGAAAAGTGTTTTGATAGAGCAAGCAACTAAAAGTCTATTACCTACTCAGAACGACCATTTCCGTGTTATATTACTTTCCTTTAGAATAGCGCTTTCAATACCATTAGTTGGTAGGTAACCCTATTCGTTGGATGTAAAGGGACATTCGAAAGGGACATCAGATGGTCATAGAAGGCAACTTGTAGGAGTATCCTAGCACATTTAAAGGGACGATCATCACTTTTCGTAGGCAACAATCGAGGGACTAGATCATATATTTGTAGGCAACATCGAGGGACTAAAATCTTTGATTCGAAGAGACTATGATGATATGCTTGTAGGCAATGGTTCTAGGATACCTCTACGTTCGAGGGACTTGACCATTTATTCGAAAGGCAACGAGAGAGAATAACCTAGGGGGTACATGTGTGAAGAGAGTGTGTTGGATTTAGATAATTTATCTTGAAATTAGAAGTGATCTACGTTTGTTTTTATCTTTCCATACACGCCTAATTACTAGCAGTTTATATGGGTGCGGAAAATAAATTGCGGAAAGTAAAGTGCGGAAAGTAAATCCTACGCTATTACATGGCTTTGGGGCAGATACATAATATAGGAGTGCAGAAAGTAAATCCTAATTAAGCTATTACATCCCATGCGCAGTTACATAATATTGAAGAAAAGAATGCGAGAAAATTAACCTAACTATTACATCCTGGAAGCAGATACATAATAATCGGAAAAAGGAAACGAATTGCAAATATGAGAAAATATGTTAGTGAAAAAGATGTTTGAGTTAGGAAAAAGGTTTTAAGGGTTAGTAAACCTAATTAGATGAGAAAATAATTTTTGGGAATTTTCTGGATTGATTTTAGTAAAGAAAAACAATTAAAAGTCAATTTTCTGATTAATTAACAATTAATTAAAATATCCATGCAAAATATAATTTTTCTATGTCAAAAATTAAATAAGTATTTTTCTAACCTAAATGCAAAAAGAAAATATTTTTTTGTGATTTTTTAATGTGTTAGAAAATTATTTGAAAATAAATTAAATTGAAAAGAAAATATGAAAGAGGAAAAAAGGTGTTAGCTTGCTTCTGGAGGAAGCCATCTCAGGAGCTGGAGCTTCTGGAAAGCCTCTTAATGGATGTGTCCAGAAGTAGGCACTTCTAGGGATTTCTGGCCTGGAGGTGCCCAGAAGTAGGCACTTTTGGGGCTTTTCTTTGAAGACGAGCCCGTGTCGGAGCTTGTGGTGCGTGGCGGTAGGGTCCGTGTCGGAGCTTCTGGACGTTATGACTTATGGAAAGATGAAATACAAAAACATGTTAAGAATTCTGGGAAAAGATAGGGTTCGAACCCGTGTCTTCTTGAATGAATGCGTGCTGACTTGCCATCTGAGTTGGGTGAATTACCTGTTAGCAATATGACACAAAAACGTTACAAGGGTGATAAGTTTTTGGGAACCAATCAAAACACGCGCCAAGCCTTCATCTTCCTCGTTTGATTTTTCCACAGGCTTTTACCTACGGACACGATCCGTAGCAAAAACCTATAGTGACGGTTTTGTCTGTCACTAAAGCACCTGCAAATTTCCAAAACTCAATACAAGTAATATAAATTAAATGTAAAGCCATGGATCGATTGTAAATTGTCCCTTGAACATGAATATGTCCTTGGATTGGTCCAATTTTTCCTATTCTGGGAATCCCTAATTCAAGCTTAAGAAACCCTAACAATGGTGTAGCTTGGTTCCTGCATCAAAACTCAAATCGGACCACCCAGACAACTTGCAAACATCATTCTAAACATAAACAAAACATCAAAACAGATTAAATATGCATGTATGGTCAAAATCGATTTTGAAAAACAAGTGTGCAAACTATGATGGTGATTTCGTGTTTCTGGAGGTTTGGCTGGCTTGTGAGTATCTGGATCGATTCAGAGGAACTCCAGGAATCGATTGCAAGGCTTAGAATTATCTGAATTGAAGCAAAATGATGGCTGCTAGTAGCTTGCAAGGCACAATTTTTTGATGCTTGGGTTAGGGTTCTTGAGGCCAGAAATTCGTCCCTTTGTCATGTAGAATCATTATCTATTTATATTGTAAGGAATTGGGTCAAGAATTGTAGGAAAATACCATGCCATTCAATGAAAAAAGATTTGATTTGGAATCAAACCAAATATTTCTTCTTTTGAGCCAATTTCCATCAAATCACTTGCCAATCATGATTATTTCGAAATAATCAGATTAAATGGCTTGCTTGGACCTCAAGGATGAGAGAAAATCCATCTTGCAATTAATTTTTGATTTTTATATCTTTTATTTTAATTAAATTGGTTTTAAATGATTAAAAATCCAAAATAAATAAAAAATAAAAGATAGATTCGTGGCCTTGGGCTTGGAGGTTCTAATTCAGCTAAGGAACATGTTTGAATCAAGAAAAGTTAGCCCCATTTGGAAATTTTTTGATTTTCTCAAGTATTTCTCGTTGTGCACCTCCTCAAAAATGCTCAACTTGCACAAGGTGTATCTTGCTTAATTTTTAATATTTTTGGGTGTTCTTGGACTTTTTGGAAAGCTCAAGATGTTCTCTAAGCAGCCCTTTTGGTTTCATCCTCATTGAAGTTTCCATGCTCATGAACACTTCTTTACAAGAAGTTGACTTTTTGTTGACATTTAAAAGGACTTGTAATGTTTTGATCCATAACTTCCAAATGAAGCATTTTCTGCCCAAGCTTGTGAGACATGAAGTTGTATAGAATTGAATTCTCTTTAAAATGAGCTGTGGTGGAATTTTTTTTGATAAAGTATGTGGAAGTTATGCCTGGTCAAAGTTTTGTTGAGTTTTGTCTGAGAAACCCTAATTTAGAAACTTTGACTTTTCTTGAGAAATCATGATCAACCATTGATCAAATAATGAATATTACTTAAAAATATTGGTGTTGACCAAAAATTATGAAGTTTGACTGTGTGTTGACCACAATTGACTTTTTGTCCAATACAATTGGTTTTCAACCATCTGAGCAATTGTCTGAGCAAACTTGACTTGTAATGCTTGAAACTTGACATGGAGATTCTTTGAAGCATATAATGAGGCATGATGATCACTTGAAATGTTGGATGTCCATCTTGACTTGAGAATGGCAATTCCCTAGTTTGGACTGATTGCTTAGGAGAGGATTTATCTCGTCAACCCTTGTGAAATCCTTGAGTATGGATAAGTGAAATGTCTTGAGAAGTGGGAGGGAAAATTTTGGGGTATAACAGTTGCCCCTATTCAATGTTCTTGTACTGGAAGGGTTAGATTGACATGCTTGCCTTTTGTGACCTGAAAGTAGGAGATGATTGAACACTCGAATACACCTGAAAATTTGCAATCGCTGTTGGTTGATGATGTGCTGGAATGAGCTTATAGATGCCGTTTAGAGAAGCTGAGTTGGAGAGTAAGTCGTACACTAGACTCACAAACGTTGTTTAAATAGGAGAAACATCGGAGATGGGCTTAAGATGCCATCCGGGAGAAGCTGAGTTGGAGAGTAAATCGTACGCTAGACTCGCAAACATCGTTTGAATAGGAGAAACACCGGAGATGGGCTTAAGATGCAATCCGGGAGAAGCTGAACCGTACGCTAGGCTCTGTAGGTGTCTATGAAAATAGAAGAAAACACGAAGATGGGCTTAAGATGCCATCCGAGAGAGACTGATGCTGGGGAATGAGCCGTACGTTAGAATCTGTAGGGCTTGTTTGAGCAGAAGAGGCGACAGAGTTGGGCTTAAGATGCCATCCAGGGCGGATGATGTTGAGTCGTACGTTAGACTTCACGCTCGTCTTTGAATGAGGTTATTGGTATGTATTAATTTTTAACCAAGTATGCAGCATTCTGAAGGTGGAGAGATATCGACAAGTAGTCAGAGATGGGCTTAAAGATGCCATCCGGGGCAACTAAGTCGTATGCTAGACTCTGTAGTTGCTGTTGATAATAAGAGAGAGTCAGAATAAACCTTCGTCTTGGCAATTCTCGAGGTGGATATTTGGCAGAATGCGGATAGCTTTCCGCCTCGCTCGGTGTTAATCCAATGTCTCAAGGTTCGAGACAATTTGTGGTCGCTCGATAGGTTTCTCGTCTTGTTTCGGGAATTAACCTTTGACCTGTTGTCTCGAAATGATTTTCATGGTCATTCTGATAGTTCTCCCATCTTGTTTCGGGTATTAATCTTTGACCTTTCGTTTGGAAATAATTTTCACGGTCGTTCCGATAGTTCTCCCGTCTTGTTTCGGGTATTAATTTTGACCTTTCGTTTGGGGAACGACTTTTACCTGCTAGGGAAATAAATCTTGACAGGATATGGTTAGTGTGATACGGTGAACTGACTTTGTAGGATTTTTGTATCCAAATGTGCGGATAGCAAGAGTCGCCACCGACTTTTATTTTTATCCAATTAAGGGAAGGTAAAAGTAATGTAAAAGACCTTCGTTAGATTCTGAGTTCGGGAGAATGGTTATGAAAAGGGAAGGTATTAGCACCCCTTTCCATCCGTAGTTATCTACGGGCTCTTAGTTGCTCTAGATCACTTTTTTTATTTTAAAATTGCTTTCTGTGTGTTTGACAAAGATGTTTTGAAAGAGGCATTTCGCTTTGACTTTGTAATGACTCATGTAAGAGTGTATACAAAGTGTTCGTAAATGTTTTGTTTTGAAAAGAGTTTGAACTTTGAAAAGAGTGTGTGGTGTGAAAAGCATTTGATAGAGCAAGCAACTAAAAGACTTATTTACCCACTTAATTGGTCGCTTTGTTGTACTTCTACATTCCTTTAGAATAGCGCTAGCCATACCATTAGTTAGTAGGTAGCTCCATTCGCTGGATGTAAGCGGACATTCAAGGACATCGGATGGTCATAGAAAGCAACTCAGTAGGAAGTATCCTAGCACATTCAAGGACTATCATCATTTTCGTAGGCGACAATCGAGGTTCAAGATCATGTATTCGGAGGCGACGCCGTGGTCTTATGATCTTTGTATCAAGGGACTATGATGATTTGTTTTGAAGGCAACGGTGCTAGAATACCTCTACGCTCGAGGGACACCATTTTGAATTCGAAAGGCATCGAGAGAATTACCCTGCGGGTGCATGTGTGAAAGAAGTGTCAAATTCGTAATATTTTATCTTGAAGATTAGTGTGAGCTATGTCCAATTATTATCTTGCCATACACGCCTAGTTACTAACAAATGATAAGGAAAGTAAAATGCGGAATGTAAAGATGCGGAAAGATAAACCTACGCTTATTACATGGCTTTGGGCGTATACATAATTTAAACTTGCGGAAAATAAAACCCTAGATTTAACTATTACAACCCATGAGCAATTACATTATTGGAAAGTAAAATAAAAACGGAAGAATCGTCTGAATCGGTGCAACCTGTGAAAGAATAAGAAAATCGGAAAATGCAATATGAATTGAATAAGAGAAAAAATGTTAGAAAAATGCAAGTTTTGATATGGAAAAATTAATACATGCTGGAAATAAGATAAATAAGTTAAAATATTTTTTTGGGATTTTTTGGAAAAGATTTAATAATTAAAATGCAATTTATAATGATTTAAATGCAAAAATATGAATAAAAATAAATATGCATGCAAAATTATATTTTTTAATTTATTAAATTAAATAAAGGTTTTTAGAAAAATGATGTAAAAAGAAAAAATGTTTTTGGTATTTTTTAAATGCAGAATAAAAAATATGAAAATAATTAAAATGAATGGAAATATTAGAAATAATAGAAATATGGAAAATAGAAAAATATGCAAGTTTTTGAAAAAAGAAAACAAAACCCGGTCCCTGTGAGGTTCGAACTGGAGACCAAGGAGTGAAACCTTGAGATTGCTTGCTTCACCACACTTGACACTTGGTGTTTCAAGGAAAACAAATGCATTTGAATGATGACGCCGTGATGTTTGAAAATCAAAGTCAAGACGCTGGACCCCAACAAGATGAACGCGAATCGACGAAGCCATCGCGCCACGCCACCTTTCCATCGGCCTCGAGTCACCGAGCTAGGCTCGGCCATCTTCTCCAGCCTATGATTCTTGAACCCGAAAAATACGAATAAACAAGAAAGGAGACCCTACCCCTAAATCGAGGGTCGCGATCTCAATGGTGGCATTAGTTTGCCCGAAAATGCCTCAGATCAACCGGTTCGATGAAGACAATAAAAACCTAAACATGGCAAACCACGATTCTCACGTTCAACCTCTCAAGCGATGGCCCAGATTAGTCAAGTATAACCTCATGAACACATTCAAACCATTAGAAACAATTAACACAAGTAGAATAATCAAATGCAAAAATCAAGAAAAGTTGAATATGTATGTATGTATATGCATCGATTCTGGATGATTTGATCAATACCAATAGTGTATTCTTACTCAAAACTAACTCCTGAGCACGATGGAATGGATGGTTCAATGAAAAGTATCGGAAACAAGAACACGATTTTTGCAACTTTCTTGGAAAATTTTGACAAAATAAGGGTTTGGCTTGAGCTAGGGTTTCCCGTCCTTGTGCTGGCTGCAATGCTGAGTATTTATAGAGGAAAATTGGATGGCAAAAGGAGTGGAAAATATTTGATTTGGAGCATTCAATATTTTTCAAATAAAAATCAAATTTTGAAAGAAATTTGATTTTCTCCTTCAATGCATGATCAAGCACGAATTTGGCAAGTATCTTGGGCTTTCTTGGACATTAAGGAACATATAAAATCAGCCCTTCTTAGAAAAAATATGATTTTCATATTTTATATAATTTAATTTTGAATTAAATGTTCTAAAATTCAAAATAAAATCAATAAAATAGAAAATTGCCATGGTAAAGCATTTATGGGTCAAAAATATTGTCATGAACAAGTTTGGATCAAAAGATTATAGGCCCATTTGGAAAATTTTGCAATTTGACCAATATGTCCTTTGTGCAATCATTCAAAATCGCCCAACTTCCGAATAGTGTATCTTGCTCAATTTTCCACATTTTTGAGTGTTCTTGGACTTTTTGGAAAGCTCTAAGAGTCCTCTAACCAATTTCTTTGGTCTCATCTCAATTGGAGTTACCATGCTCAAAATATCTTCAAAACAAAAAGTTGACTTTTTGTTGACTTTGAAAAGGACCTCAGAATGTTTTGAGCTATACCTCTCAAATGAAGCATTTTTGGACATTCTTGTGAGACATGAAGTTGTAGAGAATTGAATTTCCTTCAAAACAAGAGGTGGTGGAAAATTTCGAGAAAGTATGAGAAAGTTATGATCACCAAAGTTCATTGACTTTTCATCTAGAAACCCTAATTTAGAAAGTTTGACTTTTGGGCAAATCTTGAGTTTTCTTGATGAATCATGATCAACCCTTGATCAAATGATGAATGTAACTTCAAAATGAGGATGTTGACCAAAATCGAAGTTTTGACCGTATGTTGACCACAGCTGACTTTTTGTCCAATACACCGATTTTCAACCATCCGAGCAATCGCCCGAGGAAACTTGACTCAGAGGCTTGAAACTTGACATGGAGAATCTTTGAAGCATATGAGGAGGCATGAAGGCCATTGGAGATGTTGGAAATCCATCTTGACTTGAGAGATACCAAACCCTAGTTTGGGTTGATTGTCTAGGAGAGAGTTTGCCCGATCAACTCTCGAGGAATCTTGAGTATGGATGTATGAAATCTTTGAGAAGATGGAGGGCAAATTTTGGGTATGACAGCTGCCCCTGCTCAATCTTCTTGTATCGAAGGGTTAGATTGACATGCTTGTCTTCGTGACCGGAGGTGAAGATGATTGAACACCGAGTACACCAAAATTTGCACCGCCGCTGGAGGATGATGCGGAATGGGCTTACTGATGCCATTTGGAGAAGTTGGAGACTTACCGGGGAACGAGTCGACGCTAGACTCGAGGTTGTTGATAGAAGAATTGACGAGATGGGCTTAAGATGCCATCCGGAGAGGTCGATGCCGGGAGTGAGTCGATGTTAGACTCAGATGTTCCGAACGGAGAGGAGATGGGCTTAAGATGCCATCCGGGAGTCGACGTTAGACTCTATAGTTGCTGTTGATAATCGAATAAATCTTCGCTACCGATTTCTGGGAGAGATCAGTTGGCCGTAATGTGATAGCTTCCCGCAGCATCGGTGTCGATCCATTGCTCATATCGAGGATAACCGAGGTGGTCTTTCTGGATAGTTTTCCGCCTATTGGGGCTTAATCTCGACCTGCTTAAAGGCGGTTTTCAGATAGTTTTCCGCTGGCTCGGGCTTAATCTCGACCTGCTTATGGGCGGTCTTCGATAGTTTTCCGCCTTCCGGGCTTAACTCGACCTGTTTATGAGGTGATCACACTGCTTTGGAGAAAACAAGAAAAAACTTTGATAGAATATTTGTTAGTCTTATGCGAAGTATGATGCATGACATATGCATGAATTATGACTTTTATGAGAAATGTATGAATGATGAATGTTGTGATATTTCAAAACATATCCATCTTGAAGAAGATGCGGATGTTTTGTTTGAGGATTTCTGACTCCTGCTTGGGGAATTGAGTAGGTGAGAACCCTGCCTTTGAAGGAGAAGAAAGATATCCTGGATTCCTCCGATGCACTATCTGACCAAGTCTTGGGCCTAGACATTGTTGAGGAAGGTAGAGATTTGAAAGGCTCGTTGTCGGAGATCTCGTATATAGACCCTGCTGAGGAGAGTCTGGGAGGCGATCTGTTGAGGACCTTGTATGTAGATCCTGCTGAGGAAATTTAGGAGGTGCTCATGGGATTTCAAGTGTAGATCTCGCTGGAGAGAATTTGATGGTTGCTGAGAGACCGGGCTTGAAGAGTCTGGAGTCCGTTGTAATCTCTGGCTGGGGAATAGAAGGTGTATGTTTTCTCCGATGCACTATCTCGACCAAGTTTCGAGTCCGATACCGCCGGGGAGAAGGGGAGGATTGAGAAATATCCGCCGGGATGAAGTGTTACCGCTGAGACTCGATGTAACGTTGTTCGGTTGAGTGGAATCACCGCCAGGATTAACATATGCTCACCGGGAAGGTGTGTCAGGAGTGACACCTTTATGCTATGTGGGAACTATTCGCTGACTTTCGCCGCCATCCCAATCTCGAACTTAGTAAGTACTTTTGCATATTCACTTTTCGATGTTTCATGATTAGATTCTTATTGTCAAATGCGATAGTCATTCAAAGCAAACGTTGGACTTATTGCAAATAACAACAATGTAAATTGTAAAGAGAAAGAAGTCAGATTTATTTGAAAGGTATGTATGGCCAAGTAGTTTGTACACAAGAAAGGTAAAAAGCTATGCGGAAACAATCTCGTTAAGTTCCAACTATGCTAGTACTATATATTTCACTATCTCATCTCCTTGCCAGAGAAAGTGAGTAGATCGATCTTCGCCATTTGAATCTTGAATGCCGATAGTAGTCCGGAAGCGTATGATCCGAAGAGACATAGTCGACGCTAAATCCCTAACTTTTCCTAGACCGCCTTTCGGTTTTCACCAATGATACCCTTTTGCCCAAGCCGCCTTTCGTGTTTTCGACTTGCCGGTGTACATGTTTTGTATATATCCTTTATTTTTGCCCGAACCTTTGGTTCGCCAGATGCCCTTATTTTTGCCTAGGTTCGCCGACCTAGCGGGTCTCTTTATGCGTAGTATTTTTGACTATGTCTCGCTCATGTGGTGTAAGTCCTCACCATCCATGGTGCTAAGCATCATAGTCACGGAAAATAATGTCTTGACCACAAATGGTCCCTCATAGGGGAGTCCATTTGCCCCGATCACCTTGTGGAAGAATGATGCGCTGACTACTAGATCACCGACTTGGTAGACTCGGTGTTGACCTTCTTGTTAAATGCTCCGATCATTCGCTTCGATAGATCCGTCCGTGGCAAATGGATGCGAGTCGTTTCTCATCAATCAAATTAATTTGGTCAAGGCGAGTCTCGACCCAATCGCCTTCGCCTAACTCGCCTCCCGGAGGACTCGTCGAGGGTATTCAACCTCGATTGGTAGGAATGCTTCCATACCGCATACAAGAGATAAGGGGTTGCCCTGATGTTCAGATCAGAAGCGATAGCCATGAAGAGCAAATGGTAAAATCTCATGCCAATCTTTGTAAGTCACCATCATCTTCTGTATAATCTTCTTAATGTTCTTGTTGGCGGCTTCCAATGCGCCATTCATCTTAGGCCGATAAGGAGAAGAGTTGTGATGCTTGATCTTGAATCGCGGCGTAGTTCAGTGATCATCTTGTTGTTGAGATTAGAGCCATTATCGGTGATGATCCTTTGGGAGTGCCATACCGACGATAAGATTATGCTTGATGAAACGAGCCACAACATTCTTGGTAACTGATGCGAACGAGGCTGCTTCTACCCACTTGGTGAAATAATCAATTGCCACAAGGATGAAACGATGTCCGTTGGAAGCGGTGGGCTTGATTTCTCCAATCATGTCAATGCCCCATATTGCGAAAGGCCAAGGAGTCATAGGACATTGAGGTACCGGAGGTACGTGCACTTTGTCTCGCATAACCGCACTTGTGGCAAGATCGAGCGTAGCGGTGGCAATCAGCTTCCATGGTTGACCAATAGTAACCTGTTCTCAGAATCTTCTTAGCCATCATATGTCCACTAGAATGGGTACCAAATGCGCCTTCATGTAACTCTTCCATGATATGTATTGCCGTTTTCTGGTCTACACAGCGGAGTAAGCACAAGTCGTGGTTGCGCTTGTATAAGATGTCCGAGGAAGAATTTGGATGCAAACCTTCTCATGAACTTCTTATCATGTGATGCCCTCGGGATATTCCCGAGTCTCAAGATACCTCTTCACGTCGTAATACCAAGGTTTCTCTTCTGCATTAAGCTCATAACAATACGCTGGTTCGTCGAACTTCTCAATGATGATCTGGGGAGCCTCGTTGTCCCATCTAACCCTGAACATAGATGACATAGTAGCCAATGCGTCGCTAACCGATTCTCTTCTCATGGAATGTGATCAAAAGTAATCTCTTCAAGTAGGGAATCAAACTCGTAACATGCTCCCGACACGGAATAAGATTCGGATGCTTCAGATCCCACTCGCCTTAACCGACCGATCACCAAAGCCGAGTCTCCATACACTTGCAAGAACTTGATTCTTAAGTCAATAGCAGTTTTGATACCAATGATGCACGCTCAGATTCGCCATGTTATTAGTGCAATCAAACATAATCAGCGGTGAAAGGCGATGTCCGTAGGGATGTAATGATGGCGCCAATGCCATTGCTGCGCGTTTGAGGCTCCATCAAAGACCATAGTCCATCGATCCTCGCTCGTGTCCTTCGTCTGGCCTCGGTTCTTCACAATCGCGACTAGTAAAACATCTTCATCCGAAATTAACCGCATAGATCGATAGTCATCTACGGCTTGATGAGCCAAATGATCGGCTACTACACTTCCTTTGATCGCTTCGAGAAGTGTACCGATGTCATATTCGGTCAAGGTCATTTGCCATCTTGCTATTCTTCCGAGAGAGCTAGTTTCTCAAAATGTATTTTATCGATCCATCTTGAAATCAACAAGGTAGTGTGAGTCAACATATACCGCCTTAGTCGGCGAGCAGCCCAAGCCAAAGCGCTGCAAGTTTTCTCGAGTGAGTATCTTGTTTCACAACAAGAAACTTTTGCTAAGGTAGTATATTGCATGCTCTTTTCGACTGCACTCGCCATGTTGCCCCAACACACACCCCATTGAGTTCTCTAACATCATAAGTACATGATAAGAGGTCTTCTTCTAAGGCGGCATTAGGATAGGAGGATTCTAGATACCCTTGATTTTGTCAAACGCGATCCGAAATCATCGCTCCATTCCACTACTTGATCTTTCTTAAGTAACTTAAAGATTGTCTCACAAGTAGCGCTAGTGTGCAATGAACTGCAATGTAGTTCAATCGGCCCAAGAAACCTCCGACTTCCTTCTCAAGGGAGTCGGCATCTCTTGTATGGCTCTAACCTTGGCGGGTCAACCTCAATACCTTTCCACCGACAACAAACCCTAGGAGTTTTCCGGATCCGACTCCAAAAGTGCACTTGTTAGATTAAGTCTCATCATTTCTTCAACCCGCCAAATAGTTTCGAGATGATCAAGATGTTCTTCTTCACCGTGATCGAGCTATCATGTCGCCGACGAGACCTCTATCTCGTGATGAATCATGTCATGAAATAATGTCACCATAGCACGATAAGTGGCGCCGATTCTTCAATCCGAACGGCATAACCTTGTAGCGTAGTGCCCCACCGTAACAAAAGTAGTCTTCCATGTCTTCGGGAGCCATTTTGATCTCGATTGTAACCGGAGAAACCATCCATGAAGGAGAAAACCTTAGCCGAGCGGTATTGTCAACTAGAACATCAATACGAGGAAGTGGGAAATCGCCTTTCGGACTCGCTTTGTTCGATCTCGTAATCCACACACATTCGCATTTTACCATCTTTCTTAGGTACGAGTACCACATTAGCAACCCATCGATAGGAAGTAACGGCTAAGAAACCATTGAACTGCTTTCATAACTTCGGCTTTGATTTTCTCGACATCTCGTGACGATGCGATTTAACCTTCTGCTTTTATCGAGAAAACCTCTTTGTAGGCAATCTGTACCACAATATCAATGTCTAAACCCGCATGTCTTTGTATGACCAAGCAAAACCTCAACATAGTCTCGTAGCATTTGAATCAACCTTTCTTTAACACTGCTCTCAAGACCCGCCCTATCTTGATCTCTTTTCTGCCTTCGTCAAGACTCAAATTCACAACCTCAACTTGTTTCGTGGTGGTCAGATAACTCGCTTCTTCTTGCTGTAGCGCTTGGCAAGTTCTCCGGCACTTCACAATCTTCCTCACTCGCCTTCGCTTGGTAGATCGGATTATCAAGTCATATTTAGCACTAGCATAGCTGTTATTAACTAGATTCGGAGTGATTCTCAGTTGTATCACGTGGTGTGTGTAAGAAACACATAGCTTTTGAAGGGGTGATAAAGAAAGAAAGACAAACAATTGAATGCAAAAGTCCAACGAATTTATTGAATGAAAATACGCAAACGACAGATAATAACCTCGTGAACGAGCCATGACGCCCGCAAGGCACTAGGCTTTCAAAGTTTATTGTTCAAACATAAAGAAATACGAAAAGCAAAATAAAACAAGAGCAATTACTCCCGCTAAAGGAGATTGGTATGACGCCTTCGCCTTCCAATTGCCGAGCCCATGATCCGAGTCGGAAGATCCACTTGCCGATGTCAAGTCGTTGTCGCCGCCTTCTATAGCATGGATTCCACTGACTAATGCGAAAGGAAGTTGGCCGGCACGCTCACGGCGATCATCTTCCGACCTGGTGAAGCCTAAACCAGCCTTGTCGGAGTTGAAAGGAAGATCGTGGAGCTGACCCCAAATAGCACTTTTCCTTCTTCAACAGCAGCTGAGCATCTTTCAATGAGGCCATCCTAGGCGGAACTTGTGTAACTTCAGAGGACGGAGAGTCAACAGCATGACTGGAATTGTTTCAAAAGCTTGACAGGAGTCTCAAGAATTCACCCTCCATCTCGAGATAGCGGAATGACCGATGATCGACCATATACTCCTCTTCACCACATACCGTGACAACCTTCCCTTTCACCGGTACTTCGCTCGATGCAAGGTAGAGGTAATAGCTACCCATGTATCCAAGGGCGCCCAAGTAGGCAAGAGTAGGTGGACGGATGTCCATGACAAAGAAAGTAGAATCAAAAGTCTGGAACCGACTTTAACAGTAATGAGCTCTCCAAGCATCGGCGCTTAGAACCATCAAAAGCTCTCACAATAATGTCACTGGTCTCGTAACCAACCCTTCGACATCGCCGATCAAAAGCGCCTTCGTAGGATATTCGAGCGTAACCGTCAACCAAAACATGAGACAGGTAGTACCCTTGCATTCAACAGATGTGCAAGGCTTTGTTATGTTTCTTTCCGAAGGAGTCAATCAAGATCGAGAAGCCTAGGCCGTTGTTGGCAGCCAGCTAGCAATACAAACTTCAAACGGTCAGTGGTAGTGTCTTATACATGAGCATTCTTCGTAAACTTCACCAAGGCATTAGCATGAGCCTCGAGCACAAGAGCAAAGCGAGCATGGAAATCTTGGACTGAGTCTCCCTAACTGCTCCACAACATTGTAGTCACCTCTTGATAATTTTCGAATTCTCCATTTCTCGCTTGAGGTGTCTTCAAGAACTTCCTTTGGCACTTCGTTGAAAGGTGATGAGTCACGGTTCTTTCCTCTAGCCGGGATATTGATTGAGTAGCGGAATGCGAGCTGGAATCGCAGTGTCTTTTGGAGGAGAGATCTCGAGAGAATACCCTTCCGCTCGTAACCTTATCGATCCGTGATGTTGTCAATGTCGAATGGTAGGTTCGATTGTAAGATCTTCAATGGTCGAGAGTCTTGCTTGACGCCATGATAGTAAACATCGGCCCATAATTCCAAGGGATAGCCTTGTCGAGGAATATGGAACCGGCCTTGAGAAGTGATAATGAGAGGTGCCACTCTAGGCACAGGATCGCAGAGGAAACTTTAGTGTTAACATCAAGTAGTCTTCGGGAAATCGCCACCCCATCCGGTCGCCTTTAACATCTTCAATAGGAATCTTGTAACTATCGTGACAAGGTACTTACCATGTAATCATATTTTCCACTTGGTTGCCCCAAGGTATCCCACACGATGGTACGCTGTCGCATTGTCGATCTTCAACTTAGACATTTCTTCACACCTTCCGCAGTGGTTTCGTAAATAGTATCTCACTTATCCATCATGCACGAACACGCCTTCTCAACCAAGCACAACCATCGTGCGGCACCAACGACAGCTCGGGCATCCCGGTTGACACCATTGCAATAAATTCTTCTTAATCAGAGGAATCGCCACCAACAAAGATTGGAACTCTTGTCATGGTTAGGCATAGGAGCGTTGATCACATTCGGAGTCTCAACAGAGGGTCAAACTCAATCGCTTAGCTTCAATCATATCTTGAATCTTGTTCTTCGTGAGCCCAACAATTGTCGTTGTCGTGCCTCGGCTGTTGGAATGGTAAGCACACTTAGCATTAGGATTGTATTTCGGAGAGGAAGTGTTGACATTCGAGGAGGATCCCTCAAGGTTATCACCGCTTTCAACATGTGTTGCAAGGCTTGACAATGGCATGTTGATCTTCGAACTGCCTCGTGGCGCTGCTCGCTACGCTGCTGTCTCACCGAGGTTGTGCCGATGTAGGATCGAGATCACAACCGCCTACGATTGAGCACGGTCGGTCTTGGCTCGGCTTTTCCGACCATACACAAGATTAGCTTCTTTCTTAGCACCAAAAGATCTCTTCGCAAAGATTTGAAGATGACTCTACATGGATCTTCCCACTCTTGATACCGCCTTCAATGCGTCATCAATATCACCGGTGAATCCGGATGAAGAATTTCCAATCGATGATTGAAGAACGGCCCGCTGTTCCATGAACATATCAACCAACTCCCTATTGGACAAGGGTGGTTGAACCGCAGATCTCTCCACTCGAGCATACCCTTGAACTTCTCACGACCCATAGACATGCTTTGTAGTTGCATGCGAGTGGGTGTCAATTCAAAGATTGTACTCATCGCCTCAGAAAGCATCACCAAGTCACCCAAGTACGGATACGGCCATTCTCTAGTCGATAGTACCATTCCAACCGGGTTCCGGACAAACTCTCTTGAAAATAGTGCATCCACAACTTTCATCATCAGGGGATTGATCTTCCAACATAGGACTTCAAATGCATTTAGGGCAAGACATGCCATCATACTTAGCAAAAGCAGAACTTTGAACTTGGGAGGAATCACAACACTGTGAACAAGACTTAGATCATCAAAGTTCAGCCCGACATTTTCAAGTTTTCCACAAAGATTCGACGGTCTTCAAGTTGTTTGTACTTGTCATCTTCATCGAGTACGACTATAATCGAGCGGTCCTCTCCTTCTTTCTTTGGCTCACGCCGATCACCTTCATCACCCTTGGTACTCCCCAGATGGACACTTCCTTCGAGAGCTCAATACGGCCGACCACTTTAGGACCTCCTTTGAAACGCCTACCCATGTTGAGGAGACCAACAACCTTCTTCTTCTTGTTGATGAGCTTCTTCAGATCTTCTTGGCCTTGGACCAAGTCGTGAACATCTCAAACCGAGCATTCCGAGCCCGAGATCTTTGACATGCTCAAGAGCCATTTATGCTAAAATAAATAGCGAGCAAATGAGAAAACCAATCTCCAATGTACCGTGATGCAATGTTATGCTATGCTATGCAATGTTTATGCGAATGCAATGCAATGTTTTCAAGGACCTAAGAGATTTAAATTTGTTAAACAAGCAATGAGCAAACATTTATTAGTACTTCTTTTATTCTTTTTCTTTTAAGTACAAGAGATAGTTCAAAACAATAAAAGAGAACATAAAAATCCTAAAGCTCTAAGTCTCCCATGGGCGCCTCTTGGTGCCGATGTAGCGTTGATGTTTCGCCTCATGAAGTAGCTTGGTCAACTCTAGAACTTTCTTCTCGCTTGCATAGCATCGAGCTTCAAAGGTATCCTTTCTTCTTTATCGAATCCGGATCTCTTCAAGTCTTCAAAATCAGAGGCATGTCGGATGGAGAACAGATAGGTACGCCACCTATAGCAACAGTTCCATAATTACCGTAAAACAGCGTGAATGGCATCATGAGGTTTTGAGCTCGAGCTCGCACCCATTTGAGGTAAGGTTCCCAAGGAATGGAGTTCGGTGCCCCAAAGTCTTGGTATCGCCTTCTTTACCATGCCCCAAGCATGTATAAACCTTCGCTTGCAATTCGAGATCGTGATTGTAATCGAACACAATATCTTGAGAAGCATATCATGTGGACCATCTCTTCGGGCAAAACCAAACTGACGTAGAGCTAGAGAAGGGTTGTAAGTAATACCTCCCCTTATACCAAGGAGTGGTACATTAGGGAATTCTCCACAACGCTCAATGAATGTGAAGTCCTTTTGAGAGAAAAGATTCCAACGGATATCGGAATGAGAGAGTGACATCAATCTTTGAGACCATCTCAACCTTTGTTCATTCTTCAAAACTCGATGGAGGAAGGTAAATAAACCACCTTGAAAGTAACGGTATACAACACATGAGAGTTCCTTGTCGCTTAGTAGTACGAGTGTGGAGAGAATGTAGGATGTCTCCAAGTAAAGTAGGCACAGGATTGCGGGTAAGAAACAACTTGATGGCATTGATATCTATGAATTGATCCGAGTTAGGAAATAGAACCAAACCATAAATTAGCAAGGCCACAATGTCTTCAAATGCATGGAAACTCATAACTTTGAGGAATTCTCGGGCTTTCTTGATTAAGAACTTAGAAAGTAAACCCTTAACTCCGCTTCTAGTTTCCCAATTGGCTTCAATATCCGAACGCTTAAGATGTATATGCAATGTCTTCGAACTTAGGAACCTTTTCTAAACCGTGAATGGCATTTGGTCGAGAATAGGTACCCCAAGTAGCTTAGAGAACTCTAAGGTAGGAACCAACCGATAATCTGAAATGTAAAGCAATGGTGTTTTGATCAAAGAACCGAATAGGACATGCATCATATCTTCTTCAAACCGAGATAACCAAGTCAAGTAGATAACCATGTCTTTTGATGAACCGAGCATGGTCGGAATTTCAAACCAATTCTTTGAGTTGAGAAGGATACCCATGAAGTTGATTCGATAGTCTTTCTAGAAGCCATAATCCCTACAAACAGAGCAAAGATAAATCCTAGGTCCTTGAAATAGTTAGAAATGATATGCAATGCAAATGATGTCATGATGTCATGTTTAGCACACACAAACAATTCACACAATGAGCCTAGGGTTAAGGCTTGCATGAGGTATAGGTGATTACCCCACCAAAAGTTTGAGTTGGTTCATCCTGTCCTATAATAGTAACCGGTTCTAGGAATCTCATATCATAGATCTTTCTCGAGGCGCTTATTTCAATACGACGCCAAGTGGTCGATCGAAAATGTCCCAAAAGTCTGATCTCAATGAGCGTAGCATCGAGTATCAACCAACCTCGGTCTACACCAAAGCCGGCCATCTCACTACCTTATAATGGCCAAGATGGGTCAATTAAGGTTCTAAAAGTTTAGTTAGCGCTTGATGACACCACGCGGAAGCCAAATACTTTCTTCAACTTGGGAATGAAGAGTATCGGGGCAACCAAAGTGTCACGCTAACGTAGCCATCACGTTGACCGCGTAGTTATACGTCTAACGGTCGCGATGATCTAATGCTACTTACCTAAAAGGAAACCCGGATCTGGGTGTAGGATCCCCCAACAATATAATACCCAATCAACCCTTAAAGATAAAGCATACAAGTCAAACAAAAAGCAATAAAGGTTATCTAGAAATCCCTAAGGCAATTCTCTCTTTTAGGATTCCATCCCCAGCAGAGTCGCCAGTTCTGTGATACGGTGAACTGACTTTGTAGGATTTTTGTATCCAAATGTGCGGATAGCAAGAGTCGCCACCGACTTTTATTTTTATCCAATTAAGGGAAGGTAAAAGTAACAGAAAAAGACCTTCGTTAGATTCTGAGTTCGGGAGAATGGTTATGAAAAGGGAAGGTATTAGCACCCTTTTCCATCCGTAGTTATCTACGGGCTCTTAGTTGCTCTAGATCACTTTTTTTTTTTTAAAATTGCTTTCTGTGTGTTTGACAAAGATGTTTTGAAAGAGGCATTTCGCTTTGACTTTGTAATGACTCATGTAAGAGTGTATACAAAGTGTTCGAAATGTTTTGTTTTGAAAAGAGTTTGAACTTTGAAAAGAGTGTGTGTGTGAAAAGCATTTGATAGAGCAAGCAACTAAAAGACTTATTTACCCACCGAATTGGTCGCTTTGTTGTACTTACATTCCTTTAGAATAGCGCTAGCCATACCATTAGTTAGTAGGTAGCTCCATTCGCTGGATGTAAGCGGACATTCGGGGACATCGATGGTCATAGAAAGCAACTTGTAGGAAGTATCCTAGCACATTCAAGGACTATCATCATTTTCAGAGGCGACAATCGAGGTTCAAGATCATGTATTCGGAGGCGACGTCGTGGGTCTTATGATCTTTGTATCGAAGGGACTATGATGATTTGTTTTGAAGGCAACGGTGCTAGAATACCTCTACGTTCGAGGGACATGACCATTTTTGAATTCGAAAGGCATCGAGAGAGAATTACCCTAAGGGGTGCATGTGTGAAAGAAGTGTGTCAAATTCAGAATATTTTATCTTGAAGATTAGTGTGAGCTATGTCCAATTATTATCTTGCCATACACGCCTAGTTACTAACAGTTGATAAGGGTGCGGAAAGTAAAATGCGGAATGTAAAGATGCGGAAAGATAAACCTACGCTATTACATGGCTTTGGGGCAGATACATAATTTAAACTTGCGGAAAATAAAACCCTAGATTTAACTATTACAACCCATGAGCAATTACATTATTGGAAAGTAAAATAAAAACGGAAGAATCGTCTGAATCGGTGCAACCTGTGAAAGAATAAGAAAATCGGAAAATGCAATATGAATTGAATAAGAGAAAAAATGTTAGAAAAATGCAAGTTTTGATATGGAAAAATTAATACATGCTGGAAATAAGATAAATAAGTTAAAATATTTTTTTGGGATTTTTTGGAAAAGATTTAATAATTAAAATGCAATTTATAATGATTTAAATGCAAAAATATGAATAAAAATAAATATGCATGCAAAATTATATTTTTTAATTTATTAAATTAAATAAAGGTTTTTAGAAAAATGATGTAAAAAGAAAAAATGTTTTTGGTATTTTTTAAATGCAGAATAAAAAATATGAAAATAATTAAAATGAATGGAAATATTAGAAATAATAGAAATATGGAAAATAGAAAAATATGCAAGTTTTTGAAAAAAGAAAACAAAACCCGGTCCCTGTGAGGTTCGAACTGGAGACCAAGGAGTGAAACCTTGAGATTGCTTGCTTCTACCACTACGCCACTTGACACTTGGTGTTTCTGAAGGGAAAAACAAATGCATTTGAATGATGACGCCGTGATGTTTGAAAATCAAAGTCAAGACGCGTGGACCCCAACAAGATGAACGAGCGAATCGACGAAGCCATCGCGCCACGCCACCTTTCCACCGCCTTCGCCGAGTCACGAGCTAGGCTCCGGCCATCTTCTCCGCCTATGATTCTTGAACCCGAAAAATACGAAATAAACAAGAAAGGAGACCCTACCCCTAAATCGAGGGTCATGATCTCAATGGTGGCATTAGTTTGCCCCAAAATGCCTCAGATCAACCGGTTCGATGAAGACAAATAAAAACCTAAACATGGCAAACCACGATTCTCACGCTCAACCTCTCAAGCGATGGCCCAGATTAGTCAAGTATAACCTCATGAACACATTCAAACCATTAGAAACAATTAACACAAGCAGAATAATCAAATGCAAAAATCAAGAAAAGTTGAATATGTATGTATGTATATGCATCGATTCTGGATGATTTGATCAATACCAATAGTGTATTCTTACTCAAAACTAACTCCGAGCACGATGGAATGGATGGTTTGGGCTGAAAAGGCTGGAAACAAGAACACGATTTTTGCAACTTTCTTGGAAAATTTTGACAAAATAAGGGTTTGGCTTGAGCTAGGGTTTCCCGTCCTTGTGCTGGCTGCAATGCTGAGTATTTATAGAGGAAAATTGGATGGCAAAAGGAGTGGAAAAGATTTGATTTGGAGCATTCAATATTTTTCAAATAAAATCAAATTTTGAAAGAAATTTGATTTTCTCCTTCAATGCATGATCAAGCACGAATTTGGCAAGTATCTTGGGCTTTCTTGGACATTAAGGAACATATAAAATCAGCCCTTCTTAGAAAAAATATGATTTTCATATTTTATATAATTTAATTTTGAATTAAATGTTCTAAAATTCAAAATAAAATCAATAAAATAGAAAATTGCCATGGTAAAGCATTTATGGGTCAAAATATTGTCATGAACAAGTTTGGATCAAAAGATTATAGGCCCATTTGGAAAATTTTGCATTTGACCAATATGTCCTTTTGTGCAATCATTCAAAATTGCCCAACTTCCGAATAGTGTATCTTGCTCAATTTTCCACATTTTGAGTGTTCTTGGACTTTTGGAAAGCTCTAAGAGTCCTCTAACCAATTTCTTTGGTCTCATCTCAATTGGAGTTACCATGCTCAAAATATCTTCAAAACAAAAGTTGACTTTTGTTGACTTTGAAAAGGACCCAGAATGTTTTGAGCTATACCTCTCAAATGAAGCATTTTTGGACATTCTTGTGAGACATGAAGTTGTAGAGAATTGAATTTCCTTCAAAACAAGAGGTGGTGGAAAATTTCGAGAAAGTATGAGAAAGTTATGATCACCAAAGTTCATTGACTTTTCATCTAGAAACCTAATTTAGAAAGTTTGACTTTGGGCAAATCTTGAGTTTTCTTGATGAATCATGATCAACCCTTGATCAAATGATGAATGTAACTTCAAAATGAGGATGTTGACCAAAAATCGAAGTTTTGACTGTATGTTGACCACAGCTGACTTTTGTCCAATACACCCGATTTTCAACCATCCGAGCAATTGCCGAGGAAACTTGACTCAGTGAGGCTTGAAACTTGACATGGAGAATCTTTGAAGCATATGAGGAGGCATGAAGGCCATTGGAGATGTTGGAAATCCATCTTGACTTGAGAGATACCAAACCCTAGTTTGGGTTGATTGTCTAGGAGAGAGTTTGCCTGATCAACTCTTGAGGAATCCTTGAGTATGGATGTATGAAATCTTTTGAGAAGATGGAGGGCAAATTTTGGGGTATGACAGTTAGTTCTATGCAAACTATGATGCATGCAGATACAGGGCAATATTATGATGCGTCTATATGAACATAGATGTATGAATGCAAATGTATTTCAAAACATATCCATCTTGAAGAAAGTGGGAATGTCTTGTTGGAGATTTTATGATGCTCGCTTGGGAATAAGGTTGTTGCGGACCCTGACTTGGAGAGGAAAAGAGATGTTTTTTATTCCTCCGATGCACTATCTGACCAAGTTTCGAGTCTAGATATTAATGCTGTTGGAAGAATAATAATTGGGAGATACTCCACTGGGGATCTTGTGCGTAGATCTTGTTGGGGAATATCTGATTACTGCTTGGAGACTGATGTAATGTGACAAAGCTGATAAGGACGTAAAAGCTGATTAGACTCAAAGAATCCTTCGAGGTGATAAATCTGAAGTTTGTTGAAACCTCTGACTGGGGAATAAAAGAGATGTAGGTTCCCCTCGATGCACTATCTGACCAAGTTTCAGGTCTAGATATTGCTGCTGCCAGGGAATGATAATCATCGGGAGATATTCTGCTGGGGATAAATATCTCTATGTATATGAGATAAACTGTTACTGCTTGGAGACTGAGGTAACGAGGTGAAGTTGATTAAGATCACTGCTCGAGGACTAATGTGATGAAGCTTGAAGTGTTGGAACACTAGTGGGAGGAGATTAGTACTTCGTCGGAGAAGGTTTGTCTTTGATAGGGAGAGCGATGGTGTCATACCCCAAAATTTGCCCTCTTATTTCTCAAGACATTCCACATATCCCTACTCAAGGATTTCACAAGGGTTGACCAGACAAACCCTCTCCTAAGCAATCAACCCAAACTAGGGTTTGGCTATCCTCAAGACAGGGTGAGCTTCCAACACTTCAAGTGGTCATCATGCCTCATCATATGCTTCAAAGAATCTCCATGTCAAGTTTCAAGCCTTACAAGTCAAGTTTCCTCAGTCACACAATTGCTCAGATGGTCGAAAATCAATTGTATTGGACAAAAAGTCAACTGTGGTCAACATACAGTCAAACTTCATAATTTTTGGTCAATATAAATATTTTGAAGTAATACTCATCATTTGATCAAGGGTTGATCATGATTCATCAAGAAAACTCAAGATTTGATCAAAAGTCAAAGTTTCCAAATTAGGGTTTTTGAAGAAAAAGTCAACAGAACTTTGACCAGGCATAACTTTCACATACTTTATCAGAAAATTTTCCACCACAACTCATTTTGAAGAGAATTCAATTCTATACAACTTCATGTCTCTCAAGCTTGGTCAGAAAATGCTTCATTTGGAAGATATGGATCAAAATATTACAGGTCCGTTTCAAAGTCAACAAAAAGTCATCTTTTTGTAAAGAAGTTTTATTGAGCATGGAAATTTCAATTGAGATTAAACCAAAGAGGTTGTTGAGAGGACATCTTGAGCTTTCTAAAAAGTCCAAGAACACCAAAAAATGTTAAAAATTGAGCAAGATACACCTTGCACTAGTTGAGCATTTTTGAAGAGGTGCACAAAGAGAAATATGTGACAAATGCAAATTTTTTCCAAATGGGCTTATAATTTTATGATCCAAAATAGATCTTAACATTATCCATGGCCTCTCTACACCTTGCCACGCCTCCTTCCCATTTTTTTTTAATTTATTTTTGAATTTAAAGCATTTAATTCAATTTTAAATTAAATAAAATATAAAAGCAAGGTATAAAGCAAGTTGGGTTTGATTTCTATCTATCTTGAGGACCAAGGAAGCCCACAATACATGCCAAATTCGTGCAAGATTATACAAGGAAGAGAAAATCCAATTTTGGAAAGATTTGATGAAAATTTACAAGGAAATATTTTTGCATTCAAAGCAATATATTTTTTCATTCTTTTTTATCAAATCTCTTGCTCTATAAATACATAACACATTCACAAGACCAAAAAACGAAACCCTAGCCTCATGGGCCAACCCTAAACTTAATTTTTTTCCAAGAAACTTGCAAATTCGTGCACGATTTTCCAGCAGGTTTCAAGGTGATCCAAGCATTCCATTGCATTCCTGAGCATTCCAGGAGTCCATCCAAGCCCTTACACAAAGCCAAAGCATTCCAGATCGTGCCATCCAAGCATCACCGGTTTGGTATTTTTCTCAAATTCGATTTTCATAACTCGTGCATTATTAACTGTTTTCAATTGTTTGTATGAACTCAGGACATCCATTAGAACATGCTTGATGCATTACATGTAAGTTTTGACGCATAAATCACTTTCTAGGCCGATTCAGGACGAAAGAACACCACCATCGTGTTCGCAATGGTCGAATTAGGTGATCTGGGTTTTTGTTTCGTGTTAAATGATGCTCTTTACAGGTTTTTCAGGTTGAAGCCGGGCGGAGAAGACGATCGGAGCCCTAGCTCCGACGACGACTCAGGCGAAAGACCGTTTGACCATGGCGCAAGGTGATGGCTGCTCGATTCGCTCCTCAATAATATCGCCCACGCTTGACCGTGTTTAAAAATCCAAAATAGAACACGTTATCACTTATAATCCAATGCGTGTGTTTCTAAACAACAAACGACGCACAGCTTGGTAAACATGTGCTTGGTATATCCAGAGGGTCCTGGGTTCGATCCTGGCATCCTCACTTTCTTTTTTTACCACTTTTCCAAACTAACTCTTTTTCTATTTTCTTTTCATATTTTTCTTATTTAATTTATTTTCTTTTCAAATAATTTTCTCATGCATTAAAAAACCACCAAAAATATTTTCTTTTTGCATTTTAATCAGAAAAATGTTTATTTAATTTTTGACATAAAAATTAATATTTTTGCATGCATATTTTAATTAATTGTTAATTAACCATAAAATTAACTTTTAATTATTTTTCTTCATCAAAACCAATCCAGAAAATTCCCAAAAAATTATTCTATCATCTAATTAGGACCACTAACCTAAAATCTTTTTCCTAACTCAAAAATCCTTTTTTACTAACATATTTTCTCTTATGCGAATTTCTTATCTTTTCCGATTATTATGTATCTGCTTACAGGTTGTAATAGTTGGGATTTATTTTCTCGCATTCTTTTCCAATATTATGTAACTGCTCATGGGATATAATAGTTTAATTAGGATTTACTTTCCGCACTCCTATATTATGTAACTGCCCCAAAGCCATGTAATAGCGTAGGACATTTACTTTCCGCACTTTACTTTCCGCAATTTACTTTCAGCACCCTATAAACTGCTTGTAATTAGGCGTGTATGGCAAGATAAAAACGAACGTAGATAACTTCTAATTCCAAGATAAAATATATGAATTTAACACACTCTTTTCACACATGCACCCCCTTGAGTATTCTCTCTCGTTGCCTTTCGAACAAATGGTCAAGTCCCTCGAACAAAGAGGTATCCTAGCACCGTTGCCTACAAACATATCATCATAGCCCCTTCGAATCAAAGATCATGAGTCCCTCGATGTGGCCTACGAAAACATGATCTCGTTCCTCGGTTGTTGCCTACGAAAAGTGATGATCGTCCCTTCGAATGTGCTAGGATACTCCTACAAGTTGCCTTCTATGACCATCCGATGTCCCTTCGAATGTCCCTCTTACATCCAACGAATAGGGTTACCTACCAACTAATGGTATGGACAACACTATTCTAAAGGAAAGTAAAACAACACGAAAACCACCGTTCTGAGTAGGTAATAAGACTTTTAGTTGCTTGCTCTATCAAAATACTTTTCACACCTCACATTTTTGTCAAAGTTCAAACACTTTTCAAAGCGAAACATTTCCAAACACTTCGTATACATTCCAGCGTGAATCATTACGAAGTCAAAGCGAAACGCCTTTTCAAAAACATCTTTCAAACACACACACAGAAAGCAATTTTTAAAGTGAGCTAAAAGTAACTAAGAGCCCGTAGATAACTACGGATGGAAATGGGTGCTAATACCTTCCCTTTTCATAACATTCTCCCTTACTCAGAATCTAACGAAGGTCTTTTTCTGTTCTTTTCACCTTCCCTTAATTGGATAAAAGAAAAGTCGGTGGCGACTCCTGCTATCCGCAACATTTGCGATAAAAAGCAAAACAAATTCCAAAAGTCGGCTTCTCCACCAGACATGTAATTGGCGACTACTGGGAAACACCCTAACGAGAGAATACCTTAGGGATTTTTAGATCATCTTTACTGCTTTTTGTTTGACTTGTATGCTTTAATTTTAAGTGTCGCTTGAGTATTATACTTGTGGGGGATCCTACACCCGGATCCAGGTTTCCTTAGGTAAGTAGCAATAGATCGTCACGACCGTTAGGCGTATACCGAAACGGTCAACATGATGGCTATGTTAGTGTGACACTTTGGATGTCCTGATGCTCCTCATTTTCAAGTTGAGGATAGTATTTAGCGTCTGTGTGGTGTCATCAGCACTAACTCAACTTTTACAACCCTAATTGACCCGTCTTGGCCATTAGAAGGTAGTGAGATGGCCGGCTTTGGTGTAGACCGAGGTTGGCTGATACTCGATGCTACGCTCATTAAAATCAGACTTTTGGGATGTTTTCAATCGGCCACTTGGTAGTCGTATTGAAATAAAGCCTACGAGAAAGATCAATGATATGAGATTCCTAGAACCCGGTTACTATTATAGGACAGGATGAACCCACTCAAACTTTGGTAGGGTAGACGCCTATACCTCATGCAAGCCTTGAACCTAGGGCTATTGTGTGATTTGTTTGTGCTTGTTAAACATGACATCATGACATCATAACATTGCATATCATCTCCAACTATTCCAAGGACCTAAGAATTTATCTTTGCTCTGTTTTGTAGGAATTATGGCTTCTAGAAAGACTATCCGAATCAACTTCATGGGTATACCTTCTCAGCCCAAAGAATTGGTTTCGTAAATTCCACCATGCTCGGTTCATCAAAAGACATGGTTATCTACTTGACTTGGTTATTCCTGCTTTGAAGAAGATATGATGCATGTCCTATTCCAGTTCTTCGATCCGAAACACCATTGCTTTACATTCCCAGATTATCAGTTGGTTCCTACCTTGGAAGAGTTCTCTAAGCTACTTGGGATACCTATTCTTGATCAGATGCCATTCACCGGTTCAGAAAAGACTCCTAAGTACGAAGACATCGCATCAGCGTTACACCTAAAGCGGTCAGACATTGAAGCCAATTGGGAAACAAGAAGCGGAGTTAAGGGTTTACTTGCTAAGTTCCTAATAAAGAAAGCCCAAGAATTCCTCAAAGCTATGAGTTTCCAAGCATTCGAAAACATCTTGGCCTTACTAATCTATGGTTTGGTGCTATTTCCTAATCCAGATCAATTCATAGACGTGAACGCCATCAAGATATTCCTCACTCATAATCCTGTGCCTACCTTACTTGGAGATATTCTACATTCTCTCCACACTCGTACTATCAAAAGACAAGGAACTCTCATGTGTTGTATACCGTTACTTTCCAGGTGGTTTATTTCGCACCTTCCTCCATCAGTAATGAAGAACGAGCAAAGGTTGAAATGGTCTCAAAGGCTAATGTCACTCTCTCATTCAGATATCCGTTGGTGTCTCTTTTTTCAAAGGGACTTTACATTCATTGAGCGTTGCGGAGAATTCCCTAATGTACCACTCCTTGGCATAAGGGGAGGTATCACTTACAACCCTTCTCTAGCCCTACGTCAGTTTGGTTATGCTCGAAGAGATGGTCCTCATGATATGCTTCTCCAAGATATTGTGTTCGACTACAACCATGATCTCCAGAATTACCGTCAAAGGTTCATACACGCTTAAGGCATGGTAAAGAAGACTGATACCAAGACTTTGGGGCACCAAAACTCCATTCCTTGGGAACCTTACCTCAAATGGGTGCGAGCTCGAGCTCAAAACCTCATGATGCCATTTACACCCGTGTTACCCGTAACTATGGAACCTGTTGCTATAGGTGACATACCCTATATGGTTCTCCATCCCGACATGCCTACTGATTTTGAAGACTTGAAGAGATCCTGGATTCAGCTTAAAGAAGAAAGGGATACATTCGAATTTCAATGCTATGCAAGCGAGAAGAAGGTGCTAGAGTTGACAAAGCTACTTCACGAGGAGCGGAACATCAACGCCTACTTCAACACCAAAAGGAAGCGCCCATGGGATACTTAGAGATTTAGGATTTTTGTTCTTTCATTTTCTAAACTATCTTTTGTACTTAAAAAGAAAAAGAAGAAAAAAGAAACTAATAAAGTTTGTTCATGCTTGTTTAACAAATTTAAATTCCTAAAGGTCCTTGAAAACATTGCATTGCATTTGCATAAACATCGCATATCATGGCATAACATTTCATAACAGGTACGTTGAAGATCGGTTTTCTCATTTTCTCGCTATTTATTTTAGCAGAAAAAATGGCTCTTGAACAGACTATCAAAGATCTCCAGGCTCAGAATGCTCAGTTCCAGGAAGTGGTTACCAGCTTGGTCCAAGGCCAGGAAGACCTGAAGAAGCTCATCAACATAAAGAAGAAGGTCATTGGTGTCCTCAACATGGGAATACGTCACAAGGGTAGACCCGGGGTGGTCAGCCGTGTGGAATTCTCAGACAAGAGTATTGAAACTGATGAAAGTATCAAGAACAACAAAGAAGGCCAGCATGAGTCTGAAAATAAAGAAGAAGACTATGAGAACGAGCAGTATTCTTTTGAGGATGACAAATACAAACAACTTCAAGACCGTCTGAATGCTGTGGAAAATCTGAAAATGTCCGGGCTAAATTTTGATGATCTGAGTTTAGTTCCTGGTGTGGTGATTCCCCGCAAGTTCAAGGTTCCTACTTTTTCCAAGTATAATGACATTTCTTGTCCAAAGCTGCATTTGAAGTCCTATGTTCAGAAGATCCATCCTCACACTAATGATAGGAAGCTATGGATCCATTTCTTTCAAGAGAGTTTATCCGGAGCTCAGTTGGAGTGGTATTATCAGCTAGAGAGTACCCACATCCATACCTGAAATGACTTAGCAGATGCTTTCTACAAGCAGTACCAGTACAATGCTGAATTGGCACCCACTCGCATGCAATTACAGAGCATGTCTATGGGTCGTGATGAGAAGTTCAAAGAGTATGCTCAGAAATGGAGAGATCTAGCAGGCAGAGTTCAACCACCCTTGTCCAATAGGGAGTTGGTTGATATGTTTATGGGAACACTGGCAGGCCCATTCTTCAATCATCTGATTGGAAACTCTTCAGCAGGATTCATCAAACTGATATTGACAGGAGAGCGCATTGAAGCTGGAATCAAGAGCAGAAAGATTCAGGTAGAGCCATCTTCAAATGCCGCAAAAATATCTTTTGGTGGTAAGAAAGAAGTCAATGTTGTGTATGGTCAGAAAAGCCGAGCCCAGACCGACCGTGCTCAACATGTGGGGGCAGTTGTGATCTCCAATCCTACACCAGCGCAACCTCAACGAGACAACACGCGTAACCAAAACGCGCCACGAAGACAGTTTACGAAGATCAACATGCCATTATCGCAAGCATTGCAACACATGTTGAAAGCAGAGCTGGTTACTTTGAGGGATCCTCCTCAAAACATCAACACTTCCTCTCCGAGATACAATCCTAACGCCAAGTGTGCTTACCACTCCAACAGCCCAGGGCATAACACTGACGATTGTTGGGCTCTGAAGAACAAAATTCAAGACATGATTGAATCTAAAGAAATTGAGTTTGATCCTCCTGTTGAGACTCCGAATGTGATCAACGCACCAATGACTAACCACGGCAAAGTTCCAATGCTATTGACAAGAACGCTTATGTTTTTAATGTGAATGACCTGACTATTCCTCTGATGACTATTAAGAAAAATATGCTGCAAGCCGGTGTCAATCCAGGATGTCCAGAGAATTGTTGTTGGTGCCCATCTGCACCTGACGGATGTGCTTGGTTGAGAAGACGTATTCAATGCATGATGGATAACCGAGAATTGTTATTTTTGAAACCTTCACCCGTGGTGAATCTGTGTGAAGACATGTCTAAGAATTTGAAGATCGAAGATGTGAGCGAAGCCGTTGTCATACCCCAAAATTTGCCCTCCTACTTCTCAAGGCATTTCATACATCCATACTCAAGGATTCCTCAAGGGTTGATCAGACAAACCCTCTCCTAGACAATCAACCCAAACTAGGGTTTGGCTATCCTCAGATCCAGATGGACTTCCAACATCTCCAATGGTTATCATGCCTCCTCATATGCTTCAAATATTCTCCATGTCAAGTTTCAAGCCTTACAAGTCAACTTTCCTCAGACAATTGCTCAGATGGTTGAAAATCAATTGTATTGGACAAAAAGTCAATTGTGGTCAACATACAGTCAAACTTCCTGATTGTTGGTCAACATTCTTATTTTGAAGTCACATTCATCATTTGATCAAGGGTTGATCATGATTCATAAAAAAAACTCAAGATTTGCTCAAAAGTCAAACTTTCCAAATTAGGGTTTTTTAGTGAAAAGTCAACTGAACTTTGACTGAGCATAACTTCTTCATACTTTCTCAGACATTTTTCCACAACCTCTCATTTTGAAGGAAATTCAATTCTCTACAACTTCATGTCTCACAAGAATGTTCAAAAAATGCTTCATTTGGAAGGTATGGATCAAAACATTACAGGTCCTTTTCAAAGTCAACAAAAAGTCAACTTATTGTTTTGAAGATTTATTGAGCATGGAAACTCCAATTGAGATGAAACCAAAGAGGTTGGTTAGAGGACACTTAGAGCTTTCTAAAAAGTCCAATAATACTCAAAAATGTGGAAATTTGAGCAAAATACACCTTACAGAAGTTGGGCATTTTTGAACAATTGCACAAAAGGAGATATTTGTCAAAATCCAATTTTTTCCAAATGGGCCTATAATTTTATGATCCAAACTTGATCATAATATTATTTGTGACCTATTGATGCCTCGCCATGACCACATTCTATTTTTTTGATTTATTTTTTAATTTAAAACCATTTAATTCAAATTTAAATTATAAAAAATATGAAAACAAGATATATTTTCAAATGGATTGGATTTTTATCAAACTTGAGGTCCAAGATAGCCCATATAACTTGCCAAATTCGTGCTAGCCTCTCACATGGAAGGAAAATCAAATTTTTAAGAAATTTGATTTGATTTGAAAGAGAAAATTTTTGCATTCAAGACAAGATCTTTTTTCACTCTCTTTGCCCTCACATTACAATCTATAAATACCAAGCATGTTGCACAAGACAAAGGACAGAAACCCTAGCCCTACAACAACCCTTATTTTGCTCAAAAATTTCACAAAGTTGTGAAATTCGAATTTCACTTTGCAGCCACTTTCAGCCCAAGCCAGCCATCCAAACGTGTTCTTAAGGTTCCCAGGGTTCAATACCAATCCTTACACGAAGCTAAAACTGCCCAGATCGCGCTCCCAAGCTTGCTCCGATTTGGTATTTCTTTGAATTTCGATTTTCATCAATCATGCATTGCTAACTGTTTTCATATGTTTGTTTGAGTTCAGGGTATTCATTAGAATGAGTTTGATGCTTTACTTGTAAGTTTCCACGTAGAAATCACAGCCTGCCATTGTTAGGGTTCGAAGAACTGTTTGATTCGAAACTGAAAATCCAGGAAGATTCAGGGCAAGAGAGCCTCACCATCGTGTTCGCAGCCCTTGATTTAGGGGGGTAGGGTCCCCCTTTGCTCTTTATTTGTGTTATTTTGCAGGTTCCAGAAATTTGGTCGCCGGAGAAGACGACCGGAGCTAGGGCTCCGGCGTCGTTGACTTCGTTTGAACCGGCGAGAGCATGCGTGGCAAAAGCAAGCTTCCTGATTCGTTCCTTCGTTCAACCTGGACCCCACACGACTGACTGTGCTTTAAACTTCAAAAATCCATGACACGTATTCCTTTAAAAACAACGCTTTGTAATTTCCAAACACCAAGTGCACGCTGGCTGAGTGGTAAAGGTGTGTGAATGTGCAGATTCTCTCAATGGTCATGGGTTCGAACCTGGTCAGGACCATATTATTTTTCTCTTTTGAAAAACTAACTTATATTTTCATATTTTCTATTTTTCTTTAATATTTTTCATGCATTTTAATTTAACTTCAAATATTTTTATCATGCATTTAAAAAACACCAAAAATATTTATTTTTTGCACAATCATCAGAAAAATGTTTATTTAATTTTTAGAATTAAAATTATTATTTTTGCATGCATATTTTATTTAATTGCTAATTAATTGTTTAAATGTCTTTTAATTGTTTTTAAATTATCAAATCAATTCCAATAATTACCAAAAATTTATCTTATCATATTTATGTCATTACTAACACAAAACCTTTTTCCTCATTCAAAAATATTTATTTTTACTAACATTTTCCTCTTATGCAATTTTCTTCCGTTTTCCGATTATGTATCTGTTCACAGGTTGTAACGTTTCGGATAATTTTTCTTGCTTTTCTTTTCAATTATGTAACTGCCTATGGGATGTAATAGTTTAATTAGGGCTTTTATTTTCCGCACTCTTATTATGTAACTGCCCCAAAGCCATGTAATAGCGTAGGACTTTACCTTTCCGCACTTTACATTCCCGCAATTTACTTTCTGCACCCTATAAACTGCTAGTAACTAGGCGTGTATGGCAAGATAAAATTGGACATAGACACTCATAATCTCAAGATAAAATATCTGAATCAACACACTCTTTTCACACATGCACCCCTTAGGGTAATTCTCTCTCGTTGCCTCACGAATACAAATGGTCAAGTCCCTCGAACGTAGAGATATTCTAGCACCGTTGCCTTCAAAACAAATCATCATAGTCCCTTCGATACAAAGATCATAGACCCACGATGTCGCCTACGAATACATGATCTTGACCCGATTGTCGCCTACGAAAAATGATGATAGTCCCTTCGAATGTGCTAGGATACTTCCTACGAGTTGCCTTCTATGACCATCCGATGTCCCTTCGAATGTCCCGCTTACATCCAACGAATGGGGTTACCTACCAAATAATGGTATGGATAGCACTATTCTAAAGGAAAGTAAAACAACGCGAAAACGACCATTATGAGTAGGTAATAAGACTTTTAGTTGCTTCCTCTATCAAAATACTTTTCACACCTCACAATTTTTTTTCAAAGTTCAAACTCTTTTCAAAAACGAAACATTTCCGAACACTTTGTATACATTCCTACATGAATCATTACAAAGTCAAAGCAAAATGCCTTTTTCAACACATTCTTTATCAAACACACAGAAAGCACAATTTTTTAAAGTGATCTAGAGAGCAACTAAGATCCCGTAGATAACTACGAATGAAAAGGGGTGCTAATACCTTCCCTTTTCATAACCTTCTCCCTTACTCAGAATCTAACGAAGGTGTTTTCCTGTTCTTTTCACCTTCCCTTAATTGGATAAAAGAAAAGTCGGTGGCGACTTTGCTATCCGCACATTTATATACAAAATCTCAAAGTCGCTTCACCAGACATGTAATCGGCGACTCGGGGATACACCCTAAAGAGAGAATACCTTAGGGGATTTCTAGATCACCTTTACTATTTTCTGTTTGATTTGTATGCTTTATCTTTAAGGGTTGCTTGGGTATTATATATTTGTGGGGGATCCTACACCGGATCCGGTTTCCTTTTGGTAAGTAGCAATAAATCGTCATGACCTAGACGATATCAAAACGGTCAACATGATGGCTACGTTAGTGTGACACTTTGGATGTCCCGATACTCTTCATTTCCAAGTTGAGGATAGTATTTGGCGCCCGTGGTGTCATCAAGCACTAACTAAACTTTTAGAACCTTAATTGACCCATCTTGGCCATTAGAAGGTAGTGAGATGGCGGCTTTGGTGTAGACCGAGGTTGGTCGATACTCGATGCTACGCCATTAAGATCGACTTTGGGATATTTTCTCGACCACTTGGTAGTCGTATTGAAATAAACGCCTACGAGAAAGATCAATGATATAAGATTCCTAGAACCTTACTTATTATAGGACAGATGAACCAACTCAAACTTTTGGTGGGGTCACCTATACCTCATGCAAGCCTTAAACCTAGGCTCATTGTGTGAATTGTTTGTGTGTGCTAAACATGACATCATGACATCATCGCATTGCATATCATTTCTAACTATTTCAAGGACCTAGGATTTATCTTTGCTCGCTTTTGTAGGAATTATGGCTTCTAGAAAGATTATCCGAATCAACTTCATGGGTATACCTTCTCCAAAGAATTGGTTTCGTAAATTCCCACCATGCTCGCATCAAAAGACATGGTTATCTACTTGACTTGGTTATCTCCGGTTTTGAAGAAGATATGATGCATGTCCTATTCCGCTTCGATCCAAACACCATTGCTTTACATTCCTGATTATCGCTTGGTTCCTACCTTGGAAGAGTTCTCTAAGCTACTTGGGATACCTATTCTTGACCAAATGCCATTCACCGGTTTAGAAAAGGTTCCTAGGTATGAAAACATCGCATCCGCCCGACATCTTAAGCGCTCAGACATTGAAGCCAATTGGAAACCAGAAGCGGAGTTAAGGGTTTACTTGCCAAGTTCTTAATTAAGAAAGCCCGAGAATTCCTCAAAGTTATGAGTTTCCATGCATTTGAAGACATTGTGGCCTTGCTAATTTATGGTTTGGTTCTATTCCCTAACTCAGATCAATTCATAGATGTCAACGCCATCAAGTTATTTCTTACCTGCAATCCAGTGCCTACCTTACTTGGAGATATTCTGCATTCTCTCCACACTCGTACTACTAAGAGACAAGGAACTCTCATATGTTGTATACCGTTACTTTCCAGTTGGTTTATTTCGCACCTTCTTCCATCAGTTCTGAAGAACGAGCAAAGATTGAAGTGGTCTCAAAGATTGAAGCATATCCGTTGGAGTCTTTTCTCTCAAACAGACTTCACATTCATTGAGCGTTGTGGAGAATTCCCTAATGTACCACTCCTTGGTATAAGGGGAGGTATCACTTACAACCCTTCTTTAGCTCTACGTCAGTTTGGTTTTGCTCGAAGAGATGGTCCTCATGATATGCTTCTCCAAGACATTGTGTTCGACTACAACCACGATCTCAAGAATTACCGACGAAGGTTCATACACGCTTGGGGCATGGTAAAGAAGACTGATACCAAGACTTTTGGGCACCAAAACTCCATTTCTTGGGAACCTTACCTCAAATGGGTGCGAGCTCGAGCTCAAAACCTCATGATGCCATTTACGCTCGTGTTACCAGTAATTATGGAACCTGTTGCTATAGGTGACGTACCCTATATTGTTCTCCATCCTGACATGCCTACTGATCTTGAAGACTTGAAGAGGTCCTGGATTCAACTAAAAGAAGAAAGGGATACATTTGAAGCTCAGTGCTATGCAAGCGAGAAGAAAGTACTAGAGTTGACCAAGCTACTTCACGAGGAGCGAAATCTCAACGCCTACCTCGGCACCAAGAGGAAGCGCCCATAGGAGACCTAGAGCTTTAGGATTTTTATGCTTTTCCTTTTATTGTTTTGAACTATCTCCTGTACTTAAAAAGAAAAAAGAATAAAAAGAGAACTAATAAATGTTTGTTCGTGCTTGTTTAACAAATTTAAATCTCTAAGGTCCTTGAAAACATTGCATTGCATCTGCATAAGCATCGCATATCATGGCATAACATCTTATAACAGGTACATTGAAGATTGGTTTTCTCATTCTCTCGCTATTTATTTTAGCAGAAATGGCTCTTGAACAGATCACAAAGATCTCCGTGCTCAAAATGCTCGGGCCTGTGAGATGTTCACCAGCTTTGTCCAAGGCCAAGAAGATCTGAAGAAGCTCATCAACAAGAAGAAAAAGGTCGTTGGTGTTCTCAACATGGGCAGACGTTACAAAGGTGGTCCTAAAGTGGTCAGCTGGATAGAGCTCTCAGAAGGGAGTGTCAAGACTGAGGGAAGTGTCAAAGGTAATGATGAAGACAATCAGCGTGAACCTGAGAAGGATAGAGAAGATCACTATGATCATGACCAGTACTCTGATGAAGATGACAAGTACAAGCAACTTGAAGACCGTCTGAATGCTGTAAAAAACCTGAAGATGTCCGGGTTGAATTTTGATGATCTGAGTCTTGTCCGGGGTGTGGTGATTCCTCCCAGATTCAAAGTTCCCACTTTTGCCAAGTATGATGGCATTTCTTGTTCGAAGTTGCATTTGAAGTCCTATGTCCAGAAGATTAACCCCCACACTGATGACAGAAAGTTGTGGATGCATTATTTTCAAGAGAGTTTGTCCGGGACTCAATTGGAGTGGTATTATCACCAGAGAATGACCGATCCGTACTTGGAGTGACTTAGCAGATGCTTTCTACAAAAAGTATGAGTACAATGCTGAATTGGCACCCACTCGCATGCAACTACAGAGCATGTCTATGGGTCGTGATGAAAAGTTCAAAGAGTATGCTCAGAAATGGAGAGATCTAGCAGAGTTCACCACCCTTGTCCCATAGGAGTTGGTTGATATGTTTATGGGGACAGCCCATTCTTCAATCATCCGATTGAAACTCTTCACCGGATTCACCGAAATGATATTGACAGGAGAGCGATTGAAGGGTACCAAAAGCGGAAAGATTCAGTAGAGACATCTTTAAATGTCGCAAGAGATCTTTGGTGGTAAAAAGAAACTAATGTTGTGTATGGTCGAAAATCCGAGCCAAGACCGACCGCTACTAACTGGGGGGCTTGTGATCTCTAACCTCACATCAAGACAACCTCAACGAGACAACGCTGAGCTTAATGCGCCACGAAGATTCGAAGATCAACATGCCATTGTCGCAAGCCTTGCAACACATGTGGAAAGCGAGTGATTACTTTGAAGGATCCTCCTCGAATGTCAACACTTCTCTCCGAGATACAATCTTAATGCTAAGTGTGCTTACCACTCCAACACCTACAATCGACAACCTGGGCTCAAGAACAAAATTCAAGATATGATTGAAGCTATGCAGATTGAGTTTGACCCTCCTGTTGAGACTCCGAATGTGATCAACGCTCCTATGCCAAACCATGACAAAAGCTCCAATGTTTTTGGCGAGGATACTTACGTTTTCAACATAGATGACCTGACCATTCCTCTGATGACTGTTAAGAAGAATTTACTGCAAGCCGGTGTGTCAATCCAGGATGCCCAGAGAATTGCCGTTGGTGCCCATCTACACCTGATGGTTGTGCTTGGTTGAGAAGACGTGTTCAGTGCATGATGGATAACCGTGAAATACTATTCCTGAAACCACATGTGGAGAGTCTGTGTGAAGACATGTCTAAGAAACTGAAGATCGAAGATGTAACTGCACCATCTGCGTGGGATACCTTGGGGCAGCCAAGTGGAAAGTTTGATTACATGGTGAAGTATACTATTCCTGAGAGCTACAAGATTCCTATTGAAGATGTTAAGGCAACCGGATGGGGTGACGATTTCCCAGAAGACTACGCCGATGTTAATACAATAAGGATTTCCTCTGCTGATCCTGTGCCTAGAGTGGCACCTCTCATCATTACTTCTCCCAGACCAGTTCCATATTCCTCTGACAAAGCTATTCCTTGGGATTATGGATCTGATGTTTACTATCATGGCGTCAAGCAAGACCCTCTGACCATTGAAGATCTTACAGTGGAAGCTATCATTCCTGACATTGACAACATCACCGGATCCAGTAAGGTGACCAGAAACGGAAGAGTGTTTTCTCCAGAGATCTCTCCTCCAAAAGACACTGCGACTCCAGCTCGCATTCCAACTATTCAACCAATTCCTGAGACTAGAGGGAAAGAACCGATAACTCATCCTGCTCAGCCAGAAGTACCAAAGGAAGTTGCTGAAGATTCCTCCAAACAAGAAATGGAGGAAATTTTGAAGATTATCAAGAAAAGTGACTACAATATTGTGGAACAGTTGGGATAGACTCCGTCCAAAATCTCCATGCTTGCTCTGCTCTTGTGCTCTGAGGCTCATGTTAACGCCTTGGTGAGGTTTCTGAAGAATGCTCACGTACCGCAAGACACTACTACTAACCAGTTCGAAGTTTGTATTGCTAGCCTGGCTGCCAACAATGGCCTAGGCTTCTCTGATGCTGGTTTGACTCCTGCCGGAAAGAAACACAACAAAGCCTTGCACATCTCTGTTGAATGCAAGGGCGTTACATTGTCTCATGTTTTGGTGGATACCAGTTCCGCTCTGAATATCCTGCCAAAGACTGCTTTTGATCGACTTGATATTGAAGGATTGGTTCTGAAACCTAGTGACATAATTGTGAGAGCTTTTGATGGTTCTAAGCGAACAGTACTTGGAGAGCTCATTCTGCCAGTTAAAGTCGGTTCCCAGACTTTTGATTCCACTTTCTTTGTCATGGACATTCATCCAGCCTACTCTTGCCTACTTGGACGCCCTTGGATACATGGGGCAGGTGCTATTACTTCTACCCTACATCAGAAGCTGAAGTACCCAGTGAAGGGGAAGGTTGTTACATTATGTGGTGAAGAAGAATATATGGTCAGTCATCTACAGTCGTTCCGATATCTCGAAATGGAAGGTGAATTCTTTGAGACTCTCTGTCAAGCTTTCGAAACAATCTCCAGAGTCATGCCTGTTGACTCTCCTATCATTCCTGAAGTTGCTAAAGTCCCGCCTAGGATGGCCTCGCTGAAAGATGCTCAAGCTGCAGTTGAAGAAGGAGGTAGTGCTGTTTGGGGTCAGCTCCCCAATCTTCCCTTCAAATTTGACAAGACTGGTTCAGGCTTCACCATCAAGGGTCAGAAGATGATACGCCGCGAATGTGCCGGCCAACTTCCTTTCCGCATTAGCCAGAGTGGAATCCATGCTATAGAAGACGACGACAACGACTTTGACATCAGCAAGTGGATCTTTCCAACTCCCGACAACGGACTCAGCAATTGGAAGACTGAAGACGTCATACCAATCTCCTGTAGACAGGAGTAATTGCCTTTGTTTTGCTTTTCATTTCCTATGTTTTGAACAATAAACTCTAAAGCCTAGTGCCTTGCCCAGGGCATCATGGCTCGTTTGTGAGGGTTATTATCTGTCATTTGCATATTTTCATTCAATAAAATCGTTGGACTTTTGCATTCAATTGTTGTTTTCTTTCTTTTACTCTATCACCCCTTCAAAAAGTTATGTGTTTCTTACACACACCCACGTGATACACTGCAGAATCACTCCTAATCTCGTTGATAACAGCTATGCTATTGCTAAATATGACTTTGATAGTCCGATCTACCAAGCCGAAGACGAAGGTGAGGAAGATTGTGAAGTGCCAGGAGAACTTGTCAGATTGCTACAGTAAGAAGAGCGAGTTATACAGCCACACGAAGAGTCAGTTGAGGTTGTGAATTTGGGTACTGATGAAGACAGAAAAGAGATCAAGATAGGAGCGGATCTTGAGAACAGTGTTAAAGAAAGATTGGTTCAGATGCTACGAGACTACATCGAAGTTTTTGCTTAGTCATACAAAGACATGCCCGGTTTAGACATTGATATCGTGGTACACCGGTTACCGACAAAAGAAGGTTTTCTCCCAGTGAAACAGAAGGTTCGTCGCATGCGTCCTGAGATGTCAGAGAAAATCAAGGCCGAGGTTATGAAACAATTCAACGCCGGTTTCTTAGCTGTTACTTCCTATCCACAGTGGGTTGCTAATGTGGTACCTGTACCCAAGAAGGATGGTAAGGTGAGAATGTGTGTAGATTACAGAGATTTGAACAAAGCGAGTCCGAAAGACGATTTCCCACTTCCTCATATTGATGTTCTGGTTGACAACACCGCTCAGCATAAGGTTTTCTCCTTCATGGATGGTTTCTCCGGTTACAATCAGATCAAAATGGCTCCTGAAGAGATGGAGAAAACTACTTTCGTTACACAGTGGGGCACTTTCTGCTACAAGGTTATGCCGTTCGGACTGAAGAATGCAGGCGCCACTTATCAGCGTGCCATGGTGGCACTATTTCATGACATGATCCATCATGAGATAGAGGTCTACGTCGACGACATGATAGCTCGATCACAGACAGAGGAAGAACATCTTGATCATTTGCAGAAACTATTTGACAGATTGAAGAAGTACAGACTAAGACTTAATCCTAACAAGTGCATTTTTGGAGTCAGATCCGGTAAACTCCTAGGATTTATTGTCAGTGGAAAAGGTATTGAAGTTGATCCAGCCAAGGTTAAAGCTATTCAAGAAATGCCAGCTCCCCGCACCGAGAAGGAAGTCAGAGGTTTCTTGGGCCGATTGAATTACATTGCCAGATTCATTGCACATCTAACTGCTACTTGTGAGCCAATCTTCAAGTTACTGAAGAAAGATCAAGTAGTGGAATGGAACGAAGATTGCCAGATCGCTTTTGACAAAATCAAGGAGTACCTACAGAATCCTCCTATCCTGATGCTGCCTGCCGAAGGAAGACCTCTTATCATGTACTTAACAGTGTTAGAGAATTCAATGGGGTGTGTGTTGGGGCAACATGATGAGTCTGGTCGAAAAGAGTATGCAATATACTACCTTAGCAAAAAGTTTATCGACTGTGAAACAAGATACTCACAGCTCGAGAAAACTTGCAGTGCTTTGGCTTGGGCTGCTCGCCGACTAAGACAGTATATGTTGACTCACACTACCTTGTTGATTTCCAAGATGGATCCGATAAAATACGTATTTGAGAAACCAGCTCTCTCCGGAAGAATAGCAAGATGGCAAATGATCTTGACCGAATACGACATCCAGTATACTTCTCAGAAAGCGATCAAAGGAAGTGTAGTAGCCGATCATTTGGCTCATCAAGCCGTAGATGACTATCAGTCTATGCAATTCGAGTTTCTAGACGAAGATATTTTACTAGTTACTGATTGCGAAGAACCAGGACCAGAAGAAGGACCTGAACAAGGATCCCGATGGACCATGGTCTTTGATGGAGCCTCAAACGCACTTGGCAATGGCATTGGCGCCATCATTACATCCCCTGCAGGCGGACATACTCCTTTCACCGCCAGATTATATTTCAGTTGCACTAACAACATGGCCGAATACGAAGCGTGCATCATGGGTATCAAAGCTGCTATTGACTTAAGAATCAAGTTCTTACAAGTGTGTGGAGACTTAGCTTTAGTGATCAGTTAGATTAAGGGCGAGTGGGATACGAAGCATCCGAATCTCATTCCGTATCGAGAACATGTTTTGAGTTTGATCCCCTACTTCGAAGAGATCACTTTCAATCATATTCCACGAGAAGAGAATCAGTTGGCAGACGCGTTGGCTACTATGTCATCTATGTTCAAGGTCAGATGGGACAACGAGGCTCCCCAGATCATCATTGAGAAGTTCGACGAACCAGCATACAGTTGTGAACTTGATACAGAAGAGAGACCTTGGTACTACGACGTGAAGAGGTATCTTGAGACTCAGGAATATCCCGCAGGGGCATCTGTCAATGATAAGAAGTTCTTGAGAAGATTTGCATCCAAATTCTTCCTCAGCAATGGCATCTTATACAAGCGCAATCACGACATGTGCTTACTCCGCTGTGTAGACCGGAAAACAGTGGAACATATTATGGAAGAGTTACACGAAGGCGCATTTGGTACCCACTCTAATGGACATACGATGGCTAAGAAGATTCTGAGAACAGGTTACTATTGGTCCACCATGGAAGCTGATTGTCACCGCTATGCTCGATCTTGTCACAAATGCCAGATATATGCAGACAAAGTGCACGTACCTCCAATACCTCTGAATGTTCTAACAGCTCCTTGGCCATTTGCAATGTGGGGCATTGGCATGATTGGAGAAATTAAGCCCACCGCTTCCAACGGACATCGTTTCATCCTTGTGGCAATTGACTATTTCACCAAATGGGTAGAAGCAGCCTCGTTCGCATCTGTTACCAAGAATGTTATGGCTCGATTCATCAAGCATAGTCTTATCTGTCGGTATGGCACTCCTGAAAGGATTATCACAGATAACGGCTCTAATCTCAACAACAAGATGATCACCGAACTCTGCACGCAGTTCAAGATCAAGCATCACAACTCTTCTCCTTATCGGCCTAAGATGAATGGCGTTGTGGAAGCCGCCAACAAGAACATTAAGAAAATTATACAGAAGATGACAGTGACTTACAAGGATTGGCATGAGATGTTACCATTCGCTCTTCATGGTTATCATACTACAGTACAAACATCAACAGGGGCAACCCCCTTCTCCCTTGTATATGGAATGGAAGCGGTCCTACCAATTGAGGTTCAGATACCCTCAACTAGAGTCCTCCAGGACGTAGAGTTAGGCGAAGACGATTGGATTCAGACTCGCCTTGACCAAATCAACTTGATCGATGAGAAACGACTCGCATCCATCTGCCATGGACAGATCTATCAAAAACGAATGATCAGAGCATTTAACAAGAAAGTCAAGCATCGAGTCTACCAAGTTGGTGATCTAGTAGTTAAGCGCATCATTCTTCCACAAGGTGATCCCAAGGGCAAATGGACTCCCACCTACGAGGGACCATTTGTAGTCAAGACAGTATTTTCCGGCGGAGCTATGATACTTAGCACTATGGATGGTGAAGACTTCCCACACCATGTGAACGCAGACATAGTCAAAAAATACTACGCATAAAAGAGACCCGCTAGGTCGACTGACCTAGGCAAAAATAAGGGCATCCTGGCGAACCAAAAGGGTTCGGGCAAAAGTTAAGGATATATAAAAACATGTACACCGCAAGTCGAAAACCGAAAAGCGGCTTGGGCAAAAAGGGTATCCCAGACTAAAACCCAAAGGGCGGTCTAGGAAAAAGTTAGGGATTTAAGCGTACGACTATGTCTCATCCAGATCATCTACCTACAGACTACTATCAGCATACAAGATTCAAATGGCGAAAATCAATTCACTCACTTTCTACCGACAGCAAGGAGATGAGATAGTTGAAATATATGAGTACTAGCATAGTTGGAACTTAACGAGATTGTTTCCGCATAGCTTTTTACTTTTTCTTGTGTATAAACTACTTGGCCATACGCCACCTTTCAAATTAATACAAGTTCTTTCTCTTTACAAATTTCACTATTGTTGTTTGCATAAAGTCCAACGTTTGCTTTGAATGATTATATGCATATAACAATAAGAATCTATTCACAAACATGCGAAAAGTGAACATACGAAAGTAATTACTACAGGCTCTAGGAATTGAGATGACGACGAAAAGTCACCAATATGTTCCCCTGCAGAATACAAATCCCACAGAGATGTCACTCACTACAAATCTTCCCTAACAAAGCACGCATTTTCTCCACTAGTCCAGACATTCCAGGCTCCATCACATTAGTCCCCGCGCAGTGATTCCACTTAGCTAAGCCATGTTACATCAGTCTCTGAACAGTAACAATTCATCACCAGCAGAGGTATCCCCAGCAAAATATCTCTCAACAACCATCATCTCCTCCCCGGTAGCAGCAGTATCCAGACTGGAAACGTGGTCAGATAGTGCATCGGAGGAAACCTACATCTTTTATTCCCCAACCAAAGATTTCAACGGGCTCCAGATCCTTCTAACTCGGTCTCCCAGCAACTATCAAGTGCTCTCCAGCAGGATCTACACGCAAGATCCCCAGTAGAGTATCTCCTAAAATTTCCCCAGCAGGGTCTACACACGAGATCCTCAACAGCACGATCTCTATCATCCTCAACAATATCTAGGCTCAAGACTTGGTCAGATAGTGCATCGGAGGAATCAAGGTTATCTTTCTTCTCAGGGTTTCCAATCCACGTTGTCCCCAAACGGAAGTCAAGAATCCCCAAGCAGAACATCCGCATCTTCTTTAAGATGGATATGTTTTGAAATACCACAACATCTATCATTCATACATTGCTCATAAAAGTCATAAATCTTTGCGCATGTCATTCATACACATTATCATGCATCATAATCTGCATAAGACTAACGGTATTCCATCAAAGCTTCTTTTGTTTTTCCCAAAACAGGTGAAAATCACTTCTGAAACAAATTGGTCCAGGATTAATGCCCGAAGCCAAACGGGAAAACTATCTGAACGACCGCCCTAGTTGTCCTCCGATAACTG